>JAVYIG010001397.1:0-343208 GCA_035222895.1 Strongylocentrotus droebachiensis | reverse complement strand
ATATCAAATAAGATTGAAATGTGGAAGTTACGCCGTATTAACGTGACATATCACACACAGCATCGTGCCATATACAATGTATGTGCAAACCATACAGAGGATTAGACTTTACATACGTACAAACTTCCTTGTCAGGCTCTAGTACTAAACAGCAAATTTATTAATAACGATCATGCCACTCTGCTAATATAGTTCAGTTGAATGATGAAACAGTTGTTTAAGCCCTGTTCAAACTAAGACAATTATTGTTGCCCTTTGGCGCTATCTCAATACAATGACGTAATAATACAAACATCATTAAGGTTTTAATTTGCATACCCTGGATATAAATCGAGATGTCAAAAATCTAGTCTTCTCAACGAGCAAAGCAGACAAAATCTTCGAGATGATCGAACTTTTGCGTCAAATAATACCCGTTATCAATCATATCATATCATCTTAGATTTGAACTAAATTCATCATTACACCACAAAAATATCGAGAAGATAGAGATAGACAGAGAGAGAGAGAGAGAGAGGGGGGGGGGGGGGGGCTATAGAGATGTGTCTAAGGGATAGGACTGGTATGTGATCATACTACTGATACTACTTGCAGTAAAGAAAATGAGAGAATAATTAAATGGTGCGTAAGAAAAGACACGAAGGCAATATCACAGTCATGAAAGGCTTCCCTAAAATTATCGAACAAAAGCTATTTCCAACTCGATCCAAAGATCTGGGCAACGATCAATGGATCAATCATTATTATTATTATTATTTTATTTGGCAGAAAACACATGATATCAAAATACAGAGTTGAAAATAAACAATTACTAGCAAATCACACACAAAAAAGGAACACTGGGTGCACCCGTCTGTGCTGCCAGGCATTGGGCAAAGTTAACCAAATAACTATAGTCCGCAGACCGCCCTCGCCTATACCCAACCAGATGCAACCAGTGTTGCAGATTTATGTGACAAGAACAATATAAAAGATACATGTACCACTTTCAAATAATTAAAATGCATCAAGACAAAGCCTTCAAACTTCCTCAAGGTTGCATCACACGCCGGAGACTCATGACCACACCAGCAGAAAAAAGTGGCACAATATGATTTTGAAGGGAAATTTTGTATCCGGAGTGTGACTCAACCGTAGAAAATCATATAGACCTATACATACAGTACATTAAACATAATACATATATTAAAAAACATGCAGAATGTGACATTACAACAGTGATAATATATACAGTTAAAGTATAAATGCATATAAACATGTACATGTAATTGAAGGAAAATTGCATGCAAGTTGAAAGAACCAACTCAGTCGATGTTAAAATCACTGAATAATAAATATACATGTAGAAACATAAGATGATAAAGTTCATTCAATAATCTATTGACCAAGTGAATAGTAAATTATTAAGTTTAGTTGAAATCTATGGAAAA
The DNA here is from genome assembly GCA_035222895.1 of Strongylocentrotus droebachiensis. Taxonomy (NCBI): domain Eukaryota; kingdom Metazoa; phylum Echinodermata; class Echinoidea; order Camarodonta; family Strongylocentrotidae; genus Strongylocentrotus; species Strongylocentrotus droebachiensis. The sequence goes on along the minus strand of JAVYIG010001397.1, from coordinate 341,778 downwards.
TAAGTATTAACATCATATGAGTAAAAACTGCTGTGGCATGTTGGCAGGCCAGCTTATTAAAATATACATGTATAACTACAAAACATTCCTCTAATAATTATATTGCACTGCTAAGCTAAATATCTGAGATTTCATGATGGTATTGAAAATTGAAGTAATGACTCAACTGAGTGTGAACATTCAGATTTAATGGTGCCTTTATAATATTTTACTTTACCCCTACAGAAATATTAATGTATATACATGTATAGATAAATACACTTAATGGAATTAATACATAATTAAAATTCAGATAAATTGCATAAATATATAAACCAAACATTGTCATATCAAACTCAAGGTGCATCGGCAAGATGGGATTTTAAGTGACTGCACCATGTGGGAAAAGACACAGTAAGGACCGAGTTCCTAAGGTCAGAAGGTAGAGTGTCCCACAGCCTGGGGAACTCATGTATTGCACTGAAATGCAGTCCATCTTTGCGTGCAAAGAGATGCCTGAACTTCAGGTCTTCCAAATGACGTGGGTTCACAACAACGAGAGAGTTCACAACAGGGCATTGGATGTGTTTGAACAGACACTTAGTAATGAAGGCCATTGTACAGTAAGTCCTTCTCAACTTGAGAGAATTCCAATTCAGCAGTTGTAGGCGTTCCTCATAGGGCATTTGGCCTCGCCGTTGCTTCAAGGCAAGACGTGTTGCCCTGCGCTGTATTGACTCAAGTCTGTTGATCGATCCTACTTTGTGCGGAGTCCAAACAGGAAGACCATATTCCAGGATTGGGAGGACCAGACTCTTCATGGATCAATGAATATCGATTCTCCATCTAGTGAACTTGTTATTATTTCTGTTTGTTGTTGTTGGTTTTGTTTTTAACGGGGGTAGGCGGTATAACAAACTTTATTCATTCGATATAACTGAGTTGATTGTAGTCTGTACTTTGTTCCAATATGTTATAAATTATAATATGTAATAGAGATACTAGTACTACAGAACAAAATATAGAGGGGGGGGGGGGTTATAACAATATTAATTCATTCAATATAATTGAGATAACTGTATTTTGTACTCTGTAATTGGTTCCAATATGTTATCAATTTGTATGAATTAATATTATTTATTGAGTGAATACAATAAAGAATATTACAAAACAAAAAAACTATGGGAGGGGGGGGGGGGCAGAATAACTTATATCTTCATTCGATATTACTAAGATTGATTATACCAGGGATGCGGGTTTTTTTTCCCCCATTATGTTATAGTTAAATGATGTATGATTCGATGTTATGTATTGAATGATATAATGTAACACAGATGTACATGTATGAATTGATTGATGTATTGAATGAACACAATAAAGAACATTACAAAACAAACAAAATCTAGTCAATCGAGAGTACAACGAAAGAAACAAATAGCATATGGCAGACGGATCGAGTTAGCCCGACTCCATGGCAGACAGCCCATACTTATCCAGCCAACAAAAATATATGAAATACATGTATATCTCGGGCCAGGGCATAAGTATAGGCCGCCTAGTATTATACTTTTAAAATATAATGCAAAAGCTCTGAGAATCAAAGTGAATTGACCATTTGAATGGTCACCATAAATTATTCATAACATGCTGATACTAAATGATCGTAACAATTTGAAACGAGATAATGATTTCAACAACAAAAGTGATATATGATGCTCATAATAATTAGTATATTCACCTGTGTAAATATTCACCAAATGTCTCGTTGTTGCTGCTATTGTTGTTGTGAACTTGTTATTGTTGCAATTCCTTTATGAAAAGGTTTTATTTTTCCTGTTGGTAGTAATCTGCCTAACAAATGAAAAAAAATTGATATCTTTCCCGATACCTGCAGCTCACGGTGTAAAAAGTGCCAGTTAAAAATGTTTCATGGACAATGTATACAAGTGCGCAATACAACATTTTACATGCGTGGGACTACCGTTGCCAGTGCTCGCCCATCACTCATTATTTCGCTACGTGATTTGCACAACTCATGATCAAGTGAGCACGGAAACTCGTGATATAATTTTGAAAGTTTGCAGAAGGTGAGAAAATTTAAAACTACGTAGATTATAGTCCCCCAGGTGTCTTATACTACCCCATCGAGTTTGCCTCTGGTTTAATTCAATGTTCAATCAAGCAGTTTTCTTACTTCAGTCCCGAGTGTTGGTTTTTATGTTGGATCATAAACGAGACGTTTAATTGCAGGCTCACATGCGATATGCACATGTAGTGTGTAGTGTACTATGCAAATTGCACTCGTATTCGTAGATGTACAAGGTGATCATATTAGACTGGACGCCTATAGTTATCGACTTGAAGAAGAAGAGGAAGAAGAAGGAGGAAGAAGAAGGAGGAAGAAGAAGGAGGAAGAAGAAGGAGGAAGAAGAAGAAGAAGAACGGGGAGGAGATGAAAGAGGAGGAGAAGAAGGAGAAGAAGAAGATGCTGAATAAAAAATGAGGTGGAAGAAAAGGAGGGGAAGAAAGAGAAGAGGAGAGAGTAGGAGAAGGTATACGAAAGAGAGAATGAAGAAGGATGATGAGATGAATTGATGAAGGAGTAGGATGAAATGGAGGAAGGTGATGGGGTGCAGGAAAAGTGGACAAAAAAGGGAGAAGATGAAAGAGAGTCTAGGCTAAGAAATAGGAGAAAAGGGAAGAAGGAGCAAGAGGAAGAGGAAGAAGTAGAAGTTAAAGTTGAATGAAGACTCATAAATTGTATAGTGAATAAATTTGCTGTCTTTTTTCTTCATGATTAATTGAAAAATATTCACAGCTTTCTTATTGACACCTTTTTTCATGTTTAAATTACTCTTTGTTTCAGAGCCCATCCTATGATTCGTGAAGAAGACTTGAAATGATTTGACCATGTACCTAATATCACATCTAGGAATGAGATTACCTATGATCTCGGCCCAGGTAAGTCAATCATATAGATACAAGTTGATTTGAATTTCTTCATGCAGAATGAAATTAAGGAACAGGTCACTCGGATGTTAACGGGACCATATTTTTCATGGTAACTTGCTTTAAAACACCCCAAATAAAGTCGTACATTGGGAGATGTGAAATCATAGAATCTAAAACAAAGTATCTAAAGCCTGAAGTAAGTACAAACTTCTTATTTTAATTGGAGTAGTCTCTTTGTAATATTAGCTTTCTTTGATCATGATAGACAACAAAAAAGACCAGATTATCAGTATAATGTAATCTGATGAATTCAAGAGGGCGTAAACACTTTGGCTGATATTTTTAGGGGATGGGCAAAGAAGTTTGTTGTAGGTAACCATCCATTCCACCTCGAGTCCAGCCTGGCATTCAAACATTTGAAATAGACTTTGGACAAAATTGACTACGGTAATGTCTTATCATTACGGTAGGTGTATTTTCAACTCTGTACGTTGTATGTGAAAGTATTTAACAATTTTACGTTATTCCTTCATCTAGGTGTCTCATTCAACACCTTTGGGTGGTGTGCTGTATGCAAGGCTAGTTCATCCATGTAGTCAATGTCATGTGAGAAGAAAGGAGATGTCTTCGAAGGTTCCTAACAGGACAATGAGCCAATGCCGGGTAACAAGCAAAATTGTTCTGTCACCTACCCTACAAACTCACAGCCTAAACCTTCATCACGGACACATCCCATTCGTTCGGGGGAATGCCAATCAAAGACTGGGAGGCATCGGGTCGCAGTCGCCCATGAACTTCTTTCCAACGCGCACATCGACCCGCTCATTTGGTGGAATCTCAGTGTCGGGAACAGAAAACGACGCGGGCATCTTTATCCCCACCCCTACAGAAAAATGCTATGAGCTGCTGGAGTACATTCATGACAATGCAGGGCTGCCCTGGTGGTTGACTATACTGGCCACAACCATTCTCCTCAGAGGGGTGGTCGTCTTTCCCTTTGCCGTGTGGCAGCAGAAGATATTCGCAAGGATTGAGAATGCTCAACCGATGATCAATGCGTACGTGGAGCAGATCAAGCAGAAGCTAGCTTTATATGCCAAGGAGGAAGGATGGTCACAGAGACATATGGCAAAGGTCTTTAGTAATGAGGTAAGTAGGTTATATTCTCTGTCTCCTTGTAATTTTTTCTTTCAAAGCCCCACTGCACTACTTATAGCTACTTGGGCCCTCTATATAGCAAAAAATGTCTAATCGGTGACCATTGGTCCCCATAATCCCCCTTTTCTTATTTTAACTGAGAGCTGATTTGATGAGATAACCGTCTGTCAGTGACCTTGCAGGGAGGTCTAATCCCTCCTGGCTAAACTAGTAAAACAGGCTTTAATTAAGATGGAGAGCATTTCAGAGGTAAACATTCTCCATAGTTTTGATGCCTTGTAAGAATCTTTAGATGGGTCAATCATCGATGCTCATCGATGTGATATGCCCCCCCCCCCCCATTTGCAAGTTCGGGTCCTCATAGTGACAATGAATTCAGCAGTGAGTTACTTGCACGTTTTCTCTTACTATAATACGGAAGGACACACAATGACTCTATGGATGGATGTGTGGGGTTCAGAAATGTGATAAGGACTCAACCATTGATGACCATCTCCGTCATCCATATTGAGTTAATGTGCGTTTAAAAAAAGGAAAAAGGTATAGTACACACATACAGTGCAAAACAAATAGATGAATAATAATAATAATAATATTCTGTTTTTATATAGCGCCCAATTAATCGATACAACGATGCGCCTAAGCGCTTTACAGATATATTATCACCCCTGTCATCTGATTCAGGCTTACCCGCACATAATATATGCACATTCTCCACTCTCTGGGGAGCATTCCGGCCAGTCGCCATTTTACAAGCGCACACTTGCTCATCCAACACCACATTAACTTTCGCATCCTACCAGGTATCCATTTAACACCTGGGTGGAGAGTGGCATCTGTAGATTAACGTCTTCCCAAAGGACATTAGTGCTGCGGCGGAACTCGAAGCCCTTACCTTGTGATCTGCAGTCGGGTGACTTATCCACTAGACCACAACACCTCTACAGGGTTTTATTTTCATATCTTCTTCTTGACCCAGGTCCGGATGCTGGTCAGTAACGTCCACTTTCGTGAACACTGCAGTTCACACAAGCTATCGTACCTACCCTTCTGGCAGGCTGGTGTGTGGACGTGCATGACGACATCCATTGGACAGATGACAGGCAAATATCCAGAACTCTTCTCAACTGGTAATCTAATAAATCTAATAAAATTGCAACTGGTATTTGCAATCGATTGCAACTCAACTTTCTTGCAAGGCCCCACCTGTCTTCTAAATTTCCTAGGATTTTGTTAGGATTAAAGTTTTAACAATTAATTTGAGTTAACTAGATCTAGCTTTCATTCTTCCCCTCTCTCTCCCTCGTACTAATGGGGCGTTGTAAGAAAGTTGAGTTGCGATCAGTTGCAAATTTGCAATTAATCGCAAGACTTACGATTGATTTTGGGGCTTTGCAATTGATTGCAACTTTCTTGCAACGCCCCATTAGTTATGTTCTATTTTGTCATCTAGCAATATCAATGTTTAACAATTGTACCTTATATGTCTGATAAAAGCCTGGAATGAGCTTCATATTTGATTAAATAGGTGAGAACCAGATCTCCCTTATTCAGTGCTCTTCCTGTTGCAGAAATCACATATGTTGTTTTATACCCTTTACCAAAGCAATACTTTGTTTTTCTGAATCGTTACAATTGGGTTTTATTGATTTATGACTTAGAGAACCATTTTAATCGACAAATCTGACTTCATTGCTGCCTTTGCTGGCCTACTTTTACAGATTTAAATTTTGTTCTTTTATAAATTCGATTTATTAACTTGAATGGAAAATGCGATTAAATTCCACATCAAAATTCTAATTCGTAATACATTTATTATGATTATTAATATTTCAATTTCTAGAGCTGGACATTGATGTTTTACCAGCTTTAGCCAGCGAGGGATTCCTGTGGTTCTCTGACCTGATGCACACTGATCTAGCTCTAGCAGTTCTTCTTGGAGTCGTTAATGTCACATTAGTTGAGGTACCTGTTACACTGTGTTTACATACCATGAAATAATTCAGTTTTAAGCCTGCTGCACATTATACGATCTTACTACCATCTCATTTGGGGAGAATTTGCAATAGCATTTAATACAACATTTTGTGCCAGTTTCAAATTGATTTTCAGATGCGATATCGTGACCTAAAAAAACATTACATTATTTGTTAGGTATTTCTTCAGCTTTTAATTTTCAAATTTCACTTTCATTAGATACGTGGCATTTCGCTTCCAGAGCATTAGATTTTAAATGTCCTCCTACTCTTAGTGAAATTTTGTGTATAGAAATGCTAGGCAATCGATGATTCATCTTTTTGGGAAAAGTTACCTACTGGAGTCATGAATCGTATTTATAAGATGATGAAGCGGATCCTAATTAAATGACTGGTTGGGAGCGTACATATGACCTGGCATTTATTTGCCTAACACGTAAATTTACTAATGACTGGTCATTAGTAAATACCTATGACCGGTCATTAGTAAAATCTTGTTTAAAACAAATAAAACATCATCTTATAAAACAAATAATACACATCATTTTGTTTGGGCATTACTAAAATTACTTACACTTGGTACCTTCAAAACAGTCCAAACACCCTCGGCTATCGCCTCTGGCATGTTAGACTGTTCCAAAGGTACCTTGTGTGGGTAATTCTTATTAATTCCCTCACTGCTGTGTATTATTTGTAAAATTCTACTTCTTTTTATTTATTTGTAACCTGATAGCTTTGGTCTTTGAGGAGAGGCCCCTTGACGAGAACACAGCACTATCTCCAGAACACCTTCAGGATTGTAGCCATCTGTTCTGTACCAGCTGCTGCTATGCTACCATCGGTAAAAACCTTCTGTTCAATCTTAAAGCCCCACTGCACTCCTTATAGCTACTTGCGCCCTCTATAACAAACATTGCCTAATCGGTGCCTGTTGGTCCCTTATGATCCCCTATGTAATTGAGAGCTGATTTGATGAGATAACCACCTGTCAGTGACCTTGCAGGGAGGTCTAATCCCTCCTGACCAAACTAGTGCAGATATGTTTTAAAAGGAATTGTCATGGTCATGTTGTGTATCTAAAGAAATATTTATTAAAGTGGGCCTTATGGATCAAAGAAGGTCACTTGCTTGTGGCCCTTTATTGAAATAAGTAACAATAATCATTATTTGTACACGCTAAAAATTATATAAATGTAATTATGATCATCCATGAATAAGCCAGTTTACGGTTGCAGTCTGAGCATGAGCAGATAAAGGTCATTTATACCAAAAAGGTAAAACCCACAGAGATGAATACTGGATATGCGCTCATGAAAGTTATGTAACATTATTCATTTATGCACCAACGGTACATTCTAAGATAGGCAGGTGGGAGTATTCTTTTCAAGAGGGCAAACAAAAGGTATTCATGAAGCACATCTAGGACTTTGGCAGTTATTATTCTAAGATGCTCAAAGTGGAACTTCTCCATGTGTAAAAGATCTGTGCATATTTGGGGTCATTTGTACCATGTGCTATCTGTAAACTCCCTTATTGTCTTGTTTCTGTTTGCAGGCGGTGAGTTTCTACTGGTTAATGTCAAGTCTATGTGGTCTAGGTCAGCTAGCGCTCTTGAGAAGTCCTCCCGTCAGACGGATCTTGGGAATTCCTCACGCCCCTAGCGAGATGAAAAGACCGATGGAAGAAATGAAATCAGCTCTCAAAGCTAGATATGCAAAGAAAACCTTCTAAAAGAACTAAGGGTATCTCATTCTGGATTGTACCATCTGCTACAGGGGGTTACTCGAGTCTGGGGTTAAAACAAAAATCCTATACAATTCACAGAGTATTATGTATACATGTAGCACCTTTTTCCTTGCAGACTTAACTCCGATACGTTGACGATCAGCCATGCCATGAAGCTTTTCGTCTTATGATCAAACATCAATAATTCTCGGTTTCGTTTGTTTCGGGAAGCACTGTATAAAAAAATACCAGTACCGGTATGTTGTATTTTTGTTTCCATCTTGGCCTGTGAATGATGAAGGGTAGGTGAGGGGAACATTACTTACATATAATTATGTTGGTCAGTGACTGGATACTTCATGTTAGGCATGTACATCATATTCTCTTCATATTTTGTAAGGGTCACGTCACAGAACTCAATAGAAAAATTATTGACAGCAAGTTATACCAAAATGTAAAACATTGAGTTGTAGTAGTAATGGTTTATTGAAATAAAAATCAATCACGGATCGAAAGCCGAATGACAGGGTTTGTACAATAGTAAAAACAAACATCAAAACTATATACAGGAAACAAAATAGGTAATACTTGAAGCAATGAGATCATAATGACAAAGATTACCGATAGGTAGAAATAACAGAAATTATTTTCTTACAGGCAAAATGTGATTTCCCCAATAGACTGGTTTACTATTTAAATTTGTTTTGATTTATGGATATTTTGTGGGAACTCGTGACGAGTTATTAATGAATAAACTACAATACACGGATCCAGTCTGCATACTGTATTTGTTGCTATATTGGACAAGCTTCAGAACAAGAATAATCTTTTTTTTATAAGTATCCATACACTTTGAAAATGTAAGTAAACCAGCCTATTGGAAATATATCAATTACAGTCCCTGTAGTTCATGTTCGTTTGCTAATTGGTGCCACCTTTTGGGGTATCGCGTAGTCTCTTGTTGTGAATTGTTTTGAGAGGCCAGCAGAGATGATGATTATGAGAAATGAAGATTTATATTAAACGAGATGTAAACTTGAGAGCATCAACACATATTAGTTGCTAGAGTTACAGATCAAATCAAAGAAAAAGTAGATGGAAAAAACTTCTTTGTGGAAAGTCATGTGTAATAGTTTGCATGCAATATGTTATTTTTCTTTTTCATAGAAGTATTACGCTTTGGGTTTCAATAGGTAAATAGTGTCCTCAACAATCTTGCTTGATTTCATGTTTAAAGCCCCAAATAAGGTAAATAGGATTTTTCTTAAAGAGAGAGTCTACATTATACATACAAGTTTATGATGAGGGGGTGAAATTCCTTGTACTTTTTAAGCCAAGCAATATGTTCATTGTTTTCATCAGAATTCTGGTGTAAGATTTTCTAAGAGCTGCGAAATAGCATATATTACCATGCTTATAAATGAAGGCTACCAAGCCATTATCAGATACTGTTCTTATTGTATAATAAAATTAAAGAAATGTAATGAATACATTAAAATGTACAGAGTTATAATTGCTCTTTGTGTTTTGTTATAAAATTAGGGTTTCTTTTAATGGCTCCATGTGATATTATGTGTAACATACCGGTAATACAAACAAATGTAAATTTGATATTGGTTAAATGATGACAGTAAAGGTTCGTTTGGATATGACCAGCAAAACCGTCATGTTAAAAAAAAAGATGACAACGTAAAGTGTAGTATGCATCTTAGTATGTATCTTATAACACAGGGCTCAGTGAATACGCACAGGACCTGTATTGCATGCAGTTGCCATTCATTCACACGTTAATTTTTTGTGGCGGTTCAATCTCGTCATATCTGAACGAGCCTTAAAAATCATGATAGAGATGGAGAGAAACTATTGAATAGAGAAAGAGGGGGGGGGGGGGTAGATAGAAAAGAGATGAGTACAGAGAAAGAGGGGGGGGGGGGGGGGTAGAGAGAGAAAAGAGATGACTACAGAGAGAGAGAGAGAGGGGGTAGAGAGAAAAGAGAAGAGTAGTGAGAGAGAGGAAAGAGATGACTACAGAGAGAGAGAGAGAGAGGGGGTAGAGAGAAAAGAGAAGAGTAGTGAAAGAGAGAAAAGATTTGACTACATAGAGAGAGAGAGAGAGAAAATAGAAGAGTAGTGAGAGAGAGGAAAGAGATGACTACAGAGAGAGAGATAGAGAGAGGGGGTAGAGAGAAAGGAGATGAGTAGATAGAGAGAGAGAGAGAGAGGAGTCTAAGGAGAATGAGGGATGAGAGAGGAATAAACCCAGGGATAGGAGGAGATTGGGAGGATGAGAGGGGATTAAGAATAGAGGAGGACGTATATGTTAAAGGTACTATGTCCGTTCCATCTGCAGCCCAAAAAATGAAAAGGTAAAATTCCAACGGCATTTGAAAGAATACTAATTTAGAACTTCCCTCAAAACGAAAGGGCTTAAAAATGGCTTTTAGTGGGAAAATAAAGACCATTAGTTGTCAAATCGATTGCAATCACCTAAGTAATAACCTGATTTTCAAACCCTTTTATCGTACGCGTTGTGCTGCGCAAAGGTTCAATCAGTTTAATTTTGGCCATTACAAGTTCTGTAGTGGGTTGTTGATGTAGACAAATGCTCATTTACCTATACAGCTCATTTTATGTATGTTATCACCAAAGAAAAGAGAGAGAGAATATATATACAGTGCGTCTCAGAAAAAACGAAACCGAGAATTATCGATGTTTTATCATCACTTAGTCACATCATAATTCATAAATGACACATGTTTGGAAAGCTTAGATCCTCCTCTTTCATTTGATGCAACTCATATGATGCAAATTTCACGCATGAGTGATTCAAATTAATTTGAAGAGAGGAAACCAAAAAGTCATTTTGGCGGGCGGTATCTGAATTTCAAAGAGAAAATCACATTTCTAGAAAGTTGAGTTCCTGCCCTTTCATATGACACCTCAATCATGAGCTAGGAATGACAAAGTTCTGTTTGTTTAAAGTAGCGCTTGCATTTCCATAAATTTATCAAACGAATTCTTTTTCACTGGCTGCCTGCCGTAGCAATAGGCAGAATAGACAAAAGACTAACTCCGTTTCGTTGACAATTAGCCATGCATGAAGTCTTTCGTCTACGGCTGTTTGTCAACGAAACGGAGTTAAGTCTTTTGTTAATTCAGTTTGTTGCTATGGCAGGCAGCACTGTATATATATATCTATCTTCTCTCTCTCTCTCTATATATATATATATATTCTCTCTCTCTCTCTTCCCCTCTCCCATCCCCTCTCGTTCTCTCTCTATCTCTCTCTCTCTCTCTTGTTATTTCCATCGCTTTCCCTTTCCTCTCTTATTCCCCTTTTCTTTATTACTATTTTAGGCTTTATCATCCCTCTCACTACCACTAACTTCTCCATGTATCCCTCTATTTTGTACAAAACTGTGGAAAAACTTGCACTCCTATTTTTATGGTTTACAAAATATGTAATCGTTTTATTTGATGATCAAAGACAAATTCAAAGTACAATGAATTTGAGCATGGAACATCATAATTTACTATGTACACACACAAAGGAGGTATAGACGTACTTACTTCGCTGTGCACCGCAACAATCACTCAATGAAAATAAAAATGTACAAAATATGGATACTTTCCTTATATTCAAGCTTACTGCATGACAATAACATGTAATTTATTAATTTCTTACTGCATAAAATAATAATTGAATGGTATGAAAACAAAGGGTTCACATTACTGTATGGTCTATGCAAGCTCAAATTCTGAATACCATGCAAGGACCTCAAGTAGGGTTGTCGATTTATTTTCGTGGTTGGGGGGGGGGGGGGGGGGTGTGATAGGTGCCAACATATTTTCGGCAATGGATCAAAGCAACCAAGAGGTAGAAGCGTGTGGCAGGTTGCACCCCCTCCCTTCCAAGTTATTAACTTGTTCAAGTCACCCTCAATAAAGATAACATTTGAGAGAATATAAGAGTGGTAATAAAATTAATAACATGCTAAATGTTAGTCCTGACTATTGCCTGCAGTGTAGGCCTACCAGACTGTTTTTATTTTAAACGAAATTTAGACATTACCCAAACAAAATCCAATGGTGAGGGATATCAACTTGTGAAAGTATTATGGGGAAACAATAATCTCGCAAACATAGTAAGAGTTTGTCGCAATAATATTAACGAATTTCTGCTCTTATATAATGAGAGCACAATATCGCTATGTTAGCGAGAGAGTAAAGTCCCAAGCCCACGAATGTGGAAAACAGCTTGCACATCCCGGCCGGCATTGCTCCGTCCGATGTCCGCAGAACAGTTGCAAGTAGGACTGAACGCAGCTGACAAGTTGAGGACACCCGCTATCCCCTTTACTACTACAAAACTCAGCGGCAAGGCTTATCTTTTCTGCTCCTCTTTAAGCTCTTCGGACTCACATACAACCTCTTCGACTTGAACTCCATTGGCTGCTTGTACGACAAAGAATAGCTTTTACGATTCTACTACTGGTCTACAAGTCTCAACCACCGATGTCCCCGGCCCGTGCATAGCTGACTGCTTGGTTCGTCGTCCTCGAGTCCGAAATACCCGTTCATCATCATCCATCTGGCTCACTCAGTGTCTCTCTAAGAAACGTGCCGGTGAATTGTCTTTTCCATCGGTTGCTGCAAAACTGTGGAACCAGCTACCTACTGCTGTACAGACGGCCTCATCTGTTGACCAGTTCAAGACACTACTCAAGTCACATCTTTTCTGCTAGAAATTACTTTATTACTAGCCTACATATACTTTGCTGATCTCTGACTATTGTCTAACTTTTGTTTTTAAGTGGCCCAAACATTGTGGAGCGTGTGTGCAGCTCTTTGTAACTGCAAGGAAAAAGCGCTATATCAAATATCTTTTGGATTGGATTGGATTCTATTCCTATCAACCGGCCCCTACCCGCCTGAAAGAAAGGGAGAGCTTCCTTCATACAGTCCAGCCACTGTCACAACCTCCTCATATTCAACCAGAGTGAAATTGTGGGAAGAGAAACACTGTAAAAACCACCACCATCAAAAGCTACCAATCCCGACTAAGGAACAGCTGCCACCTATAGCCATACATGTGACTGGAAGACGTGGAAGTCCCTTAATAGGCTTCGCACAGGGGTAGGGTGATGCAAATACAACATGCATAAATGGGGGATATACACTGATGACACAGACACCGACTGCGAGTGTGGAACATCTGTGCAATCTATATCACACTTAGTAAGATGCCCATTCCTAGATGACCAATGCTGCCTGGAAGACCCAGTCGCAGCAAATGAGAAGGCTTCTTCAGTGTGCAAAAGCCTGGCAGAACATTTGAGATCAGATGCTGGACACGAAAGAAGAAGAATCAAGTGTTTTGAACATTATAACTTGAAGTTCGAAGAAGATCCTCTGATTGACAGACAGCTAGTGAAGATCTGATAAAACTGCATTGATGTGAATTCTCTTCCTTTTTAAACACACGAGCCTTGCAGTCATAAATACATTGACTCTGCCGTGAAAGTGCCGTGATTGTGAAAACAAAAATTTAAAGTAAGTCATAGATTCTTAAAAGGTGAAAAGACGAAACATCCGCAATGAAATTTGACAAATTTTCATTGATCATATCAAATGCTCTCAAAGATCACTCAAACCCAGATACGGAGAAACGTCTCCTCAGCGTTCCGCACGTGGCGACGGACTTCTTCTTCTTCTGGAATGCATGCCTTGGAAAACCTAGAGGTTGATGAGAAAGGGAGATCGAGAAGAAAAAAAGAAAAAAAATGTTAAAGAAACGGGATTGAAGCTGGGAGTATAAACACTATAAGTATGAGAAATTTAAGAAAAAAAGGCATCTGGTCTGACTACATGACACTCTACTATTTTGAAAGTTGTCTTGAAGATTTACACAGGATAAAGGTCAGTAGATGATGAACGAAGCAAAATAAAGTGTTGCTCGTTTAAACACAAAAGGAAAAGGTTAAATCAGAACTTTGTACTTATAAACTTATGAGATCTTTCAAAAATTTGAAAGGGCCGAGATCGGTATACCACATTTATTTTAGAAGTTAAATGGCATCATTTGTTTCAACATTGGTTCAACATTGGTTGCACGAATCTTAAGTAATGCAGCAAGGTGTTACATTTTTGGTGCCAGTGGCTATAATGACGTATTCAAAATTAAGAAACTTTTGCATTTCTGTAACAATTACCTTAGCGTTTGCAGTCCTGCTTTGGTTGCTTCTGAACTCTTTTCCAACAGGTTGACAAAGCTGTCTGGTCCATAGGTGGTGTAGAGGATGCTCAGAAACCTCAAAGAAGGAGTCGCTAGGATAGCTGTCGAGAAGAGATCAGCAACTTCACACGAGACCCTCGCTGTGCCCTTGTTATGTGGCTTGGTCTTGTCTGGGGGTGTGCTTGATATCCTCAAGTCTGCTAGATTGGGCATGACTGAAATGATCCCTGTAGCACACGCGAGGACCTTCTCTGGGACTGGTGAATGGATGAGGTGAAGTTCCTTCAAACGAGCAAGGGTATCCACCTTCGTCTGGAGATGATTGAGGGCTTTCTCTGTGACGTGATGCAGAGATATCATAAGTCTAGTCAGTTGTGGACAATGCTGTACTCCGTCTAGTATGCTGATTATGGAGGTGTCACCTGAGCAGGTATTGTACGCAATGTCCAGGGTAGAAAGTGAAGGGAAGTGCTTGAGAAGGTCTCCAAGTTGTTCAATGCTCGTTGAATCCGTATCAGTCTCCTGGAGAACAAGCACCTCGAGATTCTCCATCATGGGACACTCTTCTAAGGCGTTTAGAAAATAAGGTCCTACTTCATTTCCTGACAACTTCAGGTGAGTCAGGCTTGATTGGCAGGAAAGACCAGGTACGAGCTTGGCAAGGTACTCATCGCTTATGTCATTCATGCAGAGAGTCAGTCTCTTCAGGCACGTAAAGGATGGATTTGTGAACACCCTAAACAACCTTTCCCAGTCTGCAGGATTGGCTTTGACCCCATTTAGAACGAGCTCTTCGGCAGGACAGCGCTCCAAACCGTCAATTACAGGTCCTAACTTCCATTCGCTCATCTGCATCTGATTGACCTGTTCCCATAGGGGCAACACTGCAAGAAAAGTATCATCAGGACACTGTAGGAGGAACTTTGGCATTTCTCTTCCTTTTGTTACTCCTTCTCTTAACTTCGCTCTTCTCTTTTCTTCCGTCAGTAGTTCCTCACTCTGTTTCTTTCGCCTTCGCCTCTTCCTCTTAAATGAATCCGACACCTCGTTCTCCAAGCCAGGAAACGAGTTGAGGAATTCCTGGAACTCTGAACTAGAGTTCAGGTGCAGACGAATGAGCTCGAGCGACTTGATGGAGATTCCCCTGCCGTGCTGGAGAAAATACCCGAGTGACTTTGTGACGTAGCCAGAGATTCCGACAAGTCGGAGACGACTGCAGCCAGACATGACTGGAGCGAGTACACCATTTAGTTCACCTTTGCTCTGGCTTTCAAAGTTAAGCTGTAGACAAAACTCAATGAGTTTCTGGACACGGTGACACTCTGAGTGGCGCAACTTTCCATTCATGAAGAGTTTGATGTTTTCCTCTTCCGATTTCATGAGACTTACAACATGGTTAATGATGGTATGAGCTGCCTCCACATTTGTACCGCTTGCAAACATTAGGACATTTCCTAGATCTGTGGCACGTTGAAGGGTTCTGATATCCTTAACACACTTCTTGAAGAAACATCGCTCCTCCTTATTCCCGGTAGAGAGATAAGCAAGGTAACTGCCAGCAAGTTTTTCTTGAATTATTTTGAGGACGAAGGTAATGTTGTGCGAGTCAACTACTCCGTCTTCATTGTTTATCTGTAGATCTTCGTAGAGTGTTTGCCTACACTCTGCTTCTTCATCTCGGAGCAGGATACCAACCTTACAACTCATGGCAACGACTTCTCTTGCACCTGACTTACAGTCTTTGAAGTCTCTCAGGCTGAAGATCAACTCTTCTTCAACGGATCTGACGAAGCCCTGTAATGCTACCTTGCCAAGCTGAAGAATCAGATCGTCTTCATCAATCTGACTTGATTGAAAGACTTCAGCTCCGATTTCGTCTTCATTTTTATTTACGGAGTCGCCTCTTGTGATATATGTCCCCACTGTCGCATCTAATTCAGTAGAATCCCATCTTCGAAGTCCAGACATCTGTTCTTTGGATTCCGGGTGAAATTTCAAGAGACATTTAACGAGCTCGTCGAAGAGCGAGCTGATCGTGTTCATATCTTTGAATTCCTTTCCATCGGTCAGTCTTGTCAACTGGCAGAAAGCGCAACACATCAGAGGTAGGGAAGCCAGTTCTTTTTTCAGATGGCTCTCTTCGAGGTAGGCAAGTAGTGTCTCTCCAAGTTCTGGACGACGTCTGAAAAGCTTCTTGACATATGCATCGATGTCTTCTGATGAAAACCCTGTGATCTGTAAATGTCGGTATTCGTCGGTGATGTGGTCTTCCAGTTTCATGAAGTCTCCCACTCTGCCAGGGCGAGTGGTGATCAAGATCTGAACAAAGGGTAAGTATTCTTTCCTCAACATCTTCACAATGTTCCCACAGTTCTTCTGATCCAACCTTTTGCCTTTGAACCCGTCATAACCATCTAGCAGAACCACAACACGTTTCTGGTTTTTTTCAGCGAACTCTTCAATGAACTGCGGCGTGAAGTCTTTCTTAGGCAGGAGCTGGTCGACTACAGCAGCTCCAAAGTTGCTTGTGTGGTCTAGTTTCCTCAGCTGCAAGAGGAAAACAGCTACAGCATCTTTCACAGGGCTTGTCCTACCCTCTGCCCAGTCACTTGTCAGCTTCAACAAGAAAGTTGTCTTTCCGCTGCCTGTTCTTCCTCTAGCCACAACTCGAGTAGATGCTTTTGCTACTGTCTCCTCGCACCCATCGATTTCATTGTCGTATCCATCCACTGCTTTTACATCCTTGAATAAGTCTTTCAAAGCGAGTCGGTAATGAATCGGAAGATGAGGACTATCGACGTCCACAAGAAGTACCAGATTGGTGTAGACCCTCCATAGGTCTACTGTCACAATGTTTCCATTCTTTCCAGCCCAAGGGACCATGGGAACTTTGTTTCGTGTCTTGTAGTGATGTTTGAGGTGTTCCACCATTTGCGTCTCTTTGGCATCAAGGACCGTTGGTGAGGGAGCGTCCGACTCGATTTCACTGGGAAAGAGAGCTATGTAGAAAAGTAAATGAAAGGGAAAACACACGGTTGATGAAAGCAAAATCTTTCATTTTTTACTCCTTCACCAACTCTCTCTTATTCAAAATAACATTTATAAACAGAAAAAGTTATGGCGAATGTTTTTGATAATACAAAACTCTGTATTTTTGCTCTCTAATCTAATTTTCCCCCAAAAAATACAATTCGTAATATTCAATGTCACATATGCCATGCGTTGGTAACGATGCCGTATACATCTTTACACCAATCTCAAAACAAAAAACTTTGAATTTTATGAACCTTCGATCGCCACAAAGTGTTCGAAGGGTGACGTCAGGGCTTTTTTAATTTTTTTTTTTACAAATGCGTTAATGAATTTTGCATTAACATATAGGAGTCATCTATACCAAAAAAAGGCGGTGCTATTATAACCATCTAAATGTCAATAGGAACCGCGAAAGTTTGAGCTATATCCCACCTTCAAATCGAGGGCCATATTTATCAGCCAGGTCCAAGCGCTGAACGCTCTGCAATCCCTGGGCAAGTGTCTTCACCAGATCCCTGTTTCGAGTCATCTGCCGCCATTGAAGCAGCATCTGGTACCCTCTTTCTCTTTGTTTCGGATAGTCCGACTCGAAGTTTTCAAGATCTGCTTCCGGTATGGCGAGTCTACGCCCGATGTCCTTCCAGCTATGGCCTAGCTCCGAGGACAAGTCTAGGAGAAGGCTGATTAGCGCTTGCCGTTCCTCGTCCGTCCCCATCATGAGTTCACCTGTTTTCCCAAAACATGTTTAAAAGTTTTAAGAGTACAGGTATAACATTAACTATGCTAATGAAATTGAACAAGCATTCTCAATAGTTGATCATTCGACAAATAGCGATTTTTGTTTTAAACAAGTAAAATGTACTCAAAATTGTTAAAACCTGAATGAAAAAAACACCCGAAAAACAAAGACTGACAGCGGAAATGATTAGCTAACCTGTGTCACCCTCTGCCATAGAGAAGAGCTTGAATATCACGAGGTCAGTGACGTCAATATTACGCTGCTGTTGAAGTTATGAGATCAACCAATCATCATCGCTTCGATTTTTTCTGAAAATGAAAAGAAGAGTTAAATGTTAGGATGTTATATAGCCTCAATTATGAATCAGAATAGAAAGAAAAAAAAGAGAGAAAGAGAGAAAGAGAGAAAGAGAGAAAGAGAGAAAGAGAGAAAGAGAGAAAGAGAGAAAGAGAGAAAGAGAGAAAGAGAGAGAGAGAGGGAGAGAAGGGGGAGGGGGTTGTGTGAAACTGAACGGTGAGGGTATGGGTGTGTAATGAGATAGGTTGCGCTGATTCTAGATAATTATGACGTCTTAACAGTAACTCGGTACTTCCTTATTTGTTTTTCTTGTTTTTCACTCCATGATTTCATGCAGATTTCACGGCGAAATGTTAATCAATATGCTCAACACGTATCTTGTAAATATCTCAAGTTTGTTTCCGGTAGTTCACCTCACTGGCGGATCCAGGGGGTGGGGGGGGGGGGGGGGCGGAAGGAAGGAAAATGAAGACAAAAATGGAAATAAGAAAAATGGGGGAGGTATTACAACCCCCTATCCCACATACACACACAAGCACAAACAGTCAAACACGCCAACTTTCTGTTGGCAAATGCGCCATTTCTATCAGAAAAAGAAAGTAAGGAGAATTAAGAAAGAGGAAAACCTGGAAGAGAGAGGAAGTGATTGAGAGCAACTTTCGCTTTAATTTTACCAAAGGAACGCTCGCTATGCTCGCTCGTATTTAAAGTGGATATAATTATTTTTCTTAATAAAGATCTTTTGAGTCCTTCATGATTACTGTGCTTTAAACCCCATCCGGATTGTTTTCCCTTTTTATAACTGAGATGTAATTTTTTGCGCTGCGACAAATACATATTCATACCATCACATCCAACTGCAAAGTAAGTGTATGATGCGCAGTATCTTGGAATTGTAAAGAGAGAAACAAACATTGAAATCATCCCTTATAATGCAGGGGTATATACCAATGTCTAATAATTCTATATTTTTGCTTTCAGGTTTTCCCTTTTCCCCCAGAAAGTGCCCCTTTTTGTTGGTGCCCCCGCCTACTTTGAATGATGCTCCGCCGCCCCTGGTTTGTTAAAACCCCTGAGCCTCCGATGGCTCCGCCCCCTGGGCCGGTATTCAATTCAATACTTAGCTTAAGTAAGAAATTTACTAAGTAAATGGCTAAGCTAAGTAATTTACTTATCTCGTATTCAAATCGCATTTAAGACTTTTACTTACGTTAGCCAAAATCTAAGTAGAATACTTATGACGTATCATGACGTCATAATTTTGTTAACATTTTCAGAGTGGCGGTCAATTGATTGCGTGTTTAAACTCTGCGATAAAGTGATTTTGTGCGACAATGAAACATATGGGAAATTACGTGTTAAACACCCCTATATGTTCATATATTCATTCAATATAAAATGGAGACTCATACTGGTCAGAAAAGGAAGGCAAATTTCTCGGAGCGAGAGAGAAGTCTTCTCATCGATGAGTACAGGCCAATTTACGCTCCGCTTGCTTCCCTCGCTATGCTCTACCGTTCCGCGGGGCCTGCTAATGAGAAGGGGAAGGGAATTTTTAAAAAATGACACTTATCATAAGGAAAGGGAACCCTTAATAGAAAGAAAAAGGGGCATATGTGTTAATAAAAGGTGCGTTTATTTGGGTTTAAAGGGGTAGCTCTAAAAAGGGGAGGGGGCACTACTTACAAAATAAAATGGACACTTCTCGTACCTGAAAGGGGCATTAATTAGAGATTAAAAAGTGTACTTATGAGAATGGAAAATTGACACTTAGTGCAAAGGAAAAAAGGAACTTGTTGAAGTAAAAGGAGTTCGTGTCAAAAGTAAAGGGGCACTCATCAGAGGTTAAAAGGGGAAGGGACACTTTTACAAAAGGAATAGGGGCACTTTTCCTTTAAAACCATGCCCCTCCCCCGGGAGTGCCCCTTCCTCACGTCAGTAAATGATCCCCCAGACTAACAACAGATCTCTACCACTGGTCATGATAATAGCAACAACTTTACCTGATTTTGTCAACCAACTATAATTATCATAGTTAAAGACAATGTTTATGCTCAAGGTACTTTATAAACAAGGGCAATTGACGGAAACAATCCTATATGTTTTCTTGTGCCTTATAATTACCTTCCATGATATTAAATGCTGGGTGGACTGATGGATATATGAGTTGAGTTGATGATATATGACTCAACCACAACACCACAGCAGCTTCATTCCGGAAAATCTTGCTTTCAACGATAATTTCTTTTCTTTTATGGTGGCCCCAAAATTGGAGGTCCGCGTCAACATCGTCGTTTCTGAACAATTCATATGTGCCACAGATGGGTCAAAATCGTCTTTTGTTGTTTTGTCAATCAAATATGTTGGGGAAAGTTTGATACTTTACATCCAAAACAAATTAGCATTAAAATAATAAGGTTCCCCCACCTCAAGTTAAATCATTTACTTAATTCCCTACAAATGATTTTTATTATATTAAATTATGTATGATGACATGATTGATATAAATGTATTACAAATTTCTAAAAAGGTGAAACACAAAATAAAACAATGACAAGGAAAAGCACATTGCATTTCAATGGAAAGAACATTACATACCACTTACATACCGAATCTGAATTTCAGCCTGGGGGTGTTTCACAACACTTGTCATCAGTGAGAAATGACAGTTGTTATAAGCTACTGAAATCCTTGCTTCTGATTGGTTATCAACAGATTTGTCACTGATTTTTGTAATTTGTCATTGAAAAAAGGCTTTGTGAAACGGGTCCCTGATGGTCTAACATTCGGAGAGTATATATGGTTTAATTCGGAGACACATTCAGAGGCTCTTGTAATTTTGAGGTTAAAGGTAGAGTATGATCGACACTTCCAAACATGTCCCCTTTATTGAAATACTGTGTGTTTTTCATATTAATAAGAATTCGTTACCTGTTTGATTCTTTTGTTCATTTATGACTATTATGATGTCCCCAGTCTCATTCCGTGAGTGTCGTAATTATATATATTTTGTTATTTACAGAAAAAAAAAAGTAAACCCTAAATCCAATATTTACTGTGAACGAACTGTGAGCTTTAAAGATATGATTCATTGCTTTTCATAGAGTAAAAGTGATATGCTTTCAAATAATGCATTGATTACAAATAATCCATACACGCGTCACTGAGCAGCATTGATTTGAAAATAATGAAGGGCAAAATTAATGCCATCATAATCATGTACTAGACGGTTAGGCCTAACAAAAGAAGATGTTGTATTGCCCTTTAGGTGCCAAAACATGGGTCGTTCGGTCGGATTTTTTGTTTTTTCCCTTTTGTTCTTTTCTTTCTCCTTCTTTGGGCTGATATTTCTCAGTTTTAATATTTTTTTTCTTAAAAAAAAGGTTTTTAAAAAAAAAAAAAAAAAAAAAGACGACCGTAGATTTCAAGATTTTGGGGTCGGTCGCAAAGGGCAATACAACATCTTTTCTTTTTAGGCCTTACAGACAGGCAGACAATGTCAGACTTGCTCTGTGGTTCAATATAAAGACAAATACACGGAGAGAACTGACGGAGAAACAGACAAACAGACAGAGATATACTGAGACAGAAAGGAAGAACGAAGGAAACACAGACCGACAGAGTAAGTGAAAAGGGAGAGGGTGAGAATTGGACGGTGGATATACTCAGGCACGAGAACAGGGATAAACACAAAAGAGAGAGATAGAGAGAGAGAGAGAGGGGGAGAGGGGGTTAGAGAGGAAGAGAGCGAGAGAGAGATAGAAAGAGGGAGAGAGATTGAGAATGTGGTAGCGAAAGGAGAGGCATAGAGAGGGGGTGAGAGGGCGGGGGGGGGGGGGGGGTGGAAGAGCGAGAGACAGAGAAAGAGGCAAATAAGTACTAAACAAATACTAAACTTACTCATTTCAAAAGAAATATGAAAATTCATCCACAGTTCATGCGATAATATATCTTTCCAAGATGCACACACTCTCATAGAACACATCATGAAACAAAGGCATCCAAAATCAAAGTTCGATCAAACTTGTAGGTGTAGCCATACACTGTAATTAGGATGAAGTTATTCAAAAGGTGAAGACATATCGCAGACTTTTGGGTCAATTTTACAAACATTTATTGTCCAACTTCCTGCCGCATAAGAAATGAGAGAAAATTGAAAAAGTAATATCACATTATAATATCTAAGGATATGTTTAGTACAATAAATATTGTTCAACTTATGAAAATAATCTGCAATTCTTTGTCGATGCATAATATTTGTATGATTTAAAATATGAAATTTCTGTTTTTAAAAAATTATTTGTCTATAAAATGTTAAGTATTAATCTGTCACTCTACAGACAGCAATTCTTTTCTCTCCAACTGTACTTTCTATCTATTAAACAGTACACACAAAAATGAAAAAGTATCTATATAAGATTGAATATTGGCTATTCATCAAAAACTGATAGATAATACATATATTTAACCATAAGTCATTGTTTCATGAGGTCAAATTTGAACATGACCCCTGTTTCGATTTGACCCTTTCAATCATTAAAATTTAAGGAGACCCTATCGTTGAATGTTGCTATGATAGGGATATCATTTTCATTATTACATTGATCTACAAGTCTTTAAATCAATGTCCATTGCTAAAGATTGATGT
Source organism: Strongylocentrotus droebachiensis (assembly GCA_035222895.1). Taxonomy (NCBI): domain Eukaryota; kingdom Metazoa; phylum Echinodermata; class Echinoidea; order Camarodonta; family Strongylocentrotidae; genus Strongylocentrotus; species Strongylocentrotus droebachiensis. Next base: position 319,036 of record JAVYIG010001397.1, on the reverse strand, counting down.
AATTCGAATAATCTGCAGTGTACATTTTGTGTGCATTTCTTAGCTCATGCACCTACTGCAAAGAATGTTATTATGCTGAAAAACATCATAACACTGTGTTAACATGGGCTGTACGTTTTTAAAGATATGTCAATATCATTCATTTTACCTGACATCTGTTGGAAGAGGTGTGAAACCATGTGGTTTAATTCCTTGATTGTTTGTCTTCAGCAAGATATCAAACTATATTTGCCTCTCCATACCCAGGAGTAGGGAAATGGTTATCAAGATTGATCATGGCATTATTCTGTGGTCGCATTTGCTACGTGTATATGCCCCCCCCACCGGATTACACGGGAGGAACACTTCCCAGGAAGCGGAGATGGTGCACATATTGTGTGCACAACATATTGAGGGGTCAGTGACACAAAGACGTGACTCCATTTTGGCCATTTTGAGAAAAAGTGGTTTATTTGTCACGGAGCACTTGGGCCTTAAGGAGTTAAGTCTATGTTAAGTTTTTGTGTTTCCGGAAAGCCCACATTTTTCTGAACATTTTGATATAAAATACTCATTTTGGCAAAACCCTCGATATATATGATTTAATCCAATGACTGTGGTAATAACTACTGTAAAGCAGCTATGAGACATTAGTATCAAGCTTTTTTTTTTTAGAAATTCAGCTTATCATAATTCATACTGGGCATGTTCAGATGCGATCTTCCTTGAGATTGAAGGAGAAAACCTTACAGATAAAGTGATGACATTCGTTCAGCCTATACATAATTATTCTAATCCATGGCATTGGTGACGTTAAAGATCGGTTGAGAAGGAGTCTTCATTCATCAGGGGTAGCCGAAAGACTGGTTCCAACTGCAACATCTAGAGAGAGAGAGAGAGGGACACATAAACACTGACAAATTACAACGACACATATATACAAACTGTATAGCGACAGATTATACTGATAGAAAAAATGAGGGAGAGAGATAGAGAGGGAGAGAGAGAGAGAGAGAGAGAGAGGTAGATATTAAAAGGGGTGAGAAGACCTGAATACCACCCCAAAAATGATATTTAAAAAATATCCTGACATATTTTGATGTCCTGTCTGCAAATGTCTTATCTTGCCATATTAGCCCCACAAATATTGAATAAACAAACAAAACAATAACATAAAAACAACAACAGACATTTGCCCAACCCTGGCTATAATAATAGCTTTGTGTACTATATGAAATAGATCTTCTAATCATCAAAAATATTTAAATATTGCATCACTTGTCTTTATATCTTCAAGAACATAATACATGAATAATGTACATTTTAATGTAGAAATGCACATGCAAATGTAAGCATAGATATGCTGAATACTGTGATACAAGAATGTTATGCTCCATGCTAAAATGTCAAAACATGCAGATTGATTTTCAAACAGGAAAGTTGACTTATAAGCAAATGTACAATAATAAGTTTGAGGGAAAAAATGTAATGAATATACTTTGAGAGATAAAGCATACATGTAATGATAGTATGATGTATTACTAAAACACAGGAGTCTCATTACGTACGTAAAAACCAGTGCTCCATAATTTGGTGTCAGCGCATGCATAGCAACTGAAATTGTAACAAATGATGGTTTGATGGGTTTGTTTGACCTGATTGCATGTGTATGCTTGTAAGTAAGCAACCAGGGGACCGATGGCTCTGAGTTCTCTCCAAGGGACTTGGTAATGAGAATTTTATTTTGCCTTACCAAAGCGCACTAGCTCATCAACTTGTAACGGGTTGCTGTTTGGAATGCCTGATTCTCTGATAGCTAAGTTACAAAGAGTCCAAAATTCATGTGCAAGAATTGTCTATCGTCGGTCAAAATTCACTTCAACCGCCCCTCTTCTGAGAGAACTCCACTGGTTGCCAGTCCGTCAAAGAATCTCATTCAAAATATTGTTCATTTTCAATAAATCATTGAGTGGTCAAGCCCCTAATTACATCACAGAATTACTTCAACTCAAAGTCCAATCACACAGTCGTAGCCTGCGCAGTTCCACAGATAAATAATTGTTTCAGATTCCCCATGGCAAAACTAAAGTAACTCTTGGGGACCGTGCTTTTGCTATTGATGCCCCCAAACTATAGAATAGCTTGCCAATAGAAATACGAAGCACTCCATCTCTCAATGTTTTTAAATCCAGTTTAAAAACTTATTTGTTCAACTGAGAGATCTTATTTTGTAGAATTAGTAAAAAGGAGCTCTTAACCAGCGCAGCTGAATATATTTTGTATAAAAGCTGCGCTATATAAATTTATTATTATTATTAACTTGGTTTTGAACCCAGGGCTTCCCGGCTACAAGACCACTGCTTTACCACTGAGCCATAGTGTCTCCTCTCCTTAAATACAATACTTAGGCGGCACAGCTAGTTACATGTAGGCCTATTGAACATTTATTAAAGAGTTTATTTCCAAATTAGTTTGACCTTTTATAACTGATGACATACCTAACATTAATTCAAATTTAAGGTAGAATCTTTGGAGAATAAAAAAAGGTTTTGTTTATAAAGATGACTACCATCCAAACATTTTAAGATATTGTTTATGATGCAGCATTTCCTCGAAAATGTATATTAACATTACACTTCTGGATGGCAATACATCTTGTATGTCATAACTGTAATGATGTTGTACGACATAATTAGACAGACAAGACTCGGCATTCCATTTTAATGTGCTTATTGTTGCAGAAAAGGTATGTTTGCATGTTGTGAATTTTGAAATAACATAAAAAGACGAAGTTGCATTGCGCAGTAAGGCTGTTGCCAAAATATTAGCATTATTTTGTTCCCAGAGAAGCAAAGAGTGATGTGATGTTCCATGTTAGGTGTATTTAATAGATGAAGTTTGACAGGCAAGTAGCACTATGAATATGACGGACAAAGAAAGCGGACAAAATATACAGTCGCTCATTCTAACCTCAACAATTGCTGTGGTAGATAAAGGAACATCCCTTCACTCCTATTATGTAAACATGTGTAGAACAGGTGTCACATACATATTCACCTGTTCTACACATTTTTACATAATAGCAGTGAAGGGATGTTCCTTTGTCCCTGGTCTGCCACAGCAATTGTTGAGGGTAGAATGAGGAACTGTATATTTTTTCCGCTTTCTTTGTCCGTCATATTCATAGTGTAGGCTGCACACAATCTGTGTATCATATATGATAATCTGTGTATCATATATGATAATCTGCAGAAATGTAATCTGAGAAGATGCACAACTCGGGTAATGGTCATTAAAATGCAGTTTAAATAAAATCACTATTTTCCAGCCCTCTGAACCCTTTGCATAAAACAAGAAAGTTAATTTAAAAAATGTGAGCAAAAAACATTACATAAAGCAAAACAGACATAAAATCACCAATGTCAATCCCTCAAATGCCTTTGCATAAAATAAAAAGAGCATACATTTTTTCTGAGCAATAAACAGCAAATAAATCAAAACAGACAACTATGATAGTTTCTGACAAAGTTTATTCTAATATATCTGTTTTAATATTAAATATTACTTGACTAACATTTTGGAAGAATATAAATTTCATCTGAACCATACTGAATTCTCATTTCTGATTCGTTTTCATGACAATATTCAAACATTCTATACTGACATTCATAGCAACTATTCTGCACAATAAAATAACACAAAAATATCTCTAGACTCATCAACGAAATTTGACATTTCATGACAAACAATATTCCATCATTTTTTTCTCCAACAGCGATATAAAAAAGATAAATAAAAGTAAAACGAATCCGTTACCTCCTTTTGATACATCTTCAAAACTTTCATTTTTGACAAAAATGCATTTAAAACATCTAAATGTATTCAAACGTACTCTTTGAATAAGTTTCAGCATATCTATACCATCTCAACATAATGGTAACTCAAATGAAGATAAAATGGTGAGAAATAACTAATAGTTTACGGAGCATGGGACGATTTAATTTATGACAAAAAAGACTTTAATAAACGCCCCTATCAGAGATATGCAAGCTCACAAAAATTTTATCTCAAAATTTGTCTCTAGCACTAGATGGGTTTTATGAAAGTATTTGCAAAATTTCATTGGATTTATAAGATGTTTGACTTGAATACATTTGAATTTCTCCCATTCACTTGCTTGTTGATTCGTTGGTGTTTCAAAGACTATAATTGTGCCTTTACATCTACATATGAATCAGACCATGAATATTTCAATAAAAATCATGCGACTTTCATTGCAAATATAATACAATTCTGATTTTAAAAAACATACAAACTTTGTTCAGCAGAAAAAATCTAAGGTCCAATTTATGCTTCTACTTTGGCCATTTGAGAAGAAATAAAAAAGTACATTTCATTCTATTTAGCTACATTCCTGAATTGAAGAATCAGCATGCAGCATGAAATTCATTGAAAGCTGAGGCTTCATATATGGCACATTGCTCTTTTAACATTGGCTTGTGGGTGAACACTGTCCATATGAAGAATACAGACTGATTATTAAAACATACATGTACATCACAAGACAATCATTGTACTAAAATCTATACAATATAATTTACGAGCTCATGATTGAAATAACCAGGGAAATACCCTTTCTAAAGATCTCTGACACAATATGAATTATCTACTTTTAAGTATTAAAATAAGATGACTTTTACCAAGCTTATGGATTACCGGTACCTCTCAATTTAATTTGAAGAATAAAATGACATATAACAGTGCGAAGTTACATACAAAGATCATCTTTGATTGTTATGTACATGTAACTAATTTGTGCGATGTCCAATATGTGTGTTCTCTATTCCATCATCATTTAATACAGGAGCCGAATTATTTATATTTTAAAGCCCCATCCCCCATGATCCTCTTTTCCTTATGTTAATTGAGAGCTTATTTGATGAGATAACCACCTGTCAGTGACCATGTAGGGAGGTCTAATCCCTCCTGGCCAAACTAGTGCAGATAGGCTTTAATTCAACAGGGTAGCCCCGCCAGTAGTTGAAGTAATGTTATAATTGGGTCTTATTCAATATACTTCTCTTTCAAGAAGTTTGTGGCTGTTTTCCCAGAGCAGTAAGTAAGCTTAGAGAATTAAATCATTTTAGAACAATATATATATATATAGTCAAACCTGTCTATAGCGACCGCCCAAGGGAAACACAAAAAGTGGTCTTTGTAGACAGGTTCCTTTAGTACATGTTTCAATGAGAAACCATTTTCAAGGGAAACAAAAAATGTGGTCTTTGTAGACAGGTTTGACTATGAAGCATGCAATGTTTGAAGCAATCCTTCTGTAAACTGTGCCTACTATTTTGTGCAAAATTGCATGTGTGGCAAAGGAGCGGCGGTGCAAACAGGTGAAGAAAGCAACTGAAGTGTGCAGATCATATCAGATTATAATTGCCTTGTCCCATTTCATCCTAAATGCAAATGCACCAAGTACTGATGACAGAACCTGTTGCACCTAAATAACCACTGATGGTAACTTTGCAATCAATGGTAAATACTGTACCATGGAAACCTTGATTGGCTGTTGAGCCCTGCTACCATGGTAGTTGCCATTGATGGCAAAGTTACCATCAATGGTAAGTTTTATGCAACGGGCCCAGGTCTCAACCCCTGGAGCTGGTGATCAGTTTTACAGCACAGCGAATGCGTAGTGCTCATGGCTTTGAGGTGTTGGTGAGGAGGATAGTTGTGAAGGAACACCAGTCTTCTATTTCAGCATCACTAAAAACCACGACATGTTGTTTAAAAATAGCTATCCAGAATAGGGTGATCCCCTTAGAGTTCTATCTGTAATCAATAAAACTAACTAAAATATTGAAGCAATTCTTTTTTTAAAGGGCAAATTTGGGGATATTTGTGATTGCCAGGTGTAATACATGTCATCAGTATTTCGTTTAGATTATCTTGTTTGCACTCTTGGTAAAGGTGTGATGAAAGCAGTCTGGAGTACAAAGACTATCCAATTTCCCTCTACTCTTGTTACGTAGTCTGCAGGAACAGACTCTAATTTGACAATTTATCACAATTCCCAAAGTCTTGAGCAGAGCCTAGCTCTGTTCATCTCTGGCTGTGTCCAGAGTAGCTGCAGTACAGAGCCTATATGCAGTATGCCGTCAGCCTAGTCTCATAGTGCAGACACTGTTACTCATAGTGACTAACGAGGGTTTATGCCCGCTATAAACTACTCCTCACTTTATATGAGAGTGGATAGTCTACAACAAAGGCTTACAAAATCCAGACTGTGTTTAACTGGTCTTTCTGGAGAATGAAACAAAATATTCAGCCTGGATAAGAGGCTTGCACAATGACTTGACAAATTGCTTCAAGTAATGTTGAGAGCTTAATATGTAACTAGGGTGCAACGTTGTGAAGGGGAATGGCAATATACAACTCAGAATGTTTGGAGTGGGACTGAGATTAAATACTTTGAAGATTTAATACAAAGATATAGAAAAATCAAAATACTGAGTACAAGTGTATTATATATCCACGTACTTGAGATGGCAACAGAAACAGAAACAAACTAAACTGTTGATAGCAAACTGAGGATCTGCATAACGAGTGTTAATTGCTAAAGTTAAGTGATGTTAATGAGGTAGCTTAATAGCGAAATGGATCGGCACGAAAAGAGGCATCCGGAACGCAAATGAATGATAGTTTGTTGTTTAAAAGTACTTTACTGACATATCCGAAAGAAAGTTTGGCTAATACTAAGCCTCGAGATGGTATATGCATTTAAGACATCCATACCCCAACGATTTGGTTTTTACCTCTATGTGATCGAATAATGATTTTCAACAATTATGACAGCCTGCTGTCATTAAACGGCTGGATTTACGTCCACTTTCAAGCAGCTAATCACAACCCATTTTTTTCTCACGTGCTTGTTCCTTTAGCTTCCGCTTTTATCGTCTGATTTCAGCTTTCTGTTTATTCTTGTGATTTACTACAATGAGTGCAAGACAAAGAGCTTCAATTTGTCTCTTTTTCGTTGCTATTCTTCAATTACGCAGTTTGCGTACCGAACGCGTCTTTTCGCGCCGCCACGTTTCGCTGTGAAGCTACCTTAAGAGTCACTCACGGAATACCATATGAAGGGAACTAAAGAGGAATGTTGAGATGTGAATATCACCCGATGAGAGCTAAAAGGGCGTTAACTCAAAGGGTGATATTCTCGAAAGCGGACTAACTTTAGTCCATGGTTTAATCCACCGACTAAGTATGGAATGCCAAGTGTCCATATGAATATATTTTTGAATAATTTAATCTGTCACTAAACTAAAATAAAATGTAATAACGTAATTAATAAAGAACAATACAACTATGACATAATTATGTTAGCATGGTAATTTAGGGACATATCAAAATATTCAAAAATATATTCATATGGACACTTGGCATTCCATACTTAGTCGGTGGATTAAACCATGGATTAAAGTTAGTCCGCTTTCGAGAATATCCCTCAAGGAGTTTAGGCCGTTCTGGCTCCAACCAGACTACATAAGAGTATGAATAAAGGCACAATGTTACGTTGATCAAACTGTCTTTGACAGCCTTCAAGATTGATTTTGGTTATCACTTGATTTGTCTATGAAGTCTACTAAAAGACAGATTTGACAGGTTTTACCAAAAGCCAGGAACATAGAGGGAGTGTTGAAGTGAAAAGAAATACTGTTTGAATTATTCTTAAAAGGAGTAACTGTTTTGTAGTAGTGAAGCCATATCATTATACCCTTCAATAGGGTTTGTGATTATGTAGTAATGTGGATAGTGTATATCTCCAACAATATCTCCAAGCATTAGGAAAATGATACTGAAGGAAATATACTTTGGGGAATTTTCCGACTTCTGCTAACCCCCTTTTCTTTCAATTGGAGTTGAAACAACGTGCCTTTAATCACACCATGAACACAAGGACGAAGTGATGGTCTTCTTATTTTGTTTAAAGCCTGTCTGCACTACTTGTATCTACTTGTGCCCTCTATATAGCAAACAATGCCTTGGCGGTAACCTTTGGTCCCCCATGATCCTCTTTTTCTTATGTTAACTGAGAGCTGATTTGATGAGATAACCACCTGTCAGTGATCTCGCAGGGAGGTCTAATCCCTCCTGGCCAAACAAGTGCAGACAGGCTTAAGATGTGAAATAATGAAGTTTATACAGATTTGAAGATGAAGAATAATAATAACATATAAAACGCAACAAAAGATGTATAATCATGAACAGCAAAAATGTTACTTTAAGATAACTAGGTATAAATGCTCACAATTTCTCATGTCTGACAACTTTAAAAGTTTTCAGAAATACACTTACTGTTGATATGTCAGGCATGCCTAATATTGCAAAAAGAAAATTGTAAGGTAGTTGCCTCGGAGGAACTTTTGTATGTATCTGTGAGCAAGTAGGCCTAGCTACCATAAGGTGCCTTTCTAAATAAAACCTAAAAAATAGCATCACTGGAATGGGTTAGTAAATGTAGTGTCACTGCATGCATTAATACTAGACTTCACATTTCTGCGTGGGTAGCTACTTGGTGAGAAAACTGAAAAATTAAGGTTATTTGGCATTTTGATTTGTTTTCAATGATTATTGAGTTGTTCTGCTGTCATACATTACATTGCATCTGAAAGTTTAGGAAGGTCATACCTAAAGGAAGGAATAACAAAAAAAAATTGGTAAAAAATTAGAAAACAATCATTTTGAAATGCATTTCTTAAAGGGATCCGGTAACTTTGTCTCAGATTCTGAAACAAAATTCTGGATTTAGCTCATGATGCAATGGTAATTATAAACCTTACAAGCCGATCGCTTGTCTGATTATCAAGATATTTATGATTGGAATTACAAATTTTGAAAACCGTTCGCCCGACGGTTTTCATAACACTACAGTCTATTGGGGAAAAAGAGTATGGTAAAACCGGTCACTCAAAGACTTTTACTTTTTTGAGGCACTTCTTGATCATTTTGAAGCACAATTTTTTTAGGGCTTCAATATTACACCATATCACAGACACTGATAACGCGTAGGGCCGTGTATCTCAGATTTAACATTGTTAAACGATCCCTTTAAGAAAATGTATCTGCCTTTAATAGCAGAGAGAATATATTAAATTTTGCATCAAAAGTAATTAAAGAATTCTTGCTCGAGTAAACGGAGGTCACTCATACTTTCCAAAGTGAGTGTTTTAAGTTGGAAACAATTTGGAAAATTTAATTATGAATTTAAAAAAGGACAACACTTTGAATTCAATCAATTATCACCTCATTCTATAACTTGATAACTCTTATTTTTTCTTTAAAAAAAAAATCATATGGTGCAATTTGTTAATGCAAATTGATGTAGCAGAAGCAATTGCATTAGTATAAATAAGCATAAATGCGCACATTTTGTTTCCTTTAAGAGTCTCCTATTAAAAGCTATGTCATCAACAGGATATTATTTGATATATATTGTTCTAAAGATTTTTGAGAGCTGTGACCATAATATTGCAATTACATCAACATATTATATACATTATTTGGTAGATTTTTACCCTGTATAGAAGGAATAAACTTGATAAATTTCTAAAAATATCTTACTATACCAGCCGTTTATTATTTAATTATTTGCTAACCGAAATGGAAAGAGGAGCAGAAAGCACTTTACATGTTTAAATGTGAGTATCCCCCATGTAAAAAAAAAAATAGTTTAAAGTCATGAAATCATCATTCATTAATAATTTTTGAAAAGCCATCAAACCCCATATCATAACATAGTATCCATTCCTTTTATACAAAAGGAAAAACATGTCATTCTGACTTTAAATAACAGCCAATAAAAATTTTTGGGGAGCAGAGGAATGAATGATGAAATAATTTTATTTAAAAAAACAGGTAACTTCAAAAATTTTCACATTTCCCACTTATTAACGACAACAAACTATAATTGCACTGACTTTCTACGCAAACTTCACCGGTAGAATAAATACTAAAAATCAATGCACTGAAGACGAATATTGCTAATTTTTTTAGTCATGAAAAATACATGGACAATCAAAACCAAAAAAACAACTATCACAAGCCATACTCGATTTGTAATCAAAGTTGCGTATAGTCTCCAACAGATTTTGAGCTCGTAGAAAACAAACAGTTCATCTTGAGTGAAGTATATTACAGAGATCAGTTAAAACACTTGACAATTATGTACAAAGTAATATTTGGCATTGGTATTGCCGAGTAAAAAAAAACATGAAACAAACGTAATGATGGCATTCGTGAATATGGTAATATAAATAGCTTGACGAGAGATATGTCATGCTCCTATTGCACATGAAATAGAGCATCCCATGGGAGGCTTCTTCCTACCAAGTATTCACCTAGATCAAACTGAACCCATTGCCTACTGCAGCTGGGTGGCCCCTGTATTAACCCTATGGTAATGAATGAATGCAGTATTCAGCAGGTTAACCAGCTGAATATGGTTCCAGAGAACTCTTGGGCCAGGGTCTATGGAAATGCGTGTTCTACCAAATGTTTATTTTAAATGTACCACCGTAGTCAATGAGTTAAATAGAGGACCAATCATTTTTATTCCGTTTTTAAAAACTCTGTTTTAGGATACCATGGTACATGTAGTAACCCTCATGATGTAATATTGAGTTTAAAGCCCCACTGCACTACTTATAGCTACTTGCGCCCTCTATATAGCAAACAATGCCTAATCGGTGACCATTGGTCCCCCATGATCCCATTTTTCTTATGTTAATTGAGAGCTTATTTGATGAGATAACCACCTGTCAGTGACCATGCAGGGAGGTCTAATCCCTCCTGGCCAAACTAGTTCAGTGGGGCTTCAAGTGTAGACCTTCTGCACACAAGAGGAAAATGTTCTTTCGCATGCAGAGAATCCAAGTCCCAGTTTGGTTCTTTCACAAGATGTCTTCATTCTTTCAAACTTATTTTATCTGTCAAAAGCTTATAAAAGGAATTTTGGATACCCTGTAGCTTCATATCTAACACCAGGGGGGTGTTTCACAAAGATTCAAAGTCGAACTTAACTCTAAGTTGGACTTAAATATTATGGAGAGCCATTTGTAGCCTTAAAATATTTTGTAAAAGTTATTATAAAAGGAATAAAATGTTGATTCAATTCATTCTATTTTCTGTAATCATGGGAGATTTCATGTTCTTGATGTGGAATTCATGAAAAGTCTAAAATAATTTTTGCTTTTGAATATATTTCATTATATGGCTACAAATGGCTCTCCATAATATTCAAGTCCAACTTAGCGTTAAGTTCGACTAAGAATCTTTGTGAAACACCCCCAGGTCAAGCTACAATCTACCACTTCCTAGAATTTCTAGACTGTTTTCAGTCCGCAATATGGTAAAGACAGTTTATTCCATCAATAATACTTGAAACAAATAATGATTAATGGAATCGATACTGTTAATAGTCAAATAATACTCTTAGATGAATTCAAGAGAAGGCCCCTTTTGAAAAAAAAATTGAAATGCAATACATGATAGTTGACAGTATGAATGTAGCTACAGATCCCTCACCCTAAACATTCTGCAATTCAATGCAAAAGTTATGTTAAAAAAGGGAAATCGTATAGAGTTGATACCTAGCTGTCAAACCCAAGAGAGTTCTCATTCAAGTTGGCCTTTCAGATTCAATGAATCATTCATTCATCTTCACGCTGTTATGAATTGCCATACGGTAGCTATAGCGATCCGAAAAGCTTCGATGTACCTTGTTAGTGCTATCTCTGAGGAAAGATTGCGATTCCTCAGCCGCCGGATCCGAATGGCTACTCCCCGCGTTAGAGTTGGTTTTACGGAGGATCGACTTGGAGGAGGAGTTGCCCTCCGGAGATTTCCTCCCGTCGGACGATGACGGCGACTTCACCGACGATGAAGACTTGGACAGCGATGAGGAGGACGATGAAGTGAACTTTGGCAGTTGGTTTGGAGCTGATGCGGACCGTGATAAGGTGGACGAGGAGTGAGATGATGCAAATTTAGGAACAGGAGCAGGAGATGACCTCTGAGCGACCGACGATGACGATGATGGAGCGGGCGGGGCTGACCGGGCAGGTAGGGAGCTGAAGGGCTGGGAGCGGAGTAGGTAGATGTATGTCTTGAACCTTGAGATCTGTAGAGAACAAACAAACGAAAATCAAAGTAAGGAAAAAAGATGACATTGTCTGATACTTGACAATACACATACTCATCTTCTTTTCCACTTAACACTTTGGTTGCTTTCTTTGCCTCTCTGCATGGTCACTCATTTGCCATACTTGCAATTCTCGACAAAACAATAGGCACCAATAGACAGGTGCATTGCTTTGTGCAAGACAATGAGTGATTTCAAGTTGGGTGTTAGTGTTTGTGTTTAGTGCAGTCAAGAGCTCTTAAATCGAGCTAAAAATTTGCTGATGAAATTAAGAGCCTGATACTGATATCAATAGCTTAACACTAACACCGAACTGGAAATCAACATTTGCCTAATCCCTAGGGGCAAGTGTTAGTGAAAGCCTTAAAGCTAGTTCACACCGACGCCGAATGTCGCGCTTTAAATCGGCGATCAATTCGGCGTCATTTTTTCAAAAAATCTCACGATCTCCTGAGATATGTTATGCTAAGTTCACACCGACGCCGAATTGATGGCGAATTAAATCGACGAGCAAAGCGGCGGCAAAGTGTAACAAAGCTTAATTAAAGCGTAAAGACCGTAATAGAGCGTGAGAAAGCTTTGAGCAATTCGGGACATTCGGCAAGAGCGCCAAAAATTTAAACTCTGTTAAGCTTTCCTACGCTTTGAGCAAAACTTTGATAAGCTTTGTGACGCTTTGATAAGCTTTAATACGCTCTCCCCGCTTTACGCAATTCGTGACAGATCGCCTCAAATTTTTAAACAGTTTAAAAATTTTTGGCGCTCTTGCCGAATGTCCCAAATTGCTCAAAGCTTTCTCACGCTCTTTACGGTCTTTACGCTTTAATTAAGCTTAGTTACGCTTTGCTCGCCGATTTAATGCGCCATCAATTCGGCGTCGGTGTGAACTTAGCATTAACACCAGCTGATTTCCATTTGGGCTTCTAGGGCTGCTGTCAGGGTTTATTAAACACTAACACCAGCCCTAAACACCCAACTTGAAATCACTCAATGGCTTTGAAAAGTTATTGTTTCCAGTCTTGATTAGCTCCATGACAACCCTATTAACACCTGGGGGGTGTTTCACAAAGATCCTAAGTCCAACTTGACTCTAAGTTGGACTTAAATATTATGGAGAGCTATTTGTAGCCTTAAAATAAAATATATTCAAAAGCAAAAGTTTAAGTATTTTAGACTTCTCATTAATTCCACATCAAGAACATGTCATCTCCTTTATAATAGAACATATAATTGATTTAAATCAGCATTTTATGCCTTTTAAAATAACTTTTACAAAATATTTTCAAAGATGCTAATGGCTTTCCATAATTTTTAGGTCCAACTTAGAGATAAGTTCAACCTAGGATCTTCGTGAAACACCCCCCTGTTGTGATTAATCTTGCGCTGGACACAGTTAAATAATCATGAAACCTACCGGTATCTCATGACAAATACAACATGATATTGATTGTCCTTGGAAATGTATTTATCTGCGGTGGGGAAGGTTGTTCTTGGCCCCCCTGCTTAAATCTTTACCAATGATGGTAATGTTCCCATAGAAGTTACCATTGATGACAAAGTTACCATTACCATTCCAGTATTGGAAACGCCCCAATTTCAAAAAAGAAATGGAAGCTCTTATTACCAATCATGTGAAAGAATATGTTTTGACTAATACATGATGATAACAAATTTGCCGGGAAACCGCCTACTAAATTGATATATTTGGTAAATTAGTTTATCTATTGGCTTGTGAGAGATAAACGCACGTGTCACACACGTGTGCGTAGTCCCATGTACATCTTTCTGTGTACAGTGCTTGTTACTTTACAAAGACTTGGCCAAATTTCTTATCATTTTGATGATTCCAGAACCTTGCAGTACACACCAATACTTATATGCTAGATGATCAACCTTTTTTGATCGATTCCACGTTTCTTTCACAATGCAATCCCATGACCATAACTGGTCTTTACCTTTAATGCTTAGTTTTATGCAACGGCTCCATGATAAGGTAAAATAAACACAAATCAGTCAAAGAATAAATGATGGAATTTACAAACCTCATATTCCAGGTATTCATCCTTTGTCTTGTAATCTTTGATGATCTTTGCCTTGGCCTTCTTGTCTGGTGGATAGCTTCGATGGTCTTCTAACTCACGCTCTAACGCTTCAATCTTCTCATCATGACTCGCCAACTGTTGAGCCTTTGGAAAAAGATTAAAAGAGAGCAACATGAAGAAATGCTTGGGGGGGGGGGTGGGGGGGGGGGGGATTGAAAGACAGATGGGAACTAGACCTTAACAACAATAGTAACTGTAAAAGGAACTAATCTGAAAGTTTGTTTAAATAAGTTTTCTTTTCTTCAAGAGTTAGAAATCACAGGTTCAATCTTTTTTAACACGTAAAGTCTATAGCCTCTTTCATGAGAGGGTAATATGGTCTTATATTTACTGATCAGCTCTTTTACGATTACAACAAGTGTAATATGATTTTGTAAAACCCCTGCTCAGATGTCTGATGTGGGTAATAATTGTTATTGTACACTTCTTTACACTTCATTGTTATGAATAATTCTGCTGTGACATGATCTTTAGGCGCGTCTTCATCATCTCGAGATTGCCAAATAGCCCGCTATTTGGGAAATATCCCGAAGTAACAAATCGCGTCTTCACTATCTCGAGATTCGACCTCGAAACTTGAAACTCGACCTTGAGAAATTAGCTCGAGATATTTTGCTCAGCGTTAGCGCGTATTGCGAATCTTCGGTCTAGTGAAGACGCACGGGACAAATAGCTGGATATTTTGCCAAATAGTGGGATATTTTGCAAACTATCCCAAGATATCTTGGGATGACAATCCCGACCAAATATCCTTCTAATTGCTACTTCGGTCTAATGAAGACGCCAATTAGCTGGATAGTTTGCGATCGGGATAGTTCAAATAGCTGGATATTTGGCAATCTCGAGATAGTGAAGACAGGCCTTTTATTATTGTTCAACCAATGGAGAAAGAATTTCTGTTGTTATGACAGATGAATCAATAAATTCTCTAGAGTCTCTAGTTGCTATGGACAGACAGCACTAGCATACATTAAAGATAAACTTGAGTTCTGGTAAAAAAAGAAAATGAATTCTCACAGAATCTAACGAAACTTACACTGAATGTTCAAGATTACAAATAAATGTCATGTGCCCAACAATTTTGGAAGAAAATGTATACTGGCTGAGTAATGAGCATAGAAAGATAAGGAAATCAGGGTAGTACTGGCCCCGACACCATGTGTGTTGTCCCATATACATCTTTCTGTGTAAGTGATTGTTACTTTACCAAGACTCTGTCAAATTTATGATGATTTTGATGACTCCAGAACCTTGCATTACACAACCATTACTTACATGCTATATGATCAACTTTTCTGATCCATTCCACACCTTTTCTTTCACAATGCAATCGCATTACCAGAACTCTAGTTTATCTTTAAGTTTCATCACATAATTTATTTCATTGGAGATTTAAAAAAAATTCAAAGTCCTTCCAATCTAGCTCAATAAAATTATCTAGCTGGATCAAGCTTGCCTGATGTTTCACCATCAAACTTATTTTATTGGAAAAAAAATCAAAGTCCTTTCAATTGGAGCTCAATGTTTCACTAGTTTTGTCTTACTGGATCTTGTTTGGATGCAGCGCTTGGTAGTACGGGTCTCCTGAAGCCCATCTGTGAACCTACTGCTGCTGGGAGGGGCGGTGAAGAGTGGACAGATGATGCTAGGTTCACTGCTTGCATCCAACTCTGCATGTCTCTCACATCACTGGCATAAAACAAGATAACAAAGGATATTACATAACAGAAGTGGTGGTTAATACCTGACTGCTAAGAAAGATACTCCCAAAGATACTCCTAACTTCTAATATCCATGGTGATAGACCCCGGGGCAGACCAGCCAAAAATGGTTAGATTGTGCTACTAGATGTCTGGGATCCCTCACAGAAGCGACCAGAACGTCACAAGATAGGAAGATCTGGCTTGAGGTCATGAAGAAGAAGTCATCACACATCTCCCAGATGGTGTGGAAGGCTTAGGTCAAGGTAGATCAAGAAAGCCTAAATGCTTGTTAGTAAGCGGCCAGAGGACCGACGGCTTTAGGTCCTCTCTGAGAGACCTGGTAATGAGGATTAATGCCTTACCAAAGGGCACTAGCTCATCGACTTGGTCTTGAACCTGGGTCGCCGGATTACGAGACCACTGCTCTATCAACTGAGCTATCGCAATGAAAGGGTAATTAACAACAAATGTAGATGAAAAATGGGAGAGAGAGAGAGAAGGAAAATGACAATAAGAAAGAGAAAGGAGGAAAAGTGGGGAGAAAAGAGGATAAGAGAGAAAGGGAGGAAGAAATGTCGGAAGAGAGAGAGGAAAAGCTAATGGGTGAAGAGTACTTACAGACATTGCATGAGGTATTCACTCCAGTTGGCCAGTCGAAGTAAGAAGACGTTGGGTTTCTTATCATATTGACCAGACCGGCTGGCTAATGCATGCTGGATCCTCATCACATCCTTGGGGTTGTTAAAGGCCATGTCCTTGGCGACCTCCGACTTCAGATAAGAAAGGAAAAATAAATCAATCTAGTTATGTTCAATTTAGTTATGTTCAATCTAGTTATGTTCAATTAAGTTATGTTCTATCTAGTTATGTTCAATTAAGTTATGTTCAATTTATGTTCAATTTAGTTATGTTCAATCTAGTTATGTTCAATTTAGTCATGTTCAATCTAGTTATGTTCAATCTAGTTATGTTCAATCTAGTTATGTTCAATCTAGTTATGTTCAATCTAGTTACAGTTAATCTAGTTATGTTCAATCTAGTTATGTTCAATTTAGTTATGTTCAATCTAGTTATGTTTAATCTAGTTATGTTCAATCTAGTTATGTTCAATCTAATTATGTTCAATCTAATTATGTTTAATCTAATTATGTTCAATCTAGTCATGTTCAATCTAGTTATGTTCAATCTAGTTATGTTCAATCTAGTTATGTTCAATCTAGTTATGTTCAATCTAGTCATGTTCAATTTAGTTATGATCAATCTAGTTATGGTCAATCTAGTTATGTTCAATCTAATTATGTTCAATCTAATTATGTTCAATCTAATTATGTTCAATCTAATTATGTTCAATCTAATTATGTTCAATCTAATTATGTTCAATCTAATTATGTTCAATCTAGCTATGTTCAATCTAGTTATGTTCAATCTAGTTATGTTCAATTTAGTTATGATCAATCTAGTTACGGTTAATCTAGTTATGTTCAATCTAGTTATGTTCAATCTAATTATGTTCAATCTAGTTATGTTCAATCTAGTTATGTTCAATTTAGTTATGATCAATCTAGTTATGGTCAATCTAGTTATGTTCAATCTAATTATGTTCAATCTAGTTATGTTCAATCTAGTTATGTTCTATTGAGTTATGTTCAATCTAGTTATGTTCACTTGTGCTATCTTTTGGTTTTCTTTTAGCAACAACTTGAACTTTTGCTACATGTTCCTCGAACATACACTAAAGCTGGCGACAATGCTTTCCATGCATGTGCTCCGCGACTCTGGAATGAGCTTCCACGTTTTATTCGATTAGCACCATCGCTGGATGTCTTCCGAAAATGTCTAAAAACTCTCCTCTTTGACCATGATCAACAATAGATTCTTTGATAACTTTTTATGTAAAGCGGCGCTGTGAAACAACATTTAGTTTGTAAGAGCGCTATAGAAATGACTTTATTGTATTGTATTGTATAAATGTGTTTTATGTAAGCATCAATTAACCCTTACTGTACTGGGCTATTTTGAGCACCATCTGACTGGGGGGTCGATCGGCCGTCGATTGTCCGATGAACACGAAAATTTGCATGTTTGTAGATATTTACGTAAGGAACAAGATGGTATAATTAGTTTTTTCCAAATATGCAAATTTTTGTCGTTAGCCTAATTAATTATGCAAAATGCGCTAATTTTATGCATTTTACAGAAAACGTGTCAAACTCCACTTTTTGAATGTTGAAACTCATTATTCATATGAAACTTCTTTTCTAACACAAAAAAGTTATTTTAATGTAATTAATAATGATAATTTATGCAAATTTTGATGCGATTTTTTTTTTTTTTTTTTTTTTGATGACATGCGCATACTAATTGTTATGTAACGCCTTACAGGTATATCCGATTTCGACGAAAATGGTATCAAAATGTGCGTAAGACTTAAGGGAAAAAAGTCATGAAACGACAATTCAAAATTCCAAGCGGTTGCGGCGCAACCTTCGAAAATGTCGAGGGGGGGGGGGGGCCTCCCAGGCCCCCCCCCCCCCAGTACAGTAAGGGTTAAGCTTATGCAGTAATTCATTATTTTGTACATTATGTACACTTCAATCTACTAACAATGACCTGGGTTCATGTTCACATGGGAAGTTGTAGTTTTAAACTCATGAACAATAATCCACTAACATTGACCAGGGTTCATGTTCACACGGGACGTTGTATTTTTAAACTCATGAACAATAATCCACTAACATTGACCAGGGTTCATGTTCACACGGGACGTTGTGGTTTTAAACTTAAAATTTTGCGAAACCTCAAAATCATGAACAGCAATCCACAATCTACTTTCTAGTCCAAATTGCAATGGTCTACAAATAATCATTACACAATTAAATTCTCTTTAAAAGGGGCAACCTTTGCAGCTCTCTCTCGCTCTGAATATGTATGTCTGTCTGTGTTTCTGTATATATCTCTCTCTCTCTCTATGTATCTTTCTGTCTCTCTTTCTCTGTCTCTCTCACTCTCTCTATATATATATATACATTCAAAAATCCATCAGTTGCAATATGTCTATATTTACAAGATTTTGACAGTGAGATCTAGAAATACCCCTTACTGCTATTCCAACTGTTTCTATTATTGCATTGGCGATGCACAGCTGTACAGGTGAACAAGTAGACAAGGCATGACATAAAACACAATGAACGGGTCGAAGACACCCTAGGTTTGATGGTTTTCCAGAGGAGAATTTTGGCGGATCCAATTGGGCTTACAAGTGTCTAGAGCCACCCCTTTTTTGTATCATTGAATTCAGAGTAAATTGGCACCTTCAAAATCAGAATGACCCCCATTTCTTTTTATGGTGTCAAAATGTTGTCATCTCTGTGCCTCCCCCCCCCCCCCCAAAAAAAAAAAAAAAAAAAAAAAAATAAGAGATCCAAATTATGGACCATTGCAAATTTGTGAGACTAGTTTTTCAATAAGAAATGAATTATAGCATATGATTCAATTAGCCTTTACATTATATTTTCAGTCTAAATCTGCATCAATTAATTTTCTCTTTTAATTTTTTCTTAATTTATATTTCAGTCACTTTGTGGAAGGGTTTACATAATATGTAGACATTATCTAGATTTAAATCACAGCTTTGTAATTGATATTAGACATATTACATTAATTGTTATAGATACAGTGAAAAGTAGTAAGCTAAAGATATAAGCTTAACATGTCAAAATTCATCTGTTTCCACTGAAAACATGAGACTGACATGACTGTGCTATTTTCCAAGGACGAGGTACATGTTAGCATTAAAGTTTCTATTTTAAAACGTAGAAATTTCAATTCATATGTTTTCTTTCCTCTCCTTGCATCGAGCCCTTATGAATAAAGTTTACTTTACTTACCTTGTGTAAATAAATGCAGAGACCTTTCACTGTGCCAAAATACATTTTCCATCCTCTTTTCCCTTTGGGAGCTAAAATAAAAGAAGTAGGAGAAAACCATGGCATTTATTAAATTTCAAATGTCAACCAGTAAAAGGGAAAATAACAGGAAAGGGAATCTTCTTGAAAGGTTGAAACCTCAAGTTGAAATTGTATCCATCATATTGGCATTTCATGAGAAAGCTTTTCGATGTGACTTTACTTGTATAACCTTTGTATTCCATGATTTCAATCATTCTTTTCATTAAATATGAAACGATGGACCACATCTTGCAGTGCGGCAGAACGGGTTGCACAGATGAAGACCTGGCCCTTGTTCATGAAACGGCCATTGCAGCAATCGGGCGATGGAAGAACTTAATTTAATTTAATTTGATTTTTAATAAGGAACTTTACATACCCGTAACTATCTTGATCTAAGGAGACACGAGCGAACGATTAAATATGATGTAATATTAGAATCAAGGTTAAACATTCCATCACTGGCACATGAACATGGTACATTGTCCAGTCATGATGCAACCTCTTGCCCCTCTTAAAGAGAATTATTATTAAAGAGAATGAGTACAAGAAGATAGACCAAGAAGATAGACCTGGAAGCTCGACTGCTGTCTCAGCATTCTTCCAGTATTTGCGGTAAAGGTAAAGGTAAAGGTAAATGAATCAAAGCCCAAAAATTGAGAAGATTTCTCAATCACACTAAACTAAACTAAACATTTTGGCACTGTAATTTAAAGGAAGCTTGATTCATGGAGGAGGGGCCATTTAAATGAGAAATAGACCCGGAGTATGACTACATGTTAGTGATGCCGATTCAAACTTACAATTCTCACTCTCACTTCAGGATTATTTACTTGCAAAGAATTAAATACAAACAGCTCTTATGATGGGCAGTTAATTAGTACATGGGGCTATTTTTATTAATAAATATAATCTTGAATTCTATTTGCAGATTTTTTGTTTATTTTCAAAGCACACTCGAAGGACGGTTTTTGATTGACAATTTGTTTAATTGACAATTTGTTTAATAGACAATGCCTATTCACGCTTGAATATAATCCAATACTTTCTTTTAAGTACGCAGAGTGTCCTTGAAGTATAATATTAGTTGTTAAAAGCAGTTGGCATGAGGCCATATTATCCTGTGTCCTGTTTAATAGTTATTGATGGGCCACTCAAATAGGGGATCATATTAGCTGCATTTAGAATGCAAGCAAAACTTGTTGATTTTTCTCACATTCTGGTGTTTCGTCTGCAGTTGCTAAGCGACTACCGGCGAACACAACAAAAAAACGAAATTGAAAAATCCACCTCTGGAATGTGTTTTTTTTTTTTTTTTTCAGTGTAAATGCCTGCTCTCAAAATATCTGTAAATGATTCTGGTTTTTGGTCACGTGACTCTCCTCACACCCGTGCGTTGCATATACCGGTACTTTTGCTCTAAGTGTTTTTTTTTAAATTGAGTACTCACTCTTTTTTCCTTCTGCATCGGTCACTAATTTCCTCATGACATAGGTTTGGATGTAGACAGGTGCGTTGGGATCATCGTCAATCTAAAAATAGAATTCAAAAATAAAACGAAGAATAAAGATGTAAAGAGCACTGAAAGATTTTTTTTTTGTTCACATGTAATTGCTAATCTCCAACTTTGCATTAATACAAAATAGGCCATTTTCGTTATGTATTCTGTGTTGCTAGGTAGGACAATCATAGGACAATCATAGTATTGATTAGTCCTACCAATGAATGTATGCAATTCACATTTAGACTTTTGGAATACAATTATTTGTAACATGGCACTTAACAAAGATTTTTGCATTAAATGTTATTATATTACAAAAATTGTCTATTCAAATGACTTCAACGTTTCAATTTAAAGAGAACAAGGTCTTATAAGCAATTACAACTATAAATCTAATAAATAGGTGTTTAAAACAAACTGTCAGTATCCGGATTTATCCAATATTAAAATGATTCATGGCAATAAAGATTTGGCCCTATACATGTATGAAATGATTTCAGGAGTATAGTATCTTTTTAATAGTAGGGGTTTTCCTGCATACAAAAAAAGGGCTGAAATAAAAGGCATTCATTAAACTCGAAGAAATAAAATTTACTTTCTCAATCAATCATATTGTATTATATGTGTTTAAACAACTAACATAACGGTGAGTCAGCCTGTTTAAATGTTTCTTTAACATTTGCAAACACACAATGTCTACTGTGTCTGTGATATCACTATAAGTAATACGCTAAGGCTCCGCGGGGGGCGCGACGTCTCCGCCGGCCTTTGTATTCTATTGTTTTTTAATGAGATCGCCGACCGAAGTTGGTGCAGCTATCTCCTCCTGAACCCTCCCCTCGGGGTACCGGTGGCCGGTGCCATTGTCCGCGGGAGAGTCAACTCTGTAGAATTGGCTATACTCCGCCCGAGGTCCTCCTCCGTGTCGACGTCCAGGGCGAAAACAGACGCGATATGCATAATGCATGATATGCGTGACGACAGAGATACCTCATGGATATTCAACATAACATCCGTAGACACACGACCGATGACGATCCACTCACATTAAGTTGCGTAGTAAATGCACGCTGAATGGGTATGACTTACCCCGTGTTATGTATCTTCCTATATGATATTCTCTATATAGACCGCGCCGTCGATTCACACTCATTTCTTTGCAGTTCTCAAAGAGACACACAACAAATGACCAACAACTCACATTATGTTGCGTATTAAATGCTCTATGCAAAGGGCGGGATCACCGAGAGTAAAGCGTCTTGCTATAGGATGTGCTTTGTAGTAGCTGCACAAGACACAGACATACACGGCTTCCCGTCCACGTCCAAACTTTGAGACCTATTTCCATCATTATTGCCGCGATTTTTATATAGTTTTCGTGAATGGAGGTATGAAATCGAAGCTTATTTTGTGATTATTACGGCCGTGTTTACTAAATTTTAATTATCGTTTCTTAAAGGAAAGTTTTCACAAGAAAATCATTGGACTGACAGTTCAGTCGCAAGCTGCCTTCAATCGACACTCATACATTACACACAGCTCCAACACCGGCGCGGCACGCCTGCGGCGCCGGTGGAGCTTCCCGGAGTTAAGTGCAGTGCTGCTGCTGTCGCGCGGCGTGGACTTTGACTGATTGTAGAGTCGAAATGTATGGGGGGCCAAGCAGGCCAATATTTGTACCACTATACAACTACAAATATAGGCGTAGGGTCCACGGGTTTCAAGGGGCCATAAACCCCCAAAAGCTCAGGGTTACGTTCTTCAAAGTTGGGGGGGGGGGGGGGGGAGGGAGAGATCAGATCGCAGCGAGTTGAGTGTATATGTAATATAGGCGTGGGGTCCACGGGTTTCAAAGGGCCATAAACCCCCGAAAGCTCGGGGGTTTTAGGCGTTTAATAAGGGTCAGATGAGCATACTTTTAATACTTTATTTGTGACACTTGCGGGTCACTAATTGGCGTGGGGTCAATACTTAGAGTTGCGTAGTGTTGCGTACCAACTACGCTGGCCTACGTTACTATATGCTGAGGGACGGAAAGGGGTACGCAAGATGAACGAAAAAACAATTCAACATGTTTAATTTTTTTCGCGTACTTTCGGCGTAGAAACTTGACGCAGAAGGTACGCCTTTTTACGCAACACTACGCTACATGCCTACACAACAGTACGCTACCCTACGCCAGTTCGACAAAGCAGTAAAAGCTTTCCACACAGTAAGCAACCATAAGCAAACCTGTACGCCAGCCTACGCATAAACCTACGCAGGGACTATTTTCCCATTAATACGCAACCTAATTTCTGCGTAGTCGGTACGCCACACTACGCAGTTCCAGTGGCTTAAAGAATAACTACCGGTACAGTTGGTAAATTTTTAAATTTTTAAATTTTTATATAAGGCCAAATTTAAAGAAAACAATGTTTAGCGTCCTTTTTTTTCGAAAAATGGGAAGGAGGAGGCCCTTTTTTTTCTTTTTTTTTTCTTTCAAAATGGCCGCTCCGTACATTTTCCCTGACATTCGGGCTATTTTTCAAGATGGCGGCCGACAATTTTTTTTTTTTCTGTTTTAAAATCAGAAATACATTTTAGCAGTGCTTTTCATGTTTTTTTTCTTTCAAAAAAAAAAAAAAAATCAAAAAAAAAAAATAGGTGGCGGCCCCCAAAAAGGAAGCGGACGGGGACGCTGTTATATGTGACCCGGCACCACAAAACCAACAAAAAGTCGCAACCAGCGATTCTCCGTAATCAGCTAAAATGTCAATTTAGGTGAAAAAAATAGATTTTTGTTTTTTTGCATTTTCTGAAAGAGTGGTCTTTTCTGTACCTAGTATCAAAATTTGGAAGTCTAAAACATAGTAGAAGATGTGTTTTAAACGGTTTTTCTAGACCAGTTTTTTTCGCACAGCCTTCGGTCTCTTCCAAAGTTTGATCACTTTTCCCGAGCGAAATTATCGTAGTCCGGAAATGGTCGGTCGTTGCTAACGGGTCGTGCTACGCGGGCTGTGATTGGTCCGTTATAGCAATCAGTGCGGCGCGCCATTTTGTTTGTATATCCGCTTTTACATCCGAGTTCCAGATTTGCGTTCGTCTTATATTCTCCGTTAACGACTTCGAGTAGCTTGATTTTACATCACATATCCAGAATTTGTTGATCAAGAGTAAGAACATTATTATATTTTATACATTTGAGAGTGACAAGTTGCGAAAAAGTCTACAACGTCGTTACAATGCCAGGTTTTGTACGTGAGCAGAGCCGTGTTATGTAAGGGGGAACAAAAAGACTCCGGGTCCACCATGAATAGGCATTGTCTAGTGCAGGTGTCTAGGCACTATGTTGCAGTTCAATTAATCTGTCCAATTACAACTCTATACATTTACAACATAATAACTTTTGAAAGACTTAAGTCCACACATTGAAACCTCAGAAACATAATGAACAGACTATGTTTGACCATCAGGCCAAATTTCAGCCTAATCTGAAAATCTCTTCATAGTGGTTGCTATGGCCTTTTGATTCACCCTTCTATTGATTTCCCTGTGGTTTGCTTGCTCCGCATGCTTGAATAGCCCCAAACTTTAAAGCTCTCTTGCTCACAATTTAATACTAGTAACCTCCCTCACCAGCTCTTTTCATTCACTAAATTGAAAGGGTTAGGAAGCTTCAATTTGGACAAGTAATATACCATTTTAATGAGGAGAACTTCTTCTTTCATAATCAGATGAAATCAGGAAAATAATTTTTTGCGACTTTTTGGTGGTTTTGTGGTGCCGGGTCACATATTTTCTTTCAACAAAAAAAAAAATCAAAAAAATTCAAAAAAAAATCAAAAAATAAATAAATAGGAGGCGGCCCCCAAAAAGGAAGCGGGCGGGGCGGGGACGCTAAACATGTATATTTTTGTAATGGCGTGAATGGCAAATAAAGTTCTTGGTGGTTTTAATTTAGACAGTCTCTATATATCTATTTACACCCACCGCCCCCCTCTAGAATCCCGCGGATTTCCGCGGGTCCAGCTAGTGGTGTAATATTGAATGAAGCCCTAAAAAATTGTGCTTCAAAAATGATCATGAAGTGCCTCAAAAATGTAAACAAATTTGAGTGACCGGTTTTAACATACTCATTTCCCCAAATAGACTGTAGTGTTATAAAAAACAGTTGGGAAAACATTTTTTGAAATTTCGAATTCCATCATAAATGTCTTGATAGTCAGACAGGTAATTGGCTTGTAAAAGTCATGGAATTCCTGACTGACCAAAAGGTTTATAATTATGATTGCACCATGAGCTAAATCTAGGATTTTGTTTAGAATCTGAGGCAAAGATACCCAATCCCTTTAAAGATAAAGACCAGTTATGGTCATGAGATTGCATTGTGAAAGAAATGTTGTGGAATCGATCAGAAAAGGTTGATCATCTAGCATATAAAGTATTGGTGTGTACTGCAAGGTTCTGGAATCATCAAAATGATAAGAAATTTGGCCCAGTCTTGGTAAAGTTACAAGCACTGTACACAGGAAGATGTATATGTGACTACGCACATGTGCGCGACACATGCGTTATATTTATCACGTCCAAATAGATATAATAATTTACCAAATATATCAATTAGTAGGCGGTTTCTCTGCAAAATTTGTATGATCACGTATTCGTCAAAACATATTCTTTCACATGATTGGTAATAAGAGCTTCCACTTCATTTTTTGAGAGGGGGGTGCGTTTCCAAAACTGGTCTTTACCTTTAAGTAAGGCAGACATACAAATGCATTGTATATTAGACATTTCCAGGCCCTTTCAATTGACATTTGAATGATTGCCCCAAGATCGCAGGCTTTGAAAGGCATTAAGGTCTGCCCATGTGCAATATGTGCAATGACATTCTCTTTCTTTATGTCTACATTATGTGAAGACGGTGATTTACATGGCATGCTTACATATCATGAACACAGACATGTATTATGTACATGTATCATACTGGTTTTGAAGAAAAAAAAGGTTTTCATTGAGAGAGAAAATATGTAAAAGTAAATCCATATTTCTGATCTTGAAATAAACAAAAAGAGGTATCTTCTTATGGATTGTTCACAAAGTAACGCAAGACAAAACATCTTGAAAATAATAATGGTTTAGAGGTCCATACAAATTAAATCTTGGATTATTGAAGACCAAACACAACCAAAAAAGAATGAAAGAGAAAAAGCATAGGGGTATATAGTTCAAACTTCAAAGATAGATACATCAGAATTATAGAGAGGATTGTAGTTGAGACTTTCATGATTAATGTCGTGCTTTAAAGGTCATTTCCTTGGAAGTTATTTATGTGCTTTTAGAGGAAATATAATATCCATTGTATGGAATGCATTAAAACCTGAAGAGATTCCAAGATATAATGCACATTTAACATGACAGTGTATCAGTCAGTCCGCAACGCCCGCGATAATTAGGCAGAATGCCCAAATTTACACAGCACCCGGAAGTGCGATAAACCGTCGTATTTCCGCGATTTCCGCGATTTGCGAGATTTTGCGAGACTTTTGCACAGGTCAACAAACTTTATCACAGCTGCTATGGCTTTTACTGTGCTGCGTAGCATGCAGGGGTAAGTGTATCTCCATACTTTTCTACGTATTTTGATATGAAATTTTCCTAATTTTACCGCATCTAAGTGATTGTAAATATTCATTGAAATGTGTCCATATTTCCCTTCTTTCGTAGGAGGTATTCTGACATTACCTTGCATTTAGCGTGTTCCTGACTGGTATAAGCAATGTTTTTCCCCAATTTTTTGATTTTTCACAAGAAAAATGTTGGCAGAAGTGAAAAAGCGCAGAGTTCGATTGATGCACGATGTATTTTATTAGCTTTTATGGCCATGAAAGTTACACATTTTTCGATTTTCAACCGGAAGTTGTGTGACGGCTACGTTAAAATCACTCATTTTTGCCGATATGGCGCGAAAAGTGTACGTTTCGCCAACATGGCCGCACTTTCGTAGTCATCACCGTGACCGCGTACCGGTCCCATACATAGCCTTTTCTGTACCGATCCGGCATAAAACAAAGCCATATCTGATCTGGGGCCCTCGCTCGACTTACGTGTACTATTCCATTAAATTAGCAAGCTCTCTTGATAATATTTATGCTTAATCCATTTTATTTTTACACGAATTTAACAGTCAACTGTGAACTGTGAGAGTTAAACAGTGACTCTGGCGTCTGGTCAGACTCAGATAATTATAGAACCTATTATTAATTTAGGGATTCTCAAACTAGTTTGGTTGTGCCTTTTATTTTGGTTCTGGTCAACTCAAACTTTACAACCAGCCATAGAAATAAGCAGCATTTCCCTTGTGCGAGTTGTATTATGATTATGAACAAAGCAGAATTGAAACAAAAAGCCAAAGTTAAACACTTACATTTTACAACTTGTGCACATGTGGAAAAATGAAGGGAAAACTTCATGAATTTGACACCTGTAATTTGTTTTCATTAAAAACAATTTTTTAATGCAAGCAGGTTTTGTCTACCATAAATTGCTAGCTACTTTGATCAGATCTTTTAAAATCCCCATACCTGAACTAAGCAATTTTATATTCCTTCTTATCATTTGTCATTTGCCAGGACCGAAGAATACAAGAACAGCTTCTATCCTCGTAATGGAATCAACTACCAGCCGGCAGCCACCATCATCAAAGTCAACATCAGCCAAGTCTTTCCATACCAAAGTTTGGAGCTACATGCAGAATGACCACTCAGCGCAGCTGTACACAGGCAGGCTAGAGCGTCGATGTGGCTCTACTTCGTCTAAAAATTAGATGATGTCTGCAACCCACTGTATTTTTATGAGCACCTTTTTATTTTATTTTTGAACTCTGCACCCTCAGTTGTGATGTTTGTTGACAGTTTGCGATGCCACGGAAGTCTGGACGTATATAACAATTGGTCCTGTCCGGTACCACCTTAGATGTAGATGTTGTTGTTTTTCTGACGGATGCACTCAACCATCGAACTTGCGGAACATTGACAACAAATTATCTAAGACACAGACTTCACACATCAGTCTCCATTGCATTCCTGAATCAGTGTTTGCTAGACTTCACATACATGTAGGAACAAACAATCTTGAAAGCGGAGTTTGGGAGAAGGACGAGAAGGATTTTGTTCAGCTTATTCTTTCAGTAAAAGAAAAATCCATTTCAAGTGATTACATTTTTGTATCTCTGATAGTGATACTTCGAAGGTGGGATTCCAGAGCTTTACATGAACAAAGCATTTATTATAATAAAAAACTGATTGAACTGTCACCGTTATACAATTTAAAGATGTTTTACTTGGATAATACTTTTATTCTCAGTGACACATGTTATGCAAGTAATGGTCTCAAGCAGGGTAAAAATTAGTATTTATTTTTCGGGGGCTACTTTTCAAGCTTGCCTGCGTAAAAATAACACTCTAAAATTTGTTTTGCATTGAACTCTATGCAAATTTATGGGGGCTCTTTTCTGATCTTCGGGGGCTCTTTTGGGCATTTCGGGGGCTATTTCGTCCTGAGCCCGTGTATTTTTTTCACTGGTCTCAAGTTCTCAACATACATGTCAAAGTCAGTTTATAAATAAAATATGAATATTATAAAATGGAAATATTATTCCTAGTCCAATTTCATTTATAATTATTTATCATTAGCAGTAGTCTTAAAACTCTTAATAATATATTTTGTGTTTAACCGGCTATGGTTATAATGATGACGATGGCTATGGTGATGACGGTGATTATGATGATGGTGATGGCTATGGTGATAATACTGACGGTGATTATGATGATGGCAATGGTGATGATGCTGATGGTGATTATGATGATGATGGTGATGGCTATGGTAATAATGCTGACAGTGATTAGGATGATGATTATGATGATTGTGATGGCTATGGTGATAATACTGATGGTGATGATCATGATGGCTTTGGTGATTATGATGATGGCAATGGTGATGGCAATGATCATGATGGCTATGGTGATAATGCTGACGGTGATTATGATGATGGTGATGGCAATGATCGTGATGGCTATGGTGATAATGCTGACGGTGATTATGATGATGGTGATGGGGATGATCATGATGGCTATGGTGATAATGCTGATGGTGATTATGATGATGGCAATGGTGATGGCGATGATCATGACAGTGATTATGATGGTGATGTTAATAGTTGTGATGGTGATGTTAATAGTGGTGATGATGATAATGATCGTGATGGTGATGATGACTTTGAATAATTGTGATAATGATGTTGAAGGTGAAAATTAAAATATTATTAATTTTATTTGCGCCCTTTCAACCCACCACACATTAAAAATGTTATCCGATAGTCATTACCATACAAACAAAAACAGAAAATAAATGATCAGATATATATTTTGTGGGTCACTATAAAACAAAAACAAACAGAAAAGAGAATAATGGAAAGAATTTTGTAATTATTTTATTTCTAAAAATACACATGAACTGGAGTTACATAAATTGACAAAAGAAACATCAAATAAAATATTACTATCAAAGAATGCCTGGGGATTACCAAAATAAATTGATGTTTAAGGCTTTTCTCATTTATTAGTCCATGGTTTACAATTTAAATAAAAACACATTTCAGAACTTTTTCAACCAACCGCCTGCAATACAGTCATGAAATTTAAAAGCAGGGATGGGAACAATCATATTTTCATTTTCAATGACAATACCAATGCCAATCGCTTCCCCCCCCCCCCCCCCCGAAAGTTTGTATTTTCACAAATATACATTTGAGAAAGAAAATGTATCTTCTTTGTTAAAATGATATCAAAGCCTGGCCAAAAATGGCACATAAAGACACTTAAACCCTTCCCACTGTCCCCTATTCATTCTAGAGGTGGTATTCTATAGTGTACTTGATTGTACTTGAGTACGTATCCGCATCCAACTTGTACTCTGCAGCTCTGTAGACTTCTATTATTAAGTAGCGCATAAAAATGATACACAATAATGAGTATATGGGGCAATACAACACCTCTACGTCCGGGGGTTACGCACCAGAGTCTAATACGTGGATATCCCTAATCACCGTCTATCCTCCGTGCGTGTTCATGTACAGCGCACGGACACAGAACATCGATAATCGACGCAAAGCTAGATTTAACGTAGTATCCCCCGGTTGGCACATGACGTCATACTCTGATGACCCACGCATATCGTCTGTGTCACCGCTGTTGAATATGTTGGAATGAACATGGTGTTGTATTTACCGTGTTCCTGACTGGTATAAAGAAGTAAAATAAAGGAAACAGTGATGGTTTGAAAGTTTGTATATTTATCATCACAATGAACCAAATTACTTTTTGATGCAGTAGCGTTTTCATATATTTTTTTAATGCTGCATATCGTTAAGTTGCTATGTTTTTTAGACTGTTTTAAATGCTCTTTTTAGAGCATGTTAACGTTAAAAAAATATCTTGATGTTTTGTAAAGATGGCTTATTTGGTCTATCTTCTTTATATTGGTACATAAATGAAAAAAATCCATAGAGAAACATTGATGCAATCGTAATTTTTATGTACCAATGTTTTCTGCTTAATGTCCGTTTTTACCGTACATAGCTTGCATACGACTTGTGTAAATACGAGCGAATTCGCGGACGCTGCGGACTGACTGGTATGTAGCAACTTAAAGGAATTAGGTAATTTTGTCTCACATTCGGAAACAAAATCCTGGATTTTCAAGATATTTATGAATGGAATTCAAAATGTCAAAAAACATTTTTCTTATAACACTACAGTCTATTGGGGAAAATGAGTATGGTAAAACCAGTCACTCAAAGCTTTTTACTTTTTGAGGCCCTTCATGATCATTTTGAAGCGCAATTTTGTTAGGATTTCAATATTATACCATATCACAGCCGCTGCTAACACGTAGGGCCATGCATCTCATATTTGACATTGTTAAACGATGCCTTTAATGCATGAGCCACACCAGAGGATATTACTACAACGAGAAAGTTCGCCATGTTTGAATGATTATCCCTCCCCGCCCACACTAGCACAAAAATACTCCAAAGCACTAGTAATACGCTATTTTTATAACATTTTTTAAAATAATGCAAACGTCTTTGTGAAGTGCCTCAAGACAAGTTTTTTCATACACATGTTACAAATAATCTCAATAACCAGAATGCCAATTGCATTAAAGGTAAAGACCAGTAATGGTCATGCGATTGCATTGTGAAAGAAACGTGGTGTGATTGATCAGAAAAGGTTGATCATCTAGCATCTAGCATCTGCAAGGTTCTGGAATCATCAAAATGATAAGAAATTTGGCCCATTCTTCGTAAAGTTACAAGCACTATACACAGAAAGATGTATATTATGAGACTACCCTATATCTCTCACACGACCATGAGAGAAACAAATTTACCAAATATATGAATTAGTAGGCGGTTTCCCGGCAATTTTTTTATCATCATGTATTAGTCAAAACATATTTTTTCACATGATTGGTAATGAGAGCTTCCATTTCATTTTTTGAAATTGAATCGTTTCCAATACTGGTCTTTACCTTTAAGTATTTGTTGCTAGGTAGGACAAACATTATGGCTTGCCCTACCTGGCAACACAATATATATATACAGTTTGCATTCTGCCCATTGATGTACAGGTGAATAAAATAAATTGTATTGAAGCACATCACAAAGAATTAGTAAGCATTAAATTTGGTTCCAATACAAAATTATGTTTTACCAATGACTGTGATGCTTTCTCTCATCTGCCAACTCATCTTGAATGCGCATGTGCATACACAATGTACATTTACATATAGGTAATTGTGAATACGCCTAGTTAAGTTTTGTATCAATATGCAAATCCTGTGTAGATATATCTACAATATTAATGCAGGTTTCTGCCATGTGAATATGTATCTTCACAATACAATTTTTTTTTTTATTTATTTATTTTTTTTTTGGGGGGGGGGGGGGCATTACATGTTTATCTCAATTCCATACAAAATTAAGCACAGAAAAGAGTCTGTGTGAAAACTATACAAAATAGACCGTATTCCCAATTTTGCCTTGATAGACATTCCTAACTTTTACTATGAAAGCTTGGCAGGTATATGATTATATATATGATCTTGCATGCCATTTGCTTCTCCCCACACCTTTTAAAAATGCATCAAATTCAGTCCAATCGAATCAAATCCGATTCAATGCCATTCGGGAGCAGCTCTCTATAAACTTCCTCTTCATCTCAGACAATTGCACTACCTATCTCCATCTGACCCATTTCAATTTTCCCCATGTCTCTCGGCTCTCAATCTTCAAATTATATTTACTCACTCAGCGCCCATCAGGCAAACCAATGTGATTCCCTGTAAGACTTGGGGGAAAGAAAGATCTACACATCACCCAGTTACCATGACAATGGCTGCTCCTCTTAAAGATGTTGGGAATTTGCTCTTTGAGGTTGGTGCTTGGCATTTTCTTATTAGATAACGAGATTGCGATCTAGATCTTATCGGCTTGGGATCATCTTGTTACTGTGACTGTATCAATGGCTGCTTCAATGAATGCATTAATTTCCTATCAAAATAATGCTTTCTCCTATTTTTTTCACATTTTTCAAGACATGGGGAATGATCTTCTATCACAGCACATTGTATCTCATGCTATTTGGTCCTGAATAGGTATACTTGTACCTCTACATATTCATTTTACAAATGTATGGAATCTTGAGTAATATTAATTAGAGTTTTTTTGAATTTTTTGTTTTTATTGAAGCCAAGATCAAATGTCAGACTCACGTAGCCATGTAATTGTGCAGTCATCTGTTATAATTTCACTCCAAGTTGCAATCTGATAATTTTTTCATCTACACTGCTATTCATAATTCTTACTGTTTCTAACAATGAATGCCTATATAATAATAATAATCTTTTAGTCCACTCCAAATTTTATTAAACCGAAAATGGAAATTCTTTTTGCCCAATTGATTGTGAGCCCGGCAGCCACTTATTGTTGAACGCCAAACGAGGTAGCAGCAACTCCCGTCTTTTAACGTCTTTTGGTATGACGCGGCCAGGGTTCGAACCCACGACCTCCCGGTTGTGAGGCGGACGCTCTACTGACTGAGCCAACACACCGGTAGATATACATGTATGTAGGTCTAAATCATATTAAACTGCAAATTTGTCCACAAAGGTAACCCTTTAATCATCCTGATATCCACCAA
This sequence comes from Strongylocentrotus droebachiensis, assembly GCA_035222895.1. Classification (NCBI taxonomy): domain Eukaryota; kingdom Metazoa; phylum Echinodermata; class Echinoidea; order Camarodonta; family Strongylocentrotidae; genus Strongylocentrotus; species Strongylocentrotus droebachiensis. The sequence continues at coordinate 285,351 of JAVYIG010001397.1, read as the reverse complement.
TTATCCAATCAGTAAATGAAGGTCCATGCGATCATTCTGGACCGTCTCTTGGCGGAGACTAGCACTCCCTCTTTAGTCATCATTCTGACAGGGTCCTTCTTGGGTAGGGAAGTCAGGAGAGATCATACAGCCTAGATGGGGGTGCACTTCATTCAATTAAGCTCCACAAATATTTAGAGGAATTTGTTTGTACAGACATGTCAGTCTCTTTAATGTCTAGATCAATCACACTGGCCCTGGAATCTTGATTGACTGTCCTGCATGTCCCCCATCCTTTCTAATTTGGTCTGGATTGTGGACTTCGAAGAAGAAGCTGGTCATAAAATCTTCTTAGAAAATGTGTGTGGTGGGTAAGATGAGCACTACTATATAATCACATCAATTCTTTGAAGTAAACATATTAAAGTGCAAATATTCCTCTTTTGGAACAAGAAAAAAAAAGCAATCAAGAAAGCATTCTCTTTTGCATACCTTTCAGCTGCACACACAAGCTTGGAGTATTCAAGGGGGTATACTATTGCGAGGCAAAATTCATATCTTAATTAGTCTAGGTGTCTAGACTATGCTTATATTATAGCTCTTTGTTAGAACAGGGTGTACATGGCAAGAGCCTAGGCTAGAGGTACATGTAGAGCACACACCAACTTTATTTGTACAATGTATACTTCTAACATTTTTTTTTCTCCTTTGGGGGGGGGGGGGCATTGCTTGCATGGGAAATGCAGTTAAAAGTATCTTTATATCTACAGTGTAATACAATAGTTTTTTTATGTAGAGAATGAGAGTAATAAATCCAAAAAGATATTTCCATTCAAACAAATCTAGACTGATGTTCAGTCTAATACTAATAATATCAAGTATTTAGGAGTGCTAAAACAAATGAGTACCAGAGATGCCAACTTTTGGAAATCAGAAATAGGGAGGATTTGTAATCGACACCAATTAATGTGCGCGTAGCGCACATCTCGAGCGCGTAGCGCCCGACACATGCGGCCGGGGTCCAGGGCCCGCCTTAGGGCCCTGGAAGCTCTGGGGTTCTAGATGCTCTCTGGTGCAATCTGAGCCTTATTTTGGAGCATTTTACATGTGTATTTAGTTAAATAATTCCCCCTTTTTTTTTAAATAACATAAAAATTGTACAAAATGCATGATGAATTACTTTCAGACTTCCGATTACACAGGTACTTGATACTGTATTCGGTCTTATACTTCCGAGACCATTTCCTGGTCTTATTTTGCTGATTTTCCGCCATTTGGATTCTGTGGCAATATCCACGCATTGGTTACGGCGATCCATATGCTGAAACAATCTTTCGCTACTCTTAATTTGTCTTTTAACATAGTGGAATTATTACATGCTTAAGTTAGCAGATGATATTTCTCTTTCAATTCACAGATATATATACTGATAAGCGCCCTCCAAAAAAAATCATAATAAAAAAAAAAAAAAAAAAAAAAAAAAAAAAAAAAAAAAAAAATCATTTTTTTTTTTTTTTTTTTTTTAATAAATCGGGAGGATAAGGATGGTGATCGTAAGGTCGGGAGTTGGGGTGAATTATCGGGAGCCTCCCGATAAAATCGGGAGGGTTGGCATCTCTGGAGTACCATAGCACTTTAATACAAAACTACAGAATGTGAAGAAAGAACATAAAATACATTGATTTTAAAAATAGGTAAATCACTCGGGGTAGAAGTCTCTCTTCTGACATAAATATTTTGTTCATACCGTAATTAACGGTGTATAAACCGCACCTTTTTGCCGCCGAAAAAATTCAAAGTCAGGTTTTTTTTTTTTAAAGTTTCGATTTATGGCGCTATGCCTGGCAATGTCTCCCAGCTCAGTAATCGGTGTGTAAACTCACCACTCGGAAACTAAAACAACACTCAAATTTGTCTGTCATCTTGGTTTGAAATTAATCTTTCTGATAGATCTCAATATGCAGTTTATAATAATAATTCCTCCAATTTTTCTTCTATTACATGGTGTACCACAAGGTCCTATCCTAGGTCCTCTACTGTTTTTTTAATTTACATTAATGATCTTACACATTCAGCTGCACCTTGCAGTTAAATGAAGGCCTTCCCGCGTGGGTTTTTTAACACGGACCCGGCAAAAAAAGTCGGCCCCCCCCCCCAAAAAAAAAAAAAAAAAAAAAAAATTTGGGCAATTTTTTTTTTTTAAAGGAGTGAAAAAGAGGGGTGCGGTTAATACACGAGGGCGGTTAATACACGAGGGCGGTTTATACAACGTTAATTACAGTATATAACATTATTTTGTGTTTCTACAGTGTCGTCTTTATAGTGATCAAGTAAGGGCAGGAAAATGCCAATCATATCAAATTTGGCAAATACCAGCAAATAGTTTCTAGCTGCGTGGCTCCATCAGCTTGACAAACATCAAGTGGATCGAGGTGCTTCTATTTGTAAATGCAATTTGATCCGATACCAGCCATTTTAAGTGCATAAAATATGCAGTGATTGCATCGGCACGAGCTATTATTAAAATGATAATTCTAGAGGACACAGAATCATCATTTTTATCACTGTTTCATACCCCTACATTCATATTTGATTACAAATGAGTTGTCATTTTATCCTGATATTGCGTTAATTCAGCTGCTCAGTACATAAAATACAGATTGCTAGAAGCACAAACCTGTCCATACAACTAACAGTGTACACATACATGTACATAATATATGTAGATATGTTTTGGGGGGAGGGAGGGGTGCATGGGATCGGCAGGGTAACAGAAGCTCTTGAAACATACTTGTCTGCAAGATTCCCTCACAATCATTTTTTAATATATATTTTTTTTGATTTTTTTTTTTACCTGACTCCCCGTATAAATAATTTTCACTGAAAACTGGTAAAGCATGGAGCACTTCATTTTTAGCTTATCAAATTTCACAATTCTCTCTACAATCCCAACAAACTACAGGTAGACAGCGAGGTAAACCCACGTGCCTTGGAATCCATACCTGTGCCTAGAATTCCTTCGGTACACCCGCCACGCGTCAATTAAGGTTCGTTCACATATCACGAAGTAAACCACAGTTAGGCGAATCCATGGAACGTGCCCTGTACAACATATTGTCTTTTCTTTTTCTTATTGTCTTTTCAGAGCCAGTAGGGTGTTTTATCTATGCCACAGCTACCATTTATTTCATTAAAAATATGAAAAATGCGTCTGATATTAACATTGATTAATGGTCTCTTTCGGTGTCGCTACCATTACTCAATTGTCACATAACAACATGTTTCAATTTTGAATGAAATCAATGGAAAAAGAACATAAGTTGTGCAGGGCATGTTTGTAACAAAGAATTCCCCCGTGGCTATTAGTGAGCATAACGAGGCTTCACTTTTCTGTATCTTATTGCATACAAATAGATAGTGAGTATGCGTTGGACCTTTCATCACCATTCCCATTCATTTAATCCATAGCAGTACTGATAATGTCTCTTTTTAATGACTTTTCAGCATAATCTTTTGATCCAAAATGCTAAAAACTGCACATTATACATGACCAGAAAGAGCAAAATCACAGACATTATGAGTCTCTTTCCAAAGCAGCATTTTGTGTGCCATTCTTGAATAACAGCAATCTGACTGAAACTTAAATCCTTAAAATCTCTAAATTGGCAAGGCAGTATAAAATATAAATACATTATCCCATGTATTAATTTCTTTTGCATTGGTTTGTAAACATTTTCATCCCTTCAAACTATGAAGAAGTAGGAAATGAGATTAATTGTTGCTAGTTTGAGGAGGGAATACTGATTAATTTATAAAAACAAAAATACTCTGAACTGCAACACGTTAAAGAAAAAGCATTGCATTGTGAAAGAAACGGTGTGGAATCGATCAGAAAAAGTTGATCATATAGCATCTATGAGTATTGGTGTGTACTGCAAGGTTCTGGAGTCATCAAAATGATAAGAAATTTGGCAGTCTTGGTAAAGTAACAAGCACTGTACACAGAAAGATGTTTATGGGACTGCACAAACATGAGGCATAAAAGTTGGGCCTCAAATAAAAGCTGTTTACATGTCAAATTTAGAATATGAAGGCATTTGAAGAGCCATGCTTTTCAGGAACTATTTTTCTCTGATGATCTACCACAGTTGCATAATAAGAATAATAACGCTCACAATTTATTTTTCAATTCTCCCCATAACTTAAAGATAAACTTTAGTACTGGTAATGCGATTGCATTGTGAAAGAAAAGGTGTGGAAAGGATCAGAAACAGTTGATCATGTAGCATGTAAGTATTGGTGTGCACTGCAAGGTTCTGGAGTCATCAAAATCATAATAAATTTGACCGAGTCTTGGTAAAGTAACAAGCACTGTACACAGAAAGCTATATATGGGACAACACACATGGTGTCGGAGCTAGTACTACCTTGATTTCCTTGTCTTTTTATGCTCATTACTCAGCCAGTATATATTTTCTTCCAAAATTGTTTGGCACATGTCATTTATTTGTAATTTTGAACATTCAGTGTAAGTTTCGTTTGATTTTGTGAGAATTAATTTTTTTTTTTACCAGAACTGGAGTTTATCTTTAACCTTCTCTTTAAACATAAGAAAGACAATGCCGCAATAGCCTACACCGTATGTGAACAGGTCCTTCTACTACTGCATGAAGACAAATGTTTACCTGTACTAATGGATTTCCACTCAGTGTTCCGTTCCGAGGAAGCTTCTTAGATCCTTTGCCGATGCTTGAGACATCGCTCCTAGCATCGTCATCATCCATGATCCATTCCAGCGGCTGCGCCTTGATGGCGTTGTACAGCGCCTTGAGGGTGCTGCGGGGGAAGCTTGTACCATCGTTCATCCCCTCCAAGTTCGTCACAAAGGCATTCAGAGACATCTTCTTACCAATGTTCTGTATTTAAATGTAAAGAGAATATAAAATATTATCAGGATAAGAAAGAATATTCATAGATATTTGACAATGTGTAATTGAATAAACCACAGGCCAGCTATATATTAAAGTTGCCAAAAAAACAAACATTTCTAATTAAGATGTAACATCTGGCAATTGACAAAGAAATTACTTTAGAATAAAAAAATCAAATCCTTGTACAGTTATCTGCATAACTCAAACTTGCACAAGTTGATTTTCCCTACCGGTATTTAAAAAAACAAAAAAATTATGCAAAGCACATTATTTACACTTCATAACCCAAATTTTGCAGATGAAATACATGTATTTCTTGTGGTCCAAACAGATTCAACTAATACGCAGAGTCAACTGTAGTTTGGCTATAAAATGCAGATCACATTATTATATGGGTAATGAAATCTGTTTTTAGTTTTATCGTGTAGCTTGTAAATTTATTTCAAGAATGGCGTTTGTCAGTTTTCACAAACAAAGTATTCATAGATAGTTACACTGTTGCTGTTTCATTATTGACATTGTCTCAATATTTGGCTGACTAGTGACAAACCTATAAAGCTGGCACTGTGCCTGTTAACATGTTTTCAAAAACTAGTTTTGTTATGAGACTTCTGTCCTTGACCAATTCTTGCCATTGTCATCTTGAACTTAAAGTGTAAATTGTTTAGTCATGTTGTTTACTCACAATATCCCATGTGGGTGACAGAGTCGATAAAAACATAAACATAAACGTAAACATAAGCATAAACATAAACATAAACACATATACATGTAAAAACATACCGGTAACCATTACCATGAACATGAACATAAACATAAGCAAAAACATAAACATAAACACAAACGTAAACATAAACATAAACACAAACACAAACTTTAAACACAAACATGAACATAAACATTAACCAAATCTGATGTATCAAGGTGCTCCCATTTAAAGGCATCGTTTAACAATGTTAAATCTGAGATACACGGCCCTACGTGTTATCAGTGTCTGTGATATGGTGTAATGTTGAAGCCCTAAAAAAATTGCGCTTCAAAATGATCAAGAAGTGCCTCAAAAAAGTAAAAAAGTATTTGAGTGACCGGTTTTACCATACTCGTTTTCCCCAATAGACTATAGTGTTATAAAAACTGTTTAGCAAACGGTTTTCAAAATTTGTAATTCCAATCATAAATATCTTGATAATCAGACAGGCGATCGGCTTGTAAAAGTCATGGAGTTCCTGACTGACCTAAAGGTTTATAGTTATCATTGCAGCATGAGCTAAATCCAGGATTTTGTTTCAGAATCTGAGACAAAGTTACTGAATCCCTTTAAATGTTCAATGTTTACAATCATTTAATGATGGACCAGTTCTTGTAGGAAGTAAAAATGAAGAATGAATTCAATCCTAGCTGTCTATCACGAGAAACGATGAAACCTCACTGAACTTTCCCATAAGGGATAGCTATCGTGCCATTATAAATTGACTTAAACTGAAGGGCACTATGTACAATGGCCTTGCTTCACACCCCAAATGGAGATACCGGCCATTCAAAGGATGCATTCCCAGGCTCTTTACGAGTTTGCAGGCACAAACTCTTAGTTGCTGTGCATAACAGTGTCTGCACTGTGAGACTTCGCTGACAGCAAACTGCATAGATAAAGGTACTATGTCCCTTTTGCAGCTAACCTCAAATGCTGTAGAACTTTGCAGGAATTATGAATATGTCATGTACTATGTCCTATCTGTGAAATTTAAATGTTAGCAGTGTCCTCATATTCAAATTATGAAAGGAAACCCGTTTATTTGCTAGACTTCACTGTCAGACACTATTGAGTGACTGACTGGCTTTTTTTCTTCTTTGGTAATAACATACATGAAAAGAGTTGTAAAGGGTACATCATTTGTCTACATCAATAACCCACTTCTTGTGATGGCCAAGATTAAACTGATTGAATCTTTGCGCAGCATAAAACGTATGACCATTCGGTACAATTGTCTGAAAATCAAGACTATTACTTTTGGGCTCTATAGCCCTAAAGTCGATTTGAAAACTAGTAGTCATTATTTTCCCACTTGAAGACATTTTCAGGCCCCACCTTTTTTAGGGAAGTTCTAAATTAGCATTATCTTTCAAATGCAGTTGGAATTTAACTTTTTCATTTTTTTTCCGCATCTCGCAACAACAAATATCGTAAATTTTATGTGGTACACTTTTGAACTGGTCAAAAAATAAAAATTTGATGCCCTGGAAGGGACATAATTTCATTTCATTTGCATAAAGTACCATAAATAATCAATGGAGCAAAATCTCAAAATTCTGTGTAGAAGTTTAGTGTTCCAAATTTAGCTCTACCAGATAGGGCAAACCAAATCAAAATCGGTCAAGAAATGAGGGAGAAGAAGCAATTTTTGTTATTTTTGGAATAAATTTGCATAAATTACCATAATTAATTAATGGAGAACAATTTCAAAATTCTGTGTAGAATTTTAGTGTACCAAAGTTTGCTCTACGATTTAAAGCAAACCAAATCAAAATCGGTCGAAATATGAAGAAGAAGAAGCATTTTTTGTGATTTTTAAATTATTTTTGGAATAAATTTGCATAAATTACCATAATTAATCAATGGAGTAAAATCTCAAAATTCTGTGTAGAAGTTTAGTGTTCCAAATTTAGCTCTACCAGATAAGGCAAACCAAATCAAAATCGGTCAGGAAATGAGGGAGAAGAAGCAATTTTTGTTATTTTTTGAATAAATTTACATAAATTACCATAATTAATTAATGGAGAACAATTTCAAAATTCGGTGTAGACTACAGTGTACCAAAGTTAGCTCTACCATATAAAGCAAACCAAATCAAAATCGGTCGACAAATAAAGGAGAAGGAGCATTTTTTTGTGATTTCGAATAAATTTGCATAAATTAGCATAGATAATGAATTTCACGATTCTGTGTAGAAGTTTTAAATCCCCCTCCTAGCCCTATCATATGAAACAATCAGAATCAAAATTGGTTGAAAAATAACGAAGAAGAAGCATTTTGAAAATCTTGATGTTGATGCCACAACAAAGTCTAAGTTTGTTGACCTTAAATGACTTTGACCTTAACTTAGTGACCTGAAATTCTACTCACATGATTGGGGAGACTTGATAACCCTGTAGTCCAAGTTTCATTGACTTAGAACTTATACTTTCAAAATTATATCAAAAATTCAAAAACTTAACCTTAGGTTAAGTTTTCGATGATGATGCTACAACTAGCAGCCTTTTCACACACAGCTAAAATTCTATAAACATGACTAGTATAAACTTGTTTCGAACGTGTTTAAACTAATCACGAGCCTTTCACACACAGAAATTTCGGTGCGATCGTTAATCGTTTCGTGATTAACTACTGCTCGTAAAATGCGCAGTAGTGCCATTGCGCATTGAAGGTCATGTCACATCAATCAAAGCGCATGCTCCATCCAGTTTAAACACGTCTGAAACACGTTTAAACACGAATAACCTTTCACACACAAAATGTCAAGCTCACTAGATACGAACTTCGTATCTGCAGCCTGCTTTTAGGGGCGTATGCATCGCGACTTCGTATCTATCCCAACATCGTATAAACGATGTTCACACTGGGAAATTTTGTCTATAAACATGTTTAAAACTGTTGAGTGATTCTAATCATCTCTAGATACGATGAATTTTAGCTGTGTGTGAAAAGGCTGATAGTCCAAGTCTGTTGACCTGAAATGACCTTTGACCTTGACTTTGTGATCTGAAATTCTACTCACATGATTGGGGATATTTGATTACCCTATAGTCAAAGTTTCATTGACTAAGAACCTATACTTTAAAAATTATATTAAAAATTCAAAAACTTAACCTTAGGTTAAGTTTTTGATGTTGATGCCGCCGCCGCCGCCGCCGCCGCCGTCGCCGTCACCGGAAAAGCGGCGCCTATGTCTCGCTTTTTGCTACGCAGGCGAGACAAAAACCAAGATAAAGCAGATAAAAATGTAAACTATGTCTCTTTTCACTGCCTGAGGTAGCAGAGAAAGTTAGCCAAAGGGGTATTAGTATCATAATTCAAGACACAATTTAACTTAATTGAGTGAGAAAAGAGCATAAATTGAGAGACAGGGGGACAGGGCAAATCAAGAAGAAAATCCAAATCACACCTTCACTTTGTGAACGTCTTCTGGAGACTACAAAATTTCATCGATCAGAAGGATGCTACTCACTTCCTTAAACGGGTCATAATAAGATCTTTAAAAAATAATCATATTCTTTAAAAACAAGGGCATTCTGCACCTTCCCTTGAAGTGGTGAGTCAGGATTACATATATTTCCTTGTCAAATAGAAAACAGAGATGAGGGTGGTCTATTTTAAGCTTGGTGAACAGTCATTTCAAATTTGGCTCCATTCCACTCAGAAATCTGTATTCATCTTGAATAGTTTCACAGTATAAAGTGTTTTTAATCCATTGTGTTGCATCAAGGACTTATGGTTGGCTGTAATAAGTGATTTTAATGACACAAAGAGGTTGTCAACTTGTCTAAAAAGTAATTTTTGCTCAAAGGAAAAATCTAACCTTGATACACAACTACATGTACTCTTAAAGGCAGATAAATCAGAGAAGCATACTAACGAAAGTTTGAAATGTTTTCAGCAGTGCCTAAAGGGAGGAGGCGCTTCGGAGAAAAAACTAAATTAATGATATTTTTGTACACAACAAATTGCCAATTTGATATTTACAATAGTGATCTCATATTTCAAACAATTATAACTCCTATTATTGGCCGATTTATTTCAAACCTCCACCTTTCTATTTTTCTGCTTTCATACGAATGAACTTATTGACAAAGATTGGATTGCCTATAATTTGGAATTTCTGGACCAAAAGCGTAGGTTTTAATGATCAAGACTAATAACCAAATCTATGTGTACTGTTAACGAATTCTATCAGATCAAATAATAAGCAACAGATCCATTTTCTACTTCAAATAACGGGTAGATAATTATTCTTGCATAATTCTCTTCTAATTTACATATTCATTAATCTATCATTTATCAAAGGTAGCTTTATAGCAAAACATCTTTGTATTCATTTCTTTATGCGATGTTGTTTTCTAGTATGTGTGCTCCTGTCCCTATACAATGATTCTAACATTTCTTTAAACGTTTCTTCAAACTATATTATTTTTTAGTCTGTACGCTCCAGTCACTACAATGATTCTTAATACCACGTTTCTGAATACAACGTTTCTTCATACAACTTATCTTGAAACTATGTAGTTTTCCAGCCTGTCGCTATACAACGTTTCTTTATACAACGGTTTACCGGTATATACATTTAGTACAGCCTGAACAGGCTATCAATCTGCATTCACGCTCAATCAAAACAAAAATAGAATTACCGATGGGGATGACATAGCCTTGATGTGTGTTAGCTATTGCCACACCATACGCTTTGTGACATTTCAAATATCAACAAATAAACCATTCTATCGAAGTGGAGGTCTTTCACACTGCAATGCCATTGTCAAGGTGATTTTAAGTCAAGTGTCATCGTACAATTCTTTTCAGTTTGATGCCGTTTATAATTTATAAACCACTTGACACCTAGACTGAAATGCGGTGAACTTGTGGCTTCCATGATTAGAGATAGAGGTATAGATGGAGAGAGAATGAGAGGCAGAGAGAGAGAGAGAGAGAGAGAGAGGGAGAGGGGGGGGGGGAAGCCCTCCTTTGAGATGCAGATTTCAGAACACACAGATAGACAGAGGTTTATACAGCCTCACAGAATGGGACACACGTGTAAAAAGAAAGACAAAGAAAGAGAGAGAGAGAGAGAGAGAGAGAGACAGACAGAGAGACAGACAGAGACAGAGACAGAAAAGAAAGAGATAACAAGAGAAGGGGAGGGCGATCAAGTATAAAAATGTACGAAATTATTAAAATCAAATCAATTTCAGCAATTTTGTTACCAATCATTTTTTTGTAAATGGTGCATTATTATAAGAGGATGAAAGTACAGTTATCCCTGGATAGGACAATTGAATACTGTGCTCACTAAAGACCATGCTCAGCTATCACAAAATAAAAAAGCACAGGATTAAAAAAAAACATTCAATTATAAGTTGGGTGTAACAATGTCCTATTCAAACATTTCCCTATTCCCTTAGAAATGACTTCCTTTGAGGCTGAGGCTGCCATGTGAAACAAACGTCATATAAATGCAGATGGTTGGTTTCAAATTTTGCTTTCGGTCTGGGGCAATTAAAATGTTAATTTATTAAAGGGAAGTGGAATATATCTATTTGTAATTTCCTTCAATCGAGAGATAAGACGTTTCCCTGTATATTTAGATTCTGGTCATAATATACTACATGTATTTTGTTTTAATATTCATTGTTTATTTGTATATAAAAAGGAAATTATTTTGATAGATTGAGGAGCTCGCGCAGTGCACTCTTCACTTTGCACAGCACTCTCTTCACCCGCTCTTTCTTCCTGTCTCCTCTCCTCCTTTTGTAAGGCCGGTATCATTTCAAGCTCTGCATAACTTTCTTATTTTCAATAGGTTTTTTCTTAAACATTCTCTGACCTGCTCCTCTCAATTTCTGCTTCTATTAAAACAATCTACGGTAAACATAAGGGTGGACTTCGCCTTTAAAGAAGTGCAAGAATCATTAAAAACAAGTTTCAATGATTATTGCGCTTCGTTTGAGAGTGTCCTTTAACTTCTTTCACAATTAATGCAACCTGATTTATTTCAACTTCAAGTGGCATCATTCAAGCCTGACTTTCGATAGCGTTTACATGTGTTGTTTATCAATAATACATATTTTGTGGGGGTGTAATCGTGGTTTCATTTGCGATTCAAATGAATGGATATTCATTTTCCATTATTTTGCTGTTCTTTCGGTTTGGTTTGGAGTTCTACAGTACATGCGCTTTCTGTCCCATCCTATATGCCATATCATTAAAAAAGAGCCATAATTCATACTCCTCTCCTGAACTGTGACAATACAGTCTTTAAAGTGACTCTGTAACATTGCCTCAGATTCTGAAACAAAATCCTTGAGTTAGCTCATGCTGCAATCATAATTATAAACCTTTAGGTCAGTCAGGAATCTCATATGGCTTTTACAAGTCAATCGCCTGTCTGCATGATTATCAAGATATCTATGATTGGAATTAGACATTTCAGAATTTGTTTTCTTGTAAACAATTTTTATAACACTACAGTCAATTGAGAAAATGAATATGGTAAAACCAGTCACTCAAAGATTTTTACTTTTTTGAGGCACTTCATGATCATTTTGAAGCGCAATTTTTGTAGGGCTTCAATATTACACCATCTCACAGACACTGATAACACGTAGGGCCATGCTTCTAACATTTGGCATTGTTAAATAATGCCTTTATATAAAGAGAGCAAAGTGCGTTGACTTTGAATTAAAATAGTTCATCTGGTCATGGACATGATCTGAATATATATACTTTCTGCTATTGCTAGAAGGGTTATTAACTCATGGCGAAAGGGTAAGTCCCTTTCTGACTCTCAGTAGATGAAATACAAGAAAACTTCCATTTTTATGGATTCAAATATCTTTGAGAACAGTCAATAATTTCACTTTACTTACATGTATATACATAAATATTTTTAAAAAAAGACATGACGAAACAAGTTTGATACCCTTGCTCTTGCTCTACATTTTTGTCTGACTATTTTTTCTTTCTCCCCTCCCCCTCTCCCTCTCTCTCTCTCTCTCTCTCTCCTCTCTTTCTTTCTCTATGTTTTACATGTTTTAAAGACCATCAATACTACTGGGCCAGAAGAGATTAGACCACACAGCAAGGCCAAGGTCACTGACAGGTGGCTATCTCATTAACTCAGCTCTCAACTAACATAAGAAAAAGAGGATAACGGGGGACCAACAGGCACCGATTGGGGAAGTTTTCTATATAGAGGGTCAAGTAGTTACAAGTAGGACAGTGGGCCTTTAATTAAATGAAGGGTTTTCAAAAAAAAATTTTAGGCTGTGTAAATGGGCCTACTGCATAGACTGAATGACTACATCACACTTTGATGAGAATCATTCATTCATGTGAAAGATCAAATTAACGAAACACCCCGAGGGAGAAGATACCCAAACAAACAATATTCCCCCACTAGCAAATGGGTTATCATCGTGGAAGTAGAGCATTAATGTAGCGAAATGGATTTATAGTCTAACCGATACCACCTTGCTTTAAAAAGGTTAGGCCATTAACAAAAATATACATGTTTAGCGTCCCCACCCGCTTCCTTTTGGAGGGCCGCCTCCTATTTTAAATTTTTTTTTTTAAATAAGTGATTTTTTTTTGTGGAAAAAACAACATGAAAAACACAGCTAAAATGGATCTATTTCTGATTTAAAAAAAAAAAAAAAAAAATGTCATTTGCAACTTGGTGATCAGTAACTTGATTGTGCAAAGTAAAACAAACGATTGCTAATTTAATAAGATTGTTCATCAACAATCCAGTGTTTTGAAAATAGCTGTGATAACAGTTGTAGAGCAGGAAATTAAAACTGTGTTATAATTAAACCCCACTGTAGACTAACCCTGTGTCCACACACAATTTTTTTCTGTGATTAGGCGTGATTAGTTATACCGTTTCGGGATAGTTATACCGTTTCGGGATGGTTATACAATGAAATTGTGTCTGTGGATGCTTACTAACGAAACGTTGTATAACGAAACGATGCCCAAACATGCATTTCATTATACGACGTATAAAGAATCACGCCTAATCACGGAATGTGTTGAGTGTGGACGTAACTAGCATAACTAGTCGAACTAGAACGGTATAACTGGGCGGGGCTTAACGTGACCGCGCACGGAAGAAGACCTGACCTCTCATTTCCGCTTCCATTTCATGATCGCAGTAGCAAACTGCTGCGCACCTATACGACATTTCGCTGTAGAGTTTCAGGATTACTTTCTTCTGTGTGTGGACATCCTGGAATTTATACGATGATTCTTTATACAAAGTTTCTTGTGTGTGGACACCCTGAAATTTATACGATGATTCTTTACACGACGTTTCCTTATAGAGTTTCGGGATAAATTGTTTTGTGTATGGACACGCTGTAACAAGAGCAACCAAAGTATCCACAGACCACAGAAAGCTTGTAGTTTATGAAGCTACGTTAAGTACCATACCTGCTTTTCGCTGATTCCTACATAATATTAACGATCAGCTGTGCTAATTAGCCACTTTTGAAACAGACCACCATCAAACCCAATCAGCCAGACGTACGCGCTATAGCTTGGCACATGCTTCAATGACAGCGCAATGTTGACAAAAGGCCTGTCCTCATCAGCTCGATTTTGCCAAATAACCCTCTATTTGCAGACTCGGGATATTATCCTGAAGCTCAAAATTGCACGCTACGCTCATCACAAACTAGCTCGGCAAGGCGCAAATTAGCCTGCCTCTTTTCCAAATAGAGGGATATTTTGGAAACAAGACCAAGATTGCTTTGGATATTTTCTCAACCAAATATCCTGCTAATTGCAACTCCGGGCTGATGAAGCCGCAAATTAACTGGCTTATTTGAGATCGGGATACCGGTAGTTAAAATAGCGGGTTATTTGGCAAACACGAGCTGATGAGGACAGGCCTAAAGCTTGTCTGCCGAGGAAGTATTCTCCCTTGGAATAGGGAATTTCATTAGATTAGACAGACAAATTAAACTATATTTAGCTGCCTATCACCACACAAACATTGGGTACCAGGTAACAGGAAAACAGTAAACTAACTGAGGGAACCATGCTGCATCTGGTCGCCTTTGTCAATTGTACAACATTCCTTTTTTTTTAAAGATGAACAAAAACATACAAAATAGTGATGTTTTCTTGAAATAGAGAATATATAGCAATTAGAACTGATAACTGTGTTCTGGAACCATACATGGGGATGGGGGGGGGGGGGGGGGGGGAGTCGAACAACTTTAAATAGACATTTCAAAGCAGTAAATTAAATTGAATTATTAGTCTTTTGTAATTTTCCTTTGGAGAACAAAAATATACTTCACTTCCTCTGTTTGGAGCCAGAAGGGCGTTAAAGGTAAAGAGCAGTTTTGGAAACGCCCCAATTTCAAAAAATGAAATGGAAGCTCTCATTACCAATCATGTGAAAGAATATGTTTTGACTAATACATGATGATAAAAAATTGGCCGGGAAACCGCCTACTAATTCATATATTTGGTAAATTTATTTCTCTCATGGTCTGGTGAGAGAGATAGGGTAGTCCCATATACATCTTTCTGTGTATAGTGCTTGTAACTTTACGAAGAATGAGCCAAATTTCTTATCATTTTGATGATTCCAGAACCTTGCAGATGCTAGATGCTAGATGATCGACCTTTTCTGATCGATTCCACAACGTTTCTTTCACAATGCAATCGCATGACCATAACTGGTCTTTACCTTTAACTCATATGCTTTTACACAGAGTTAGCACCCTCCTTGCACTGAACAGACAACTTAATGACTGTTTTTCTTTGTGTAATACCTATGATAATTTGGAATGTTTTTTTTCTTCTTGACATAGCTTCCAAGATGTAAAAGCTCCCTTTAAAGATAAAAGTATTTCATGGTTTGACTTAGTGTGCTGTTTTTGTGTCACCAGTATATCTATGCCTGATGTGGACTCACTGCATGCTTTACTCACATAGCATTAGAAAGCTCATTCTTATTAAGGCGAAATAATTTTAAAAAGTTTAGCATCCCTGTATGCTACCCTTTTCAAGGGCGCCTGTTGTTTTTGTTTTTAATTATTATTATTATTTGAAAAAAACACTAAAAACATACTGCTAAAATTATCCTTTTTAAAATAAACATAAAAGCTGGCAGCCATTTTGAATAAAGGAAAAAAAAAAAAAAAAAAAAGGGCCTCATTTCTTTGTTTCAAAAAGGCAGGATGCTAAAAAAAAAGGGTAAACATGTTTTTGTTTTTATTTTGGCCTTACAAAGAGATCCATGAGGAATGAAAGTCTTATTCCCTCTTCCAAATTTATTGATAATTTACCCTACCTTAATGAATTATTTTGTTTTGAATGATTTATAAAGCAGTTTTGCCTTGAAACTAAATGCACAATATTGTTTTTACATGTAGTACATACAAAGAAACGAGACATTACATAGATTTTTATTGAACATACTGTCAGGATTAATTCTGTGATGGCACAATCAGCAACACAGAGCAACATTCGTTTCCATGTATTTATTACCCTACAAGTAATATCAATTACCTAATAAAAGAGGCCTACATGGTTTCATGTTTTATGGCAAGTAATTTGATTGCCAATCAACTCTTCAGCATCATAAACCATAAATCATTATCAAGGAAGAATTGCCTCTGACACAGTCTAATCTCTAAAAATAAACTGCTGCAGTAGCACATACGTGTACAAAGAAATCCAAATGCATACAACATATACATGTACATCATAGTGTGACTGTCAATGAAACTAAGGGTTGGAAGAAGTAAGTGAATTAAAGGTACTTGTGCTAGCTATTTTTTTTTTTGTCTAAGATGCCAAATTAATAAAAAGAAGTAAAGACAGAAAGTTAAAAAATACATATATCTCAAAGAAAGTATATTTCCTTATGAAAAATAAATAAATTGTATTCATCGAGGTAGTTTTTGTCAAGGTTTGTTTTTGAAAGGTCTGATAAATATCCTGACGCCTCATTCAGTTCAACAATGTTTGCATGGACCCCTTCTCTTGTTTGCAAGGCTTGATAGGATAGGATAGGGGAAAGTTTATTGACCCTACTAGACATTACTCCAGAAAACTAATTAAACAGCCATGTTCCGAAATGCACATCAAAGCAATTATAGCATCGTCCAATGTATAGACCTATATACATGTAGTATAATATATACCGTAATTAACGTTGTATAAACCGCCCTCGTCTATTAACCGCACCCCTCTTTTTCGCCCTTAAAAAAAAAAAAAAAAAAAAAATGCTGAGATTTGTTTTTGTTTGTGTAAAATCATTACCGGTAATGTAAATTAAAAAACAGTAGGGGACCTAGGTTAGAACCTTGTGGTACACCATATAGAAGAATAATTGGAGGAATTATTATTATAAACTACATATTGAGATCTATCAGAAAGATTACTTTCAAACCAAGATGACAGACAAATTTGAGTGTTGTTCTAGTTTCCGAGTGGTGAGTCAACACACCGATTACCGAGCTGGGAGACATTGCCAGGCATAGCGCCAGGTGGAGGGGAATAAATCTTTAAAAAAATATATATATATATATATATTTTTTTTTTTTTTTTTTTTGGTGTACCGTGTATAAACCGCACCCCCGACTTTGAATTTTTTTAGGCGGCAAAAAGGTGCGGTTTATGTTTCGCATGAGAAATAAAAAATTGTTTGAAATCAAACGCAGGAGAAGAGCTAAAAGATGTAACAGAATGAAGGGAACATGTACCAATCAAGCAACTGGGCCAATGATAATTAAATGTTCTACGTTTGGCTGTCACCAATGCAATGCCAATGCACCTGTGTACCTCAATCAGGTCAACTATACACAATCAGATCCGCTTTGTCTGGTTTAGCCTGGCCTCGAGGCACTAAATATGCGTTTTCATGAAGTGCGTGCATTATTATAATAAAATTACACATGTAGTTTGACTGCTTCTGAGATTGTCGACCGAGTCTGGAAGTTAAAGACTACTGTATCTTCCTTCCTGCCACAAATAATCCCTTTTCTTCCATGGCTGGACATCTTTTATTCAATATTTTTGAAGAAATGAAGGTAATCTACTTTTCACCACTCTCACGATCTAGTTTTCTTACAACCTAACCATGTAATCTGAAGTAAGCTGGGCAAAACATTATGTCCTCTTTTAAGAAAGATACACGAAGGTGAGAGATTTACATTGCTGACACCTGAGCCGAATATTTGGATGAACAACAAAATAGCAGGAGAAATGAAATAGCAAGCTATTTTTCCATGAAAAATCCTTGCTTTTTTGTTCATCTTCACGCTCCTGCAGTGGTCAGTCATTAAACTGAAGGTTCGAGAACTTCAAGTTAAAGGTATAGACCAGTTTTGGAAACACCCCTTTCTCAAAAAATGAAATGGAAGCTCTTATTACCAATCATGTGAAAGAATATATGTTTTGACTAATACGTGATGATACAAATTTTGCCAGGAAACCGCCTACTAATTGATATATTTGGTAAATTATTATATCTATCCGGACTGGATAGATATTGCGTAGTCCCATTTATATACATCTTTCTGTGTACAGTGCTTGTAACTTTACCAAGAGTGGGCCAAATTTCTTATCATTTTGATGATTCTAGAACCTTGCAGTACACCCCAATACTTATATGCTAGATAATCAACCTTTTCTGATCGATTCCACAACGTTTCTTTCACAATGTAATCGCATGACCAGAACTGGTCTATACCTTTTATGGGGAGGATGCGACAAGAGACAATACAAATGCTACTCACACCCTTGAGAGTACCTTGACATCAAAGATGACACTACACAAACACGGGTACAAGGGGCTAGGGTTTATATCAATGTGATAGTTATGATTTTTTTCAAGTAGTACTACAGGGGAGTATTTCACTAAGACTAAGATCGACTTTAATTTGGACTTAACTATGGCAGACCATTCATGCCACTGGTTGCTCTCACCATTATGATTTTTAGATAATATTTTTTTCTTCAATAGAGAACTATCAAAAATGTACATTCCATAATTTGTATGTCCCTTGAGAGACCAATGCCAGTAAATGGTGTGAGAAAACACTCCCCAGGTACAATATCAGGCAAAGATGGTGCCTACAGCTACAGTGTATAGGTTATCTCCCCTAGATTCATCGCCCCACGTTTAAACCGGAGTGACCATTGCAAAAAAGAATTTTGTTAATGGGAGATCTTTGTGTCATCTGTCACAATACAAAATATGATTTTCACAATTATTTTCTTTTTGCCAAAATTGTTCTATACATAAATCCTTTGTTTTTTCACCAGAACGAATTAAATGCTCAGTCATATAGTTGAACGCAACTTCTAATGATTGCATATATACTGTAAAAACCACATCCCTGACAAACAAGGTCTTCATAACAATTGGTTTAAAGAGAAGGTTGAGTTCTGGGAAGAGGTGAAAAATAATTTGTGAGCGTTATTATTCTTATTATGCAAGTGTGGAAGAACATCAGATAAGACATGTTTCCTGAAAAGCATGGCTCTTCAAATGCCTTCATATTCTAAATATGTCATGTAACATCGTAAAACTCGGGGGTAGGATTTTTACGCCACATGTTCGTGTAGTCCCATATACATCTTTCTGTGTACAGTGTTTGTAACTTTACCAAGACTTGGCCAAATTTGATGATTCCAGAAACTTGCAATACACACAAATTCTTATGCTAGATGATTAACCTTTTCTGGTCGATTCCACACCGTTTCTTTCACAATGCAATCGCATGACCAGAACTCAACTTCATCTTTAAGCCTAAAGTCAGGAGCTATTTTTAACTTAGGGTAAAATAGGACAAAAAATTCAATTGAATACCAAACTTGGTTCAAGTGTTTCATCTAAACCTAAAACTGAGTAAAATACTCATATTTCTGACATACATATCAAAGTATCAAAGTATCAAATTAAATACCAGCCCAGGAGAAAAGATTGTTGAAACCATGGAAATAGTTCGTTTCAAAGATGTTGTTTATATCCTTGACACAGTAAGAGCCCTTCAGACAAGTACTCCTTTCCCATAGTGTATTTGAAGTTGATTTATAAGCCTCTTGAACCTCTCACAAAAATCATGACTTTCTGTTTCACTGCTCTTTATCAAGTCCATTGGCAAGACCAAGGCATTAATCATCAGCTGCCACTCTCCATCCAGGTGTAGTAAAGGGGTACCTGGTAGGAATTTATTCTTTTCAAATGCTTTTTAATAGCAGCTTTAAAGGGATCCGGTAACTTTGTCTCAGATTCTGAAACAAAATTCTGGATTTAGCTCATGATGCAATGATAATTATAAACCTTTAGGTCAGTCAGGAACCCCATGACTTTTACAAGCAGATCGCCTGTCTGATTATCAAGATATTTATGATTGGAATTACAAATTTTGAAAACCGTTCGCCTGACGGTTTTCATAACACTACAGTCTATTGGGGGAAACGAGTATGGTAAAACCGGTCACTCAAAGATTTTTACTTTTTTGAGGCACTTCTTGATCATTTTGAAGCGCAATTTTTTTAGGGCTTCAATATTACACCATATTACAGACACTGATAACACGTTGGGCCATGTATCTCACATTTAACATTGTTAAACGATCCCTTTAATAGGGCAAGTGGGCTAAAGCCAAAGTAAAAACACACATTTTTGAGGTGCCTTGAGCATCCCCTTGGATGGATACGTCGCAATATAAATGTGAGCATTGCAAAAAACCGGTCACTCAAAGATTTTTACTTTTTTGAGGCGCTTCATGATCATTTTGAAGCGCAATTATTTTCGGGCTTCAATATTACACCATATCACAGACACTGATAACACGTAGGGCCATGCATCTCAGATTGAACATTGTTAAACGATGCCTTTAAAGATGACTTACCTGCCCATGTAGGTCGGTGTTGAGCAGCATCACGGCACATATCAGGGTATGGGCAGCATCCGAAGACTCTACAACTCCTGGATTACAGTCAAAGTAACGATGAGAGAAATGCGCCAGCACCCTCTCTCTCTCCTGCGACTCTCCGATGACAGTGACGCACCTCAGGAATTCCCTCAGCGCCTCGTCCAGTCTGTCCCCCGTGAAGTCAAAGTAGCTCAGGTACTCCCTTGCCACGAGTTTGCAGAATTCATTCCTAAAATGGATAGATTTTCAAGGATTGGATGTCTTAATCAGCACTCAGCACTTCCTCTATGAAAGGAATGAAGTGTATAAACAACAACTTGTATACATCTAAAAGCTATTTCCAGAGCTTTTGAATTTTTGCAGGAGTTACAAATACAGCTCCTCTTCAAAATGCAGCAATTTGTCTATAGGAAAAATGTAGGCCTATGTGAGAAAACCGAATAGGAGAGAGGTACATGTACTACAGTATTTGATCTTGTTTTGAGAGGTGATGATACGTAAGGTCATACAGAAGGTCCTAGAAAAAATGGAGTACGGTAGGGGAGAGTCTAAACATTAGGCTCCAAGACTAGGACCTGCCTTCAGATAAAACAGCCAAGAAGTTTGTTAAATGACAATCTTTCCAAACAAACATGAAATGTCCTACTGCACAAATACAAAATACTATAAAACATTCATATAATCCATGTTCGCCTTTACTTACCTCTTACTTAAATGAATGGATACATCTTCTCTCTTAAAACCATCAAGTTCATAGAGTCTCTTTGCCAGTCTTTTGGCTGATGGCAAATCCAAGTTCTTGGGGTTTTCATGGAGAGCACTCTCCAAGGTGTTCATGTCCGGGAACTCAGAATCATCACTACCTGAACTTGAAGTTGATTCCCTGTCCCTCGGTGTTAAACTCGGCAATTCAACAGACCCAATATTTCCACCGTTACCAAGCATTGTCTGACCTGCTGTAGGTGCAGCCATCGCTGCTGGGAGTTCACACTTTCCTTTCAAGCCTCCGTTTTCTATCCTAGGTTCTAAGTCGGAAGGGTTTGTCTGAATTCCTATTGCATTTGTGGAAAGCTTTGGCCTTGAGGATTCCATGGGTTGCTGGACACTCTTTACTTTTACCTCTAAGGGTGTGTTCCTACCCAGACTAATGGTCGTTGCAGTGGTCTTCACTTTCACGACGGGAGATGACGTTACGAAGGCACTGTCAACCGGGGACGACATGGTGTCGTTGTTGTAGGACACATTGGTCCCATTTTCTATCCGAGTCCGTACATCTTGACTGTGGCTGTATGTTGTCGGTAGCTGGTGACTAGTGATCCGCACCAGCTCGGCTGTAGAATGTCCGTTGTTCATCGTGGTATCAGTTTCTGCACTGCTCACAGTAAGGTCAGTCTCCCGGACTACTTCCGGGTCGGCAAGGACAGTGTTGGACTGTACACACCCATCTAAAACATCTTTCCTTCCTTCCTCTACCGTATCTAGACGTTTCGCTGGTGAAAGACCTCCCTCTTTGAGTGAATCCTCACGGTGTATAAGAGCGGTCGTCGTGAGTATCTGACCAACAAACTCTTCAGTTGCATCTGCATCTGAGTTACAGGAATGTGAGTTTACCAAGCTATCTGTAGGTTGAGAGGCTTCTATCTTAAAGCCGTTGCTCTTGGGAGTCACTAAATGGTCTTTGATCTCTCCTACACCATTCTCCCTTAACTCATTATCAAACCCTGTCCTATTTGGAAGTACAGGTGACTGAAGACCTCGGAGAGCTGCTGTCTCTCCGTTCGATGCTCCTGCACAATGTAACCTCTCACTTAAATCAGGTGAAGAGTCACTCTCTCCTACACCTGCCTCCAACCCATTCAAATCACCAGATGTGCAGACAACACGGTCACTGTTGACTTTTGTAAAGTCCCGCTTTTCAATTTTGGGCTTGGGACTGATGATTGTTGTTGATTTGAATGCACGGTGCTGGGAACTCGGAGACTGGTCCAGTGGTGCCAGGAACTTCAGAACGCGGTCTCTTGTCGCAAGATCTGTAAGATGGGATAAAAAGCAAAATATTATAGACATGTTGTCATCAAATACTGACAATTTTGGGGTTGATAAAGTCAGAAAAATGATATGTTAATGAATAATGTACATAACACTTCATCAAATCATGTAATGTACCTGCCTAATGAGTTAATAAAATGTGACATTTTCTAGATTAAATATGTGTACATTTTCATGTGGTTTTAAAACTGTGTACTTATAGCACAACTGCTCTTGATTCTGTCCAAGGAAATTGCTTGTGTCAACTGAGGTGGTCTATATATGCCCAGTGCCTACATGTATGTAACTATCTGTAGTACTTGACTTTAATAGAGAGATAACTGTAACATCATTCTCCATTGCATTTTGCTTTCAATCGAATTTAAATACAGGAACATGTTTAACCGCACAGAATCCTAGTGAATGAATTGCCCAAAACAGAACAAATACAAAATGATGACATCGTCTGATTGGAGCGAGAAGGGGACTATCTCTATGTAAAAAGTACTTGTTTAACATCCTTCTGGCTCCAACAAATACATGTATCTTTCTTCTTTAATAGCAACAGCCAGCACGTGACATAGACATACCTGCCAACCTGAGACAAGAGAAATTCAGAGTAAATTTTTCTGGATGGACTACGAGGTCGCAAACCACCGAAGGATTGGGGTAGTAGCCCGTAGATTGGGGGGGGGGGGGGGGGGTACACAGGACTTTAGGGTCTATTTTTATGAACAGCACGAGTCTTACCCATTTTGTCCTTAAAAAATGGAGAAATCAACGAAGAAGAAGAATATAGTAGTAGTAATCCAAAATAAATCCGAGGAAGTCCGGTAAATAACAAGCTTCCACGATCGCAGTCATCGCACAAGCATTGAAGAAAACACGCCAATGTATACAGTGTTTATGCACGGTGTATCAACTGCACATGTGGTATAAATACATGTGGGCTATACGCATGCAGTCTATGCAACAACGCTGCATGTAGTGTATGTATTATAGTACAACGTCCGCACACACTTTATCGATATAGTTGCGCACGTGCTTCCATGTACTAGTACATGCAGTACATGGATAATGACTGCGGAACTAACGATCACGTTCGGGCTGCGCTGTGTATATCTTCTATGAGCGCGAGCGCGGATGTCACGGTGATCTGGTTATCAGTGCTGTGTTATGCTTTAGTCTTATGCAACAGTCGTTTGTTTTAAAAGTATTTTAAAATTTAAAAAAATCGGAGTTTTGAGGCATGCAATCGGAATTCGGAGTTGGTATGAAAAATGCGGAGCCTAAATCGGGGTGGTTGGCAGGTATGCATAGATTGTGTACATCAGTACATGTACATGTATGTACAAGGTAATTCTCCAAGTGCCCCTTTTACAATAAAAAAGAGCTGTCCAAGTAACTTCTAATTGCTACTTCATCATGAATAATGCATGCCATATAAAGCCGACGATGCAAAAGAGAGTAACATGTACAATATACAAAACATTATCAACTAAAGAAAGGCCACACAAAAAAAGTACATGTCCTGAATATGTCACACCGATGTTAGTCAGATTTGGAGTATGTGTCCCAGTTCTTGAAAACACTCACGGCTGGAGGGAAGAAAATGTTTGCTTTCACAGAACTCCAAATTGGCATGATCTACATCTGTAGGCTAAGGGGCCGTTCAGACATGACATGGTAAAACCGCTGCGTTTTTTTTTATGACGTCATATGTGATATGCTTCACATTTCTGTATCTTAAACATAAATATATAAATAAAAATAAATAAAAACGTTACTTATAAAGCGCTTACCACGGAAGTCTCTAAGCCCTAGAACAAACAAAATAGACTGATAAACAATTACATATTAAACAAAACAAAAAACATAGCGCTCAGTGGATTCTTGCAAGTCCTTTGTTGCGCGTGGTTTCATTCCCATACACGTTTTAATAAACGCAGCAGCTTTTTGCGGCAGTTTTACCATGCCATATCTGAACAAGCCTTATATACTCAAGAGTGGAATCCACAGAAAGAGTTCATATGCTATCCAATTCAAGTACTCTGCTAAGAGCACAATTCTTGTTTTCTTTGAAATTTGATCCTCCTCGTTTCTTTTCAACTCTCTCCTCTCCTAATATTTCTTCTTCATCTTTTGTTTTTTGTCTCTTCTTGCTCTACTCTCTCCTTCTTCCCCTGCCACTCCTTTTGCTCATCTAAGTTTTCTTTTTCTTCTTCTCTTTTCTTCTTTCTCTCTGTCAATCTTCATCAGGAGTAATTTAAGGTCCAAATGTTCATTGCGTTATATATGTCCCCCTTTAGAACAGTTGTCAACTTTTGAATATTTCACCAGGAGAACCGGTAAATTTTTATATTTAATTTTTCTCGAAAGCAGAAGCGTTTTAGGGGCTTAATTTGTTAGTGCTTATAATACATCCACAGGGACATCTAAATACATCAAAATTGTAAAGAATCACTATCCACCCAATTTTCAAAATTTCCCAAAACTTTGTATAACCTTTAAGATCTTGATTGATCTAATTCACATAAAAGAAATGCCTTTTATTAGAAGTACAGACTGTTTCCATGTTACACATAAAATCAAACTGTAGATACACCGATTGAATCATGTAAAAAGAACTGACAACTGTGATGCATATGAGCAAAAGATTCAATTACCAGGCAATCAGTATTTTAAAAAATGACAGTAAAAGTAAACAAATGGATTTCATTAGAATCTAATTACTCATAAAATTAAATTAAATTTATGAACAATGAACTTGCTCAAGACCAAAATCCATGTCCAAATTATTACACGAGACGGATTGCAGCTTGTGTCCACACTATTACTATAGCAGTGCACAGTCCACAGTATTTCTACCTGTATGGTCTTTGAATAAATCACTTTTTTTTCCTCAAATTGGCACCAATTCTCATTTTTCACTCCCAAGTAGTTAAAACATATAAAAATGTATAAGAAATGAACCAATGCGAATGATAATCACTTTATTCAACATACAGTAATAATTGCCAATTGCCAATACGAGACTGTAATGGCACAGATAATTCTTATTTTCCACTCCTAAGTAATTCAAAATATAAATATGTGTAATACCTGTATAAATGTACCGGTATATGAAATCAACCAATGTTGCCAATTTCATTTGTACTGTAACAAAAAGTGATCATGAATATACATGTAGCACCGCATTGCCAATTAGAGACTGTATAATGGCACAAATAATTTTTATTTTCCACTCCTACATGTAAGTAATTCACAAATATAATGTATAGCTGATATATGAAATCAACCAATGTTGCCAATTTGTACAACAAGAAGTGATCATGAATATAGCACCGCATTGCCAATTAGAGACTGTCATGGTTACATGTACGTACAATGATATCGTTCATATATCCATGAACAGCACAATGAATGTACTGAATTAAAACAAATTCTGTGATATGCTCTGTCTGCTTGTGTAAATGCGTTATTCCAAGAATTCTGGATCAAAATATTAACAAAAGAAAATGTCACTATTAAGGAGACACGTTCTGAACCGCTATGGGTTAAACATTGGAATATCATTTGACACGTCCTTACCCCTATCTAATACATGATTACATGGATCCTACACGCACTTCATAACAGACATGAAAACCATACCAACGGATTAGGGTCCTACACTCTATGAAATGGGAATAAATCAGTGACGATCTAGTAAAGATCATTCTTAAACACTGCATGAAGCTCTAGTAGCTCACGTGGCAATAACATACCCCTACTCGTCCTCACAGTGAGTAACTCTTGAGTTTACGGATGCATCATTGAATATCCTGTGGCAAATTTCTGGCCATCAAGGAAATATTCCCCCCCCCCCCCCCTCCTATCTCCTCTGAAGGTCTGTCTTCATCAGCTCGAGATTGCCAAATAGCCCGCTATTTATAATTTGGGAAATAAGCCCGAAGTTACAAATTGCAGCTTCATCAGCTCGAGACTCGACCTCGAAACTTGAAACTCAAGCTCAAGAAATTAGCTTGAGATATTTTGCTTAGCGTTTGCGCATAGTGCGAGTCCTTGGGCTGGTGAAGGCGTATGCACTGGACAAATAGCAGGATATTTTGCAAACTAGCCCAAGATATCTTGGGCTGATTTCTCAAGCAAGTAGCCCGCTATTTACGCCTTCACCAAATAGCCCCCTATACATGTATTTCATGATCGGGCTAATATCCAGGATCAGAAATAGCGGGCTATTTGGCAATCTCAAGCTGATGAAGGCATACCTACCGAGTGTATAAATAATGAGGGGTGAACGAATAGAAAGGTTCAGGATAGATGACTAAACCAGAGTGCCTGATATAAACCTCATTCTGTACGTGTCCTCAAATTCTAACCAATAAAGAGAAGGTTGAGTTCTGGGAAGAGGTGAAAAATAATTTGTGAGCATTATCATTCGTATTATGCAAGTGTGGAATAACATCAGATAAGACATGTTCCCTGAAAAGCATGGCTCTTCAAATGCCTTCATATTCTAAATATGTCATGTAACATCCTAAAACTCGGGAGTAGGATTTTTACGCCACGTGTTCGTGTAGTCCCATATACATCTTTCTGTGTACAGTGTTTGTAACTTTACCAAGACTTGGCCAAAGTTCTTATCATTTTGATGATTCCAGAACCTTGCAGTATACACCAATACTTATGCTAGATAGATGATCAACCTTTTCTGATCGATTCCACAACGTTTTTTTCACAATGCAATTGCATGACCATGCAGAACTGATCTTTATCTTTAATACAGACTTGGAAGGTGACATACTTCAATCATTAGGATGTACATGTATATTAAAGGGAATCTGGAAGCACATCTGTGACCCTAAATCTCTCTGAAGTAAACAGATTTTTTACATCGTCCTTCATGTTTACATGTGAATTGTAGGTAAACATTACAAACATGCATCCCCGTGTCCACACGCAACAATTCATTGTATAACTATCCCGAAACAGTATAGTTACCGGTATACAATGAAATTGTGTGTGTGTATGCTTTATTACTAACAATACGTTGTATAATGAAACGCGGGTCTGGGCATCGTTTCGAACTAGAACTCGATAAAGAATCACGGAATGTGTTGTGTGTAGACGTAACTAGTATAACTGGTCGAACTAGAACGGTATAACTGGGCGGGGCTTAACGTGACTGCACGCGGAAGAAGACCTGACCTCTCATTTCCGCTTCCGTTTCATGACCACAGTAGGAAACTGCGCAGCAACATGTACATGTATAGGACGTTTCGCTGTAGAGTTTTGGGATTACTTTCTTGTGTGTGTGGACGTCTTGGAATTTATACGATGATTCTTTATACGACGTTTCTTGTGTGTAGACGCCCTGGAATTTATACAATGATTCTTTATATGATATGTTTCTTTATAGAGTTTCAGGATAAAAAAAATTGTGTGTGGACAAGCTACAGTATATGACTTTGTGTACTAATAAGGCCTTTAAATTGAAAAAAATACACTGAATTCCATTGAATTAAGAATCATTTCATACATGTAACTCACGTGTTTTAAAGTTCATGTGCCCCTCCTACAATAATTTCATTGCATATAAATGTCATCTTGGTGCGCATATTTTTAAATGGATAAAGTACTGTAATTGTACAAATTCATAAATTGTAATCAGGTTCACATACAATGTAATACGTGCATGCATAATGTATGTTCTATCCAAAAAAAATCAGTATATTTACAAAAAATTTATCCAGCATAGCATACATGTAGATTACAATTCATTTAAAGTGTGAGTGATGATGTACATGTGTACACTACAGAAGAAGGACATGGATGGGTATGCTCAATGAGGGGTAGCCCGAATTGGAGTGACATGTTAGAAAGGTCATCAGAATTCATATCAACCCCATTAAAACTAGTGACCAGCTAGAAGGTATGTGTAAAATTAACACTGCATCGTCAACCATGTCCATACAACTACCGAGTACTGTACAGCCTTTCCAAAGAGTCTTTGTCCAATTTTTGCTTATAAAATAAGAATAATATTCAATACTTCTACTACATAATAATAATAATAGTCACATTGGTATAGCAAATATGCATTACAATGTAATTATTATTACTCCAATCATTGGATTCAACTGATATTCCAAACATAACAGTGCACATGCTCCACTCCCTGGGGAATATTCTGCCACGCAGTCACTATTGTAAAAGTGCACAAGTACCAAAATCAAATAAAACAATATACTGTATCTGTCTGCAACTTAACTATTACAAATTCAGACCATTTTTTCCAATTACAGAGATACAGACTAGCCCCCGTTTGCTGCTTTTTTACCCCGAAATCAAGCTCTGTATTAAATGTTGATCTAGACATTGTTACTTTGTGAATGTTGCATTTTTCCTGCTATAATATCAAATATTGTAATGATAAAACAACATAAATAGGAAACAGATTGAATGAAATTAAATATTAATATTACTTGAAAATTTAAAGGGTACACATTATGAAACATCATTGATGTATTTTTAAGTCTATACTTTGCATGAATGTTTGATATCAAAATTGATTACTGCATGGTACCTATCAAGATGAAATGACATACAATTGTAATGCAGTTTAATTGTGATAATTTATGCAATTAGCAGCTGTTTTCCACTGCATATTAAATGTTAATATCCTTGCTGGTGTCAGTCTGCCTGTAATTGAAAGATTATCATTTGACACCCCTCAGCAAATTTCAAAATCAACCTATTCAGAAATATTTCATTCAGTTCTATTAAATAACCCCCCCCCCCCCTCCCCCCCCCCAAAAAAAAAAGAAGATACATTATTCCATTTGGAAAATTAGAGCTACAATATTGAGCTAAACATGTAACAAATCTGATTGTGCCCTACTTTTTGCATACAACTCCCTTTGTGTTCATGAGAGCAATGAGAAAAATACTTCAAGTCGTAAAACACGAATAACAAAAAAATTTGCACAACATTCTGAGATGTGACATTAACAATAGGGTCATAATCATTCTGCTTGAGTCTGACAGATGAAAAAATATGTTATTGATTTATTTCCCGATCAGACTGATGAGGGATGCTTGTATTTTAGCCTGAGGGGAAGTGCGATAATGAACTTGATTTTCAATGACAGGTTCGACATACACACTAGTCTTAGAGAGCATTCCTATAGAAGTTTATGGAATAAGAGAATGATATACACAGGGGCTGATGACCTAGGGGTGATATGCCCCTAATAAGCCCCCCCCCCCCCCCTGTAAATGAAAAAGGGCCCCCTGACAAAGAATGCTGTCAACAAGTATGTAATGCAATATCTCTCAACTGGCTAGTCATGTCCAGTTTAGCTGGGGGTAAAAAATGGACCTTAAAAAAAAAAAAAACCCTGTCATGTACAATATGTACGTCTCATAGAAATACAGGTGGAGTAAAGAATTGAAACTTGATAGATAACATGAGTTTTAAGTCTGATGAATTTGAAGCTCTTCTGTCCATGTCTTGCAAACACTGTTATGAAATTAGAAACTCTTTTAAATTTGCTTAGATAAAAGCAATCTCTATGTATTGTGTAGTTATGAAAATGAATTCATGTATAAAGAATAAATTTTGCCTTCATTTAGAATTCATGTCGTGTAAATTTCTGGTATTGCAATATTCAATTCCCAGTGTTGTCAAGACTAAACGTGAATGATGATCATCACCATGTACACCTCATACATGTAATTGATTGCAATATAGTATGCTCACGTGTGCTAGTGATTCATCAATGCTACATGTTCATGTATTTAGCATCAGCAATTTTGGTAATCCTCGGGGGGGGGGGGGGGGGGGGGGGGGTACTCACATATAAGGACATACGGGGATGCCGCTCTAATCTCTCACTTTTTCACAAAAAAATCCTTAAACATGGGTCCCACTTTTAAAAATGGATCTGTTTTTTTCAAATTTTTGGGTGCTTGCCATGCAAACACCTGAAAAACACCCGAAAATTGTGAAAAATGGGTAGGGGTTTAGAGGCTTGAGCGGCACACCCCCGTCCAAACCAAATCGAAGCCACCATAAGCTGGATTCTTATTCTGCATGCTACATTCCAATTTGTAGACAGTTTATCCTCAGGTACAATTTCATTATCATAACGTAGGTTTACAACACACAAAACTGTCTTCAAATTAGTTTCTATAAACCACATAAACTCTACACATAATATTTATAAACATTAACTGACTTACAGCATCAAATCGACACTGTATCTATATTAAATTGCAAACAGATTTGAAGATTTTGTAGCACGGAGTATATAGAACCGCCTATTTTGTGCACATTTTGTGAGGGTTTGGTAGACGGCTCTGACAGAAGACATCAAATGACATGTTTATGTCAGGGAATAAACCGTGGAAATCCCCCCCCCCCCCCCCCTCCAAAAAAAAAAAAAAAAAAAAAAAAAAAAAGTAAAACAGTAAAACGGTGCGATTTTTGGAAAATCCTGGATCCGCCACTGGGTCATCCCCCCCCCCCCTTGCCAAAAAGCTAGATCCGCCCCAGTATGTAGTCCATTTTCGAGCTTGAAGCCATGCGACATGACTTCATTCTCTATCTTAGCAAAGTATAATGTAAAGGATGTTTGCCTTACCATCCCAAAGGCTTGTTCAGCTACATACATGTACATGACGCGGCAATACGGTGTTTTTTAATTTTTGTTTACATAAAGCGTATTACGCTTCACATTTTGTATCTTGTACAAAGAGCTCTGTGAAAACAAGAAAGTCCTATGCTGTGTGCACTTGCTATTCATTTACCCCCCCCCCCCCCCCCCCCAAAAAAAAAACATGGTGGTGATATACGGTGCCGTATTTGAACAATGAGAACAAGCCTTAAAGGTAAAGACCAGTTTTGGAAACGCCCCCCTCTCAAAAAATGAAATGGAAGCTCTTATAACCAATCATGTGAAAGAATATGTTTTGACTGATACGTGATCATACAAATTTTGCTGATAAATCCGCTTACTAATTTACCCTAAATCTCTGTGTATAAGGCGCACCTTTTTTTTTTTTTTTTAAAGTTTCAATTTATGGCGCTATGCCTGGCAATGTCTCCCAGCTCAGTAATCAGTGTGTTGACTCACCTCTCGGAAACTACAACAACACTCAACTTTGTCTGTCATCTTGATTAAAAGTAATCTTTCTAATAGATCTCAATATGTAGTTTATAATAATAATTCCTCAAAAAAAAATTATATAACAAATGGTGTACCACAAGGTTCTACCCTAGGTACTCGATTGCTTTTAATTACTGATTCTTCTAAAAACGACATTGTTACTATTATTTGTGACAAGTTCACAAGCAGAAATCAGCGCCTTCAACTGCACCTCGATGTTAAATGAAGGTCCTTCCCCGCGTGGGTTTTCGGCAACAAAACAACAACAAGAAAAATGTTTCCCCCCCCCCCCAAAAAAAATAGGGTTGCGCCTTATACACAGAGATTTACGGTATATATTTGGTAAATTATCTATTTGGACCTGATAGATATAATGCACGTGTCGCGCACGTGTGGGGGTAGTCCCATATACATCTTT
This sequence comes from Strongylocentrotus droebachiensis, assembly GCA_035222895.1. Classification (NCBI taxonomy): domain Eukaryota; kingdom Metazoa; phylum Echinodermata; class Echinoidea; order Camarodonta; family Strongylocentrotidae; genus Strongylocentrotus; species Strongylocentrotus droebachiensis. The sequence goes on along the minus strand of JAVYIG010001397.1, from coordinate 253,150 downwards.
CTGTGTTCAGTGCTTGTAACTTTACCAAGACTGGGCCAAATTTCTCAACATTTTGATGATTCAAGAACCTTGCAGTACACACCAATACTTATATGCTAGATAATCAACCTGTTTTGATCGATTCCACACCGTTTCTTTTACAATGTAATCGCATGAACATAACTGGTCTTTATCTTTAAAACCAAATGAATGCATATTGCTAACAAATCTAATTGAGTTCTGTCTTGATGAATGAACCATGTCTGAATGGAAATCCCAATCAATTAAACTTGATAAGACTAGAAGGATTAACGATCGTCATACAAACCTTCTCTCACTTTCAGTATCAGATCATCCGGTGACTTCATCAACGCTGTAACCACTGAAAGATACAGAGGGGAAAAGATAGAGGGAATGAATTAATTGATGGATGATTATCGGTACTGTAAATCGTGAGTCATGACTGTTCAAAGGCATTGAAATCAATTCTACTTTTGCAGTACAATCTTTTTTTTTCATTGATGCTTTGTTTATCTGATATCAAATCAATATTACTACTCAGTGTAAGGAATCGATGGAAACACTTTGCGTGGCAATTTCGAGAAAAAAATACATAAAAGAATTAAACGGAAGTACTAAGATATATACAAGAATTGTATTAATATAAGGAAATTACTATAAAATAAGCCTGCATATCTCACAATGTCAAAAGAGTAAAGCTCCATATCTGTAACAGTATATTACACATGAGACAAAAAAGAAAGGTTATCCACTGACCGTATAAAAGATAAAACAGAACAAGTAATTCTGTAGGTGTATGGACATATGTAGGTATAAAATAAATGTAACAGATAGTTGGAAATGACAAAATATTGCCAATCTGCAAGACACATGTTTTTGCAGAGTATAAGCAAACTTCACTTTACATTTCCGATGGCAAATCCCAAACCCGGACCCACAATAATGATAATAATAACCATCATCATCATCAACATCATCATTGACATCATCATAATATAATAATAATATAGCCCTTGTGAAAACAAAATTAAGTAATATTTTATCATAGCGCTTAGAGACTTCGGTGGTAAGCGCTTTTTAAGTAACGTTTTTATTATTATTATTATCAATTATCACAGATAACCTTCATCTTCATGCATTCATTGAGTATAAAAGCTTTGTAAACAGTTATCCTACAGGTAGCTATATTTTCAAAAGCCAAATGTTGAATTTTCACTAGTCGTCATTACATATGAAAAAAATATCCAAAGTATAAAACTAACCAATTCATATAATCAATACAAGTTTCTGTTCTATTTCAAGAGGGAAATAGAATATTATTCTGGACTGTAGTGAAAAGATACAGTACAGTCATACATGTATAGTCTATTAACTGTCCAATACAAATAATCAATGGAAGTTCCTGTTTCTGTTTAAAGAAGGAAAATAATATTATTCTTGACTTAATTATAGCAAAAACACACATATACAGTATGTACAATATTCCAATAAACATGGAGTTGTAATGGCTACCTATTTAGCCATTCTAATTACTTACATGTATCAAGCCAAGTATAATGGATTCAACTGTCATTTCCTTTTATATTGCAAGTGAAAAATCTTGGTACACATGTACATGAACTAATGATACTAATCTCAATCATACATTTAAAAAAAAAGAAGAAGAAAAAGAAGAAGAAACAACTTATAGAATGATAATTTTCTCTTGATGTGCAGTTACACCTGTACAATGTACATGTACATGTAGGCATACACTGATACATCAGGGACTTGTTCCTGGATACATGTAGACTTTACAAATACGAAGTTTAAACTAAGCATTACATACTTTACATGCCCGATCTCACCTTGAAATTCTGAGTCAGTCCCACACAATGAACACAATGCTGGAACGCAAGCACATAAATGTACATCACCTTGCCAACAAGTTGAATTATATCCAATTGAATAGATATCCAGAGCAAAATATGTATTCGTCTCCTCAATGGTCATTTACTAACGTGTCTTTGAGACGGAGCATGTGCGATTAGTAATAGCAGGAATGAAATAGTTGACAAGAGTGACGTTTGTTTTACTCAGAAAAGAACTGAAAATATGCAGTAGTGAGTCAGACACAGCCAGAGTGGTCACACCCCTTCTCCGATACGCAGCGTTTCAGGCCTGGCCCAACTGTGTCAAAATCAATTTGATAATTACCGAAGGTCTCGTATTACATCACGCTAATTCCTGAAAACAATCGGCGGGTGTCAAATGGAGAAAACAGGCCAGACACACACATTGTGTGTTTATTTATGCTACATTGTATGCATTCATTGCATTGTGAGCACTTTCTATTTGTTACTACCCGCCCCCCCCCCCCCCCCCTCTCCCCACCCTCCACCATGTGTACAAGGTGATTGAATAGATTATATATCTTTCCAATTCAACATAACTGAAATATGCATTTACATTTATGCAGGTATGAGAGAAATAAAGCAAATAAACACAAAACAAAACAAAACAGATTAAAAAAGACAATATGACATTGGTGGGTAATTGATTTTTTAAAATTAAATTCCAGAATGGATAAGTCCTTCAAATAAATAATCACTGTGGTTTACAGATGATTAAAATTGTGAGGTTAAACCATACCGCTACAGTCCATGAGACCGAAAGCTCACAAGACCTGGGCTGCCGGGCTTGTTGACCGTTGGTCTGCTACTGTACATGTAGGCTAGCGGTCTACTGGGCTGTCCCTATTATATTTTTATAGTATTTTTCATCAAAATCACAATTAAGACATACCTCAGGCAAGTCCAGATCTGCTATTAGGTCATATATATTATTCATCCATTTACAGAAAAAAAATCAATTGAGGGAGATAGCATCTGTTTGAAGTTTGAACTTGTGCTGTAACATCACGGATATCTCCAATTCCGTTTAACCGCCAGTCAAAACCGGACGGTTTTCGGTTAAACGATTAAAAAAAAAAATTAAATTAAATTAGGCCAGGTCCGTGTGAAAAAGCGGGTGCAGTTGAAGGCGCCGATTTGTGCTTGTGAACTTGTCACAAATAATGTCATTTTTAGAAGATTGTGTAAGATCATTAATGTACATTAAAAATAGTATAGGACCTAGGATAGAACCTTGTGGTACGCCTTGTGTAAAAATTGGATGAATTATTATTATAAACTACATATTGAGATCTATTTACAAAGATTACTTTCAAACCAAGATGACAGACAAATTGGGAGTGTTGTTCTAGTTTCGGATTGGTGAGTCAACACACAGATTACTGAGCTGGGAGACATTGCCAGGCATAGTGCCAGGTGGATACGCATAAATCAACAACAACAAAAAAAAATTATTAAAAAAAAAAAAAAAAAAAAAAAAAATTGAAAACGGAATCCGCCATGGCCGGTCCGATACCGGACGGTTAAACGTTTGACTACAGCACTAGTTTGAACATCTGATTGTGACCGCATGTTCAAAACGATACTCAATAGTTACACATTTCAGATAATTTAGTACCGACTAAAAATAAACTGTAATATTTTCTGCCTGAGTATATCTAATGCACATTGTAATAATTTCCATCAGTTATCAATAAATTATACAAACTTTGTAGAAATAGTACATGACTTCCGACTTTCAGGGCCATAGGCATGTGTACAAAGAAACTTTACTTACAATTTATTACCTCAGCATCAGGATTCCAATTTATTAATTTAGTTACTAAACATTTCAGATATTGTAAAGTAATATTTTCTACCCGAGTATATACAGTATCTACCGGTAATGCACATTGTTTTAATTTCCATCAGTTATCACTAAATACAACAAATCTGTATGTACTTCAGACTTTCAGGCAAGTGTACAAAAGAAACTTTACTTACAATTCATTACCTCAGTATCAGGATTCAAATTTATTACTTTAGTTACTACACATTTCAGATATTAATGTACAGTGATATTTTCTACCTGAGTATATCTAATGCACAATTGCACATTGTTTTAATTTCCATCATTTATCAATAAATACCAACTTTGTAGAAAAAGTACATGTACAGTATACGTACTTCAGACTTTCAATGCCATAGGCAAGTGTACACAGAAACGTTACTTACAATTTATTACCTCAGCATCATGCATCAGGATTCAAACTGAAATGCAAAGATCATGTGTACCAGACACGATTAGCATTAATTTTCTGGTCCCATTTAGCCTTTCAATGTTAACCATTCACATTTGATTGTTATATTGATGTACTTTTTGTTTTGGATAATAAACTTCAAACTCAAACTCAACTCAAACTCAAACTCATGTAACTCCATAAAACAGGTATTTGTAACAGTTTAAATTGCACCAGGAACTATACTTACCATACATTCCCTTCTCAAACAGGATGAAATTTCAAACAGAAATTCATATACATGTAACTTCCTATGCAGTATATTAAAGTGACAGACAGAGTTTCAGTATTGTTTGGCGGGAGAGGATGTACACGCTTAGTGCAAAAGTTAATTGGACCAGACCCTTAATCAGTAAAAACTGTAGATTACACATGCAAACATACAGGGCTCTGGCTGCATGCGATGGACCGTGATGACATGACATTTGGAAATCCTTGTAATGATTGAAGTGAGAGATAAGCAGATGGTTCAAAACATCCTTTCTATTTCAACTTTGAGTTTAGTCTCGACTTACAGAGTGATTTGTGCTCTAATACGTGTCAATGAGTAGTCCAGATTCTGTCTCTTTTTTAAGTTTTTTTTTGTAATTCTTCAATCATCTTTGTCCTCCCATTAAAGGGGGTGTAGTTTGGCCAACACTGGTTAACGCCATCTATGTCTTCTTTTGGACAACTGCACGTAAAGGAATGGACTTGATGAACGGTAGTCAGCGACTTCATCTCTACATTGTCAGCGTTCGCGAAACAGACCTAAGTTCTCCTCACGCTTCGGATTTGCGTATGTCACGTAGTCCGTAGTCGTATTATACCCAAGTCAGGCCACAGGAAAAATATGTAGTCTCGTCATGCTACACTCCCTTTAAATACACACATCCCACACAGATCGCACAACCCCCCAAAATACACCAGTTGAAGAATGAAAGGTAAGAACTGTCTCCGTTTTAGCGTTGAGGGTGTGTCATTTTCTCAAGTGATGGGGCACGCGACACGGACAGTCCAGGTGGTGGACTAGTCCACTAGTAGAACATGACAGAGTCTGCAAAATGTAGACTACCTCCTCTCAGTCTCAAAACTAGTACACATCCTGACTTGGTTACAGTGTAATTACTCATTTTCATTGAAGAACCAATACAAAAATATAAAAATGCTTATTAAACTGTCTTGGAAGGTTTTATAGCACTGGGAGAAAAAAAAACGTTGACCCTTTTCTTTCTCTCTATGTGTTTTGTAATGAACCTGCAGTCTTTTAATTCTACAACTGTCATACAGTCATTTTCATGATTTGAGTTGCATCAAATGAAAGAGGAGGATCTAAGCTTTACAAATATGTGTCACTTATTAATTATAATCGTGATTAAGTTAAATGATAAAACAATGATAATTCTCGGTTTCTATTTTTTTCTTCTTCTGGGACGCACTGTATAATGGTTTTCTGACTCTTGTTTTCCTTTTTGTAAAAAAGCCAAAAGGATATCAAAGCTGTGTACCACTAGAAGGGTTGCATTCCCAATAACGCATGACCATCTGTTTGGATACATGCATGTGCATGGATATGCAGTATTGAGCATAGTGATTAAATCTAAGCTTCTATTTCCTGAATAAGAATCCCTGGAAAGGAATTAAGAATCTTCAGAGTTACAAGATCAAGTGACTTCAAGTTCGTATCCAAGACCAATGCAACATACACCAAGTAGTAAATACAAACTACAAAGCCCCTCTCAGCTACAGTATAAATATGTTTAACTCTTTCAACATTATACCCCCCTCTCCCCATAAAAAACAAAAAAGAATCGGGCATATACTTAGATTACCAATCTCTGTAAAATTTACTGGGCTAAATCCCAAATATTCCACTACAAATTACTACAGTTTATATGACATTTTATTAATTAACTGTCCTATGGGTATTAAACATATAATGTACTGTACATGTACTTTTGTGCCGTACATGTACTTGAAATTGATAGGGGCCTGGGGCCAGGGCTAGTTGTTTTCCTGGAACTACCTAAATATCGTCTGTACATGTACCCTCCAAGTTGCCCCTACTATAGGCCTGTCCTCATCAGACCAAAGTTGCAACGTTTAATGCTGCGCAAAGATTCAATCAGTTTAATTTTGACCATTACAAGAAGTGGGTTATTAATGTAGACAAATGCTCATGTACCCTTCAGCTAATTGTATGTTATTACCAAAGAAGAAAAAAATCCAGTCAGTCACTCAATATATCTGACAGTGAAGTCTAGCAAGTAAACGGGTTTCCTTGCATAATTATTAGCACACTGGTAACATTTACATTTCACAGACATACATGACATATTCATAATTTCTGCAAAGTTCTACAGAATTTGATGTTGTCTGCAAAAGGGACATAGTATCTTTAACATTCTAGTCCAAGGAACGGAGTGTTTCTCCCTGAACCTGAGCCTGCATCGAGAACAGAGGGGAGGGGCATGCTACATGTATACAACACAATGCGGCGACAATCATTTTTGCATTATTGTCTGCTCAGCGCGGGACTCGAACCCAAGGCCACGCGAATGATGAAAGTCGCGAGAGCCAGACGGCGATCCAATTGCGCCACACCGCCTCCTTAGGTAGTTAGAAACAAGCAAACAACTTACATTTAAAGATAAATACCAGTTATGGTCATGCGATCGCATTGTGAAAGAAACCTTGTGGAATCAATCAGAAAAGGTTGATCATCTAGCTTATTGGTGTGCACTGCAAGGTTCTGGAATCATCAAAAAGATAAGAAATTTGGCCCAGTCTTGGTAAAGTTACAAGCACTGTACACAGAAAGATGTATACATGGGACTATGCGACACATGCGTTATATCTATCAGGTCCAAATAGATATAATACTTTACCAAATATATCAATTAGTAGGCGGTTTCTCTGCAAAATTTGTATGATCACGTAACAGTTAAAACATATTCTTTCACATGATTGGTAATATTAGAGCTTCCATTTCATTTTTTGAGAGGGGGCGTTTCCAAAACTAGTCTTTACCTTTAACTTGAATCCAATCAAAGCAGAGTCTCTTCTCACAAGGACACACAAAAATGACAATATCCTGACATATAGGTACAATCGACTTGTTAACCCTGGAAATCTCATCTCAGATGTAGGCCATTGCATCCAATACTGCACTTGTAATGTTCAGGCAGATAGGTTTTACATATAAACTACCAACCACTCCAACCTGTGTTTTGGTATTTACTGAAATCTTTCTCACTGTTGCCCAACTTTTGAAGGAGTTCTTTGGTTCCCCACTCAAACAAAATCCTCTGTCTGAAACTAGTGGACAAAAGGTTGGGATATCCTCTTTCAGATGACTGAGAAGCCATGGAATTAATGCTTCCAAGCATCACTGCTTTTGTGCTGGACTGCTGAAAACATAAAATCACAGCAAAAAACTTATCTTCTCTCATTTCCAATCCCCAATGACAGTTTGGCCTCTACCCATGCCATTGTAATCTGTCATAAACATTACATAAATTTAATAAATCGATAATTACATATTGCATGCAGTGAGCTTACATATTAACCCAATTTCCTTTTTGGTCAGTCTGCATTCCATTGAGTTGTACTATTCATAGCCTGCATGTTCCGTTTCCAAGGAAACCAATTTTTCAAATCTGTTGCTTGAAAGAATTTTTTTTACCTTAAAGGGCAAGTCCACCCTGATATCAATTTGGTTTTAATAAATAAGCAAAAAAACAAGTTCACAAATTAGTGAAAGTTTGAGCAGATCCGATCAAAAAAAGAAAAGTTATGAATTATTAAAGTTGTCATCAGTGAAAAAAACGAATTGGCAACACTGTGAGGTATCTTCCCAGCTCATTATCAATTTGCTCTGTACATCATATTTCATAAACTTTCACTTTCTCAGTTATTGATGATGGTATAGATTTGTTTCAAAAAGGGTTTGTTTAATTACATATTAGCAATAATTTAGGGTAAATGTATGATTAAAGAATTATTAAAAAAGGGAAATATAGATTTGTGAAATTTTAAGTTCACCCAGGGCAAATGGAACGGTGACCTCATAAGATATGTCACAGAGTTGCCAGTTTGTGTCTGATTGATTATACCTTTAAACAAATCATAACTTTATAATATTTAATAAGTTTTTCTCAGACTTTCCCTCGCCTGTTCTCCCTTTTTTGGGCTAGTTTTAAAACCAATTGTGAAAGAAATGTTGTGGAATCGATCAGAAAAGGTTGATCATCTAGCATTAGTATTGGTGTGTACTGCAAGGTTCTGGAATCATCAAAATGATAAGAAATTTGGCCCAGTCTTGGTAAAGTTACAAGCACTGTACACAGAAAGATGTATATGGGACTACGCGCCACGTGCGCGATATCTATCAGGTCCAAATAGATATATTAATTTACCAAATATATTCATTAGTAGGCGGCTTCTCTGCAAAATTTATATCATCACATATTAGTCAAAACATATTCTTTCACATAATTGGTAATAAGAGCTTCTATTTCATTTTTTGAGAGGGGGGCGTTTCCAAAACTGGTCTTTACCTTTAATATCAGGATGGATGTCCCCTTGAATAGACAGACAGCTTCTTTAATAGAAAGCAGAAGCAGACAGGTGAAAGTTTGGATGTGATTGGACAACAAATAAGAAACTTATAAATTGTTGAAAGTTGTAATCACTATAAAACCTACATTATGAGCACTTTGAATTGGCTTAATCAGCAATGTCACTCTGACCTCATGTCGGCTAACTTTTCCATCTGTTTCAACATACAAAATGACTTGTATAATGTCAATATTTTTCTTCAAAATGTATGATTCAGGAGATGGAGGATCTTTTCTTTTTAACATACCGGTATTCTATTTATAAAATACTTTGAGTAGTGCTAGGGAGAAGGCACTAACATGTATGAGAAAAACTGAAATTAATGATATTTTTTAATCGTACACGACAATCGGCAGAGTTGCTCGTGACTACGTTGCAATTCACTGACCAATTTGCCAATTTGAGATTCGCATAGCATTAATGATCTCTTATTTCAAACAATTCATAACTCTCTTATTGTTGGTCCGATTTATTTCAAACTTCACCTTTTTGTTTATCTTATTTTTCTACTTTTATACAAATGCACTTATTATAAAGGATGGATTGCTCTTTAAACTTAAAGATAGCAAGACATTCAGCAGTGTGTTGAATTTTTTTCTTCTGATATGATTTTCAAGCATAAACGCTGTAAAGAATATATCATAACTACAAGTAATGCCTAAAGTAGCACCATGGTGTGACCCATTAATACTTTATAAATTTTGTCCATTTCTTGATTTTATTCTGTCTTAATCTTTCATTTTCTTAATGATTTCACAATATCGTATCCAAGTGATACTTTGATAATTGATGAAAAATTAGAACAAATATAAATAATTAAGAAAACAGTGCAATTAAACCAGGGAAATAACATGTTCCCTGATTAAACACTCTGGTGTAATACTCCTTGGTACATGTATATACTTTATTATATGAATATTTACACTACTAAAGAGTTGAAAGCTAAATTATATGCAGGACAAATAACAAAGTCCAACCCTGGGAATTCGACCCTTGGGGGAAGAAAATCCTTCAAAACTTGTGACAATCAATCCGCTTTCCTTGCACATTATTTTGTTGTATTATTTCCCTTCACACATATCATATCTCCCATTCACCCTCACACCAGCTGTCCCCTTTGAAAAATAAATAATCTCAACTTTCACACTCCCCATTCCACAGCACTGTCAAAGGGGGACGTTCACACCTCCTACTTGTACCGATCTCTGACATTTACAGCTTTGTGTGAACACTTCATATCTATTCTAGAAACAGATTATAGATCGCCAAAATATAACCTAAAATCCTGAATACATTTGAAGATGAACAGGGTCAACAGAAAGGGTACAATAGTAGATGTAGATCTGCTTTCATTTCATGATCTGCTTTAATTTCAACCAGATTGTGTATTAAAATTCATTTAATACAGAGTAATTTTAATAATATCATTTAATTTTTGTTGGATATGAATGGCATTTTTATGTCTAATTTACAATACAATATTATCCTAAAAAGTATAAAGCAAGTGAAGTTTCGTACAACATTGATTTCCAGGGTACAAATAGCTTCAAGAAAATGTAATCTGAAAGTTCCTGCTGAAAACGATTTACAGTGCGATACATTTCTTCAACGCGTAAGTCGTACATTCACAAACTCCGGTGCAGGGGCATCATGAGAACATAATGTGAAAGTTCCTACTGAAAAAAGAATACAAAAGCAACACATTTCTGTAGGAAGTCGCACATTCATACATGTATACTGGTACAGGTGCATTCCTGGACAACATCCCTTTGAGTGCAAATAGTTTATTTCAATTCTACCTGTGCACACCTAGCCCCCACTGACGATGACAAGAGATGATCATCTTGGTAACCGTAGCAACAACGAAAGATATATTTTTGGGAGGGCTCAGTAAGTGCTGCCATTTCATTTTTCTTCGGCCGATCAAGATACTGTGTAAAGGTCACATGATATCATGTGTCATCATTCTTTTGTGTCAGGGAATACGAGGAGCTAGAAAGAAAAATGATTTCCCCCAAAAGCCTCGCCAGACAACTTCATATTTACATTTTATTTACATACGTCTAGCTCCGAACAGACGATATATGTCTTAGATACTCAATAGGCCTGTCTCCATCAGACCGAAGTTGCAAAATAACCAGCTCTTTTAACCTGGCATGATCTCAAATTAACCAGCTCATTTGCGTCTTCAACAGCCCGCAGTTGCAATTAGCGGGATATCTGGTCAAGAAACTATCCAGAGAAATATTGGTCTTGTTTCCAAGATAGCCCGCTATTTGGAAAATCGCAGGCTAGTCTGCGCTAGTGTGTGATGAGCTTATCGGTCTGGTGAAGACGCAATTTCGAGCTACGGGAAAAAAACCAGAAGTCTGAAAATAGCGGGTTATTTTGCATTGGTCTGATGAAAGCATGCCAAAATGTGGAAGGGAGATTGTACATCATGTGCAGATATGCAACTTAAATAACAACCAGGCCAAGGTAATGGAAATCGCAAAGTTACTTTGATCAATTAATAGGTGAGTACCTACAGTGTAAAAAGAAAAAGAAAAATACAATACAAATAGTAGTGATAAAAGTGATACAAATAGCTTCTCAGTCAATAGTATGCTCTCTATTAAACAAATACCCTGTTTTCTAATTCAGACAGAACCCGAGTACAATAAGAATATTTTATCTGAGAAACTGAAATTAAGAGCATTGAGGACACAAGGACTTTTCCGGCGGCGAGAATGCATCTCTCTGAGAAAGGAGGGCACAGTCTGGTCGGATAATTACTCCTGAAGATGAATGAGTTCTGGAGTGCAGGAAGATCCGAGATGCCATTAGCAGTCAGACCGGTACAAATCGTCATCCCTAGCCTACATTCCAGGCTGAATATTTTTACCTATATCGTTGATATTTTACCTATCTCGTATCTTCTCAATTAAAATTTATTCAAATAAATCTGGAGTGTGTAAGTTTAATATCCCCTTTCGCATCCAAGACCCTTTAACAAAAGGGGGCCTAACAGTGCAAGGGGGTGGAACAGTCTACAGAATCCACACACAGTAACAAAAAAGATTCAATGACATATCATTCAGCCTGGAATGGAGGCTACTACATCCTATTCGACTCCTGCACTTTCTACCAGGGTCATCAAGTGATGTAGCATTAGGCTGTCATCATTTCATATTGATCGAGTGCCATATGCTCTACAACTTCAATGTACATTCTCTATTAAAGGTACCGGTAATACAAAGTTTTGGTATGGGTCATGAATTTGGTTTAAATGAACATACATGTATTGGAATCATATGCAATCCTACAATATTCAGTGATCGTTGTCGCAGTTGAAATCGAGTCTAAAGTTATGAAATTGTAAATAATAAACTCTTCATGTTGTATAGCTCCCTCTCAAGGTCAAGATATTAATTAAGCTATAAAACAATATTTCTTGGCTAAAATTGACCGATTAGCTATTCCCGTTTGGAAATTATATCACAAATCTACATATCCTGAGATTTTCATGATCGCAGCTACATGTACAGGTGTACCAGTTTTCGGCCGTAGGTGCTATTTGGAATTTATCAAAATTTACCAGGAGCACCAGTAAATTTTTCTCGAAGCAAAAGTGTTTTAGGGGCTAAATTTTCTAGTGCTTATGATACATCCACAGGGGCATCCAAATATAGCAAAATTGTAAAGAATCACTATCCACCTAATTTTCAAAATTTCCCAAAACTTTGTATTACCTTTAAGCTGGGTTGAAGAATGAAGAGACAATACATGTACGTCCACCTTGCAGCTCGATTGTTTGTTTATTTTACGCGACTGTTCAGAAAGCATGTGTATGCTTGTTAAAGTAAGCAGCCAGGGGACTGACGGCTGTAAGTCCTCACCAAGGGACTTGGTAATGAGGGTTGATGCCTTACCAAAGGGCACTATATAGCGCTTCAACTTGGTTTTGAAACTGGGACCTCCCAGTTACAGTATGATGCTATACTGCTCGACCACTGAGCCATCGTGCCTTTACATGTATATTCAATTGTCTATAAAAACAGAGCCATCAAGTACAAGCAAGTGGCGTTGCCAAGATCAAACTAGTTTGCTCACTTGTGAAGCATCCTGAATCATGTCTATATCGTCAATAGACAACTGCTTTGAAAGAAAGCAAAACAATCAGAGAAGCAACTGAGCTAAAAATGGAAAGTAATGACATTTTGAAAGCTTAATCACTATAAGTATGAGCAATGCAAATTGGCGGCGAATCAGTAATGCCATTGTGACATAGTGTTCCAACTTTCCCATTTGTTTCAACGCACAAAGTGACTAAAATGTCCATAATATTTTTGAGTAGTGCCTCAACAGAGAAGACATTGTTTGACTCCTTTTTTAAAAAAAACTAATATTGGTCACTCTACCATACTCACTTTTCTTACAAATTATCCTTCCAATACATGTACGTGCTATACATTAAGGCTGTGCACAACAGTGTAATGAAATTTCCCGAGTACACTCCCAGGCTTACAAGCGAATACTGGAATATTCGGACGCCATGTTTTTTTGTTTTGTTTTTTAATTTTTTTTTTCTTTTTTTGCCACCACCATACCACTGGTGCAGTATCTCGGTATCGCCGAAAACGCATGCAATTTTACTTCGAGTTGCAGTTGAAGGCGCCGATTTAATAATAATAATAACAGTAAACAATGCTGTTTTAAAAACCAAAGATGGCAGAATAATCCATTGTCCCAGTTTCTGAGTGGTGAGTTTGACAGTGCTTGAGTTGGAAAACATTTTTACCAACGGTACCATGCCAGCGGCCGCCGCTCTCCCTGGCAGGGGTAAGCGTCGGCCTGGACAGTTTTTTTTTTTTTTTTGCGGCCATATATTTGGGCATGAGAAATCGTACCCGAGTACACTATGAACATGACAGACAAAGAAAGCGGACAAAATATACAGTTCCTCAGGTAGACAAAGGAACATCCCTTCACCGCTATTATGTAAAAAGGTTACTATATGCATGCGACACCTGTTCTACACATTTTTACATAATAGCAGTGAAGGGATGTTCCTTTGTCTACCTGAGGAACTGTATATTTTGTCCGTTTTCTTTGTCTGTCATGTTCATAGTGGTAGTTGTCAACCGCGCGGGTACTCGAGCATTCGACCACCCGTCGCAGCCTTAATGTACATGTGGAACAAAATGATTAATAAGTCACCAGGCCTCCAATTCTCTTCTATAATAAACTTTAAGAATCCTCCATATATAACGAGACTAAACCACAGTGTTCTGAATCTCCACTGAGCTCAGTGAATGTGTATATATGCATAAATATGCAAAAGTCCTTCTTTGCGCTCTGTCGCCATTCATTATGCACATTTCAAAAGATGTGATTTTTTTTTTTTAATGGCAGTTTTCTGAATGCGCCTTTGATGTGCCATCATCAATGAACTCCATTCCCACATTGAAGGGATCATGAAGAATCGCTAGATTCACACCTCAGCCTGGAATAAATCAAATTTGTATGCTGCGTTACTTCTCTCAAACCTGTTGAAATTTACACTAGGCTCCAAAGCCATGTTAGCAGCATGCAGCTGAATTCCCAGGAGCTTGAATCAGGAATAGAGAGAGCTTCTCAGAAAAGGTAAAGGGCAGAGCTGCCAACCTCCAGAACAGAAAACTAGTAATCACAAGGCTCAAAATCAGTAATTTGGGGTATAAATCAGTAATTTCCTTTGCGGCACTATGAATTTAAACAAAAACGGATGCATGATTATCTGAAATTTTTGGTGATTTTACTCACACAAAGTTGTTAAATATTGAGTTTCTGGTCATCACAACACAGTTTTACATGAAAAATGGCTTCTATTAAAGGGATCGTTTAACAATGTTAAATCTGAGATACACGGCCCTACGTGTTATCAGTGTCTGTGATATGGTGTAATATTGAAGCCCTAAAAAAATTGCGCTTCAAAATGATCAAGAAGTGCGTCAAAAAAGTAAAAATCTTTGAGTGACCGGTTTTACCATACTAGTTTTTCCCAATAGACTGTAGTGTTATGAAAACCGTCAGGCGAACGGTTTTCAAAATTTGTAATTCGAATCATAAAAATCTTGATATTCAGACAGGCGATCGGCATGTAAAAGTCATGGGGTTCCTGACTGACCTAAAGGTTTATAATTATCATTGCATCATGAGCTACATGTACATGTAAATCCAGAATTTTGTTTCAGAATCTGAGACAAAGTTACCGGATCCCTTTAAGAGAATACTTGATACTTTTCCGTCTTTCTCAGCGAGTGTCGGTTGGCCGCCATACTTCACAGCACTCGCTACGATAAATCATATTAAAAAAATATAAATATTATAAATATTAAAAAAAAAAAAAAAAAAAAAAAAAAAAAAAAAAAAAAAAAAAAAAAAATTAATTCTTAATTTGAGACAACATTCCGTAATGGTCGTTAATTTCCGTACCAATTACGGGAAATCCATACTAGTTGGCAGCTCTGAAAGGGTGTTCTAGGCCGGTATTCAACCCAATGCTTATTGTGAGATGATATGATTATTTGACTCGGTTTTAGGCTTCGGTAAATAAATACTAGATGATCCCTTCTATGAGGGACGACTCATTTGAATGAAACAAGGACTAGGACCTGAATTCACAAAGAGTTTGAATTCAAACCATGTTCCAAACAATGTTCTACACCCATGGACTATATATGATTATAAAATGGCTCTAGTATTTTAAGCATCGTGATTGGTCAATACGCGTCACATGACATTGACAAATTTTTGATGCAAGCACGATTTTGCAGAAATGAGTGCAGAAAAAGCGCAACAAAAAGTTATATTGCACGGCGCGTACGCGTGACCATGGAGATCCAGTGCGCGGGCGTACGTGTAGTACGCGCTCCCTCGAGTGCATTGCAATTATTGTAGGCTACGCGTAGCTAATATTGTACGCTCCACCAAGATCCCCAGCGCAACGTACGCGTAGCTTAGCTCGGCCAGAGCGGCCAGCGGGGTATTATTAAAAAGCAAATTTTGTTTTTACTTTTGCCTTGGATTTAGGCCTGTTTTGACTTTTGGATTTTATAATGAAGCCAGGAATTTCAGCTGTCTGATGATGTAGACTCGTCTCTAGACCCACTGTATGGATTTTATTTTTAATCAAGGCAATATGAATCCCATTGACTTTTTGGTAAGCCTGCAAGGTCTTAGTCTAGAAGTAGAACCAACATAACTCTAGATCTAGATCTAGATCGAACTCTCGTAGACTCTAACTTATTAGATCTAAAGTTTCGTTTGTTGCTATTTGTGTCGCTATTTTATAAAACAAATAACGCACTTGACCCTGTTGTGCGAAACGTAAATGCAGTAAACGCTCGGTTTCTTCAGATGGTTCGCACTGTCAACTCGCCGCAAGCGGCTCGTTGCACAGAGCGGCACCAATCTAAAGAAACCTCGCGCGTACTGCATTCACCGCTATTGCACTCTGGGACGTGCGTTATTTGTATAACATCACATTTCTATAAAAACCAATTTCAAATACCCATCTGTTATCTGTTTCCCATATTTTGATAATGATCCTTATGACCCAGTCATGGCAACCTTTACAGACAGGATTCATTGACACATTGAATCAGCAGCACTAATATTGTCTCACTGCATCACGTTTCCCTTTGAAAATACATATACATGTATGATTAAGGACTTACAGTGTCTAGATCGAAAAAAAGATGCCAATTCTTGCCGACAAAGACTCTGTACATACAGTATGCAAAGATGTGGAAATTAAAAAAAAAAGTTAAACTTGCTTCCCTTTGCAAAGTTCAAGGCTCAAATATACATGAATGACAAAAATAGAGTCAATATGCACTGATGTTATTGGTGTTCAGCTCAAAGATGTGTTGACAATATTTAGGACAGAATAAAAAGTCAATAGGACTGTCTTCACTAGCTCGAGATAGCCAAATATCCCGCTATTTGAGCTATCCCGATCGCAAATTATCCAGCTAATTTGCGTCTTCATTAGCCTGAAGTAGCAATTATTAGCGGGATATTTGGTCGGGATAATATCCCAAGAAATGTCGGTCTAGTTTGCAAAATATCTTGCTATTTCCCAAGTAGCGGGATAGCTTGCGCCCGTCTTCATCAGACCGAAGTACAGAGTAAAATATCCCGATCCCATCATGCACAACGATATCCGGTTTTCTGTGTTTGTAAATAAACTAGCTTGTATTAAACACATGCTCTAACCTGCGCTGCATGCATGCACAGCTGGTACTTGTTACGTTTTACAGCGCGGGTATAATCAGCACGCTGGTCGTACAGTTGGAATATTTTTCGAGCTAGTTTGTGATAAGCGTATCCGTCTGGTGAAGACGCGATTTTGAGCATCGGGATAATATCCAGAGTCTGAAAATAGCGGGATATATTTGGCAATCTTGTGCTTATGAGGACAGGCCTAATGTGCCAAAGCAGAAAATGTGGTGGATAATTGTCCTTGTTGATACATGTAAGTAACGAAATGAATGCATACAGGCCTTTCATACATTTAAATGTGAACAGTAAAGGAGACTAAAGTGAGTGGGCATTCTTTATTACTGTTATTTAATTTTCCTTTGGGGAGGTGTACTACTAACCTTCTTTTGTTGATTTGTTTTCCATTGTTTCATTGTTTATCTCCAGAATGATATCTCCTACTTGCATCTATACGATTGAGAGAGAGAGAGAGAGAGAGAGAGAGGGGGGAGAGAGAGAGAGAGAGAGAGAGAGGGGAGAGAGAGAGAGAGGAGGGAGGGAGAGAGGAGAGAGAGGGGGAGAGAAAGAAACAGAGACAGATAGAGAGAAAAAGAGAGACAGAGTGAGAGAGAGATAAGGGGAAGGGAGGGAGACAGAGAGAGAAACATTATTGTATGAAGTTATTGTGCAATCATTATTTTTAATTGTTTATCACATAATATTCTCAAGAACATATGATCAAGATAAATCCCTACATAACTGCTCTCTTTTATATTAAAAAAGCTGCAAACAGGTCATCAGCTTTTTTCTTCTTTCAAACAGGGTCACCCCTTTTAAAGGGGCACGTTCCCGCCAGTGCAGTTATCAGAACATGTCGTCTGCGTAAGAGCCTTATTCTGTTGGTGTCAATAGGCAGCTATAGCGCCGTCCGCCAGCGCGTACATATTTTGAGCGCCCTCTGGAATACCGGGAACATGCCCCTTTAAATAAAACTCTAGATATACTGTATGTAACTTACAAGCATGCCTTATGTTAGTGTTAGTGCTAGTGTTAGTGAAAAGGACAGTTGTACATAAAATATTAACACCAGCCACAAAGGTCCGTTCAGCAGATGAAAATTTTGCAAAATCGATAACACTAGCTTCCGGAAGTTGACGATATACATGTAGGTCAAAGCCTTAACACCAGCTGATTTCCATTTCGGTGTTTAGGACTGGAGTGTTTTCTTAAACACTAACACCAGCCCTTAACACCCAACTTAAAATCACTAGCTGTAGGCCCTAAAATTTCAGTCTGGACCTCCAACATAAAAAAAATTGAGACCAAATTGATTTAAAAGTACACACAACTGTAATGGTCAATTTTCAATTGACCCGTGACTACTTAAATTTTCAAACATATTTTATGACTATTATTTTTTGAATAATTTTGGTTGAGAATGAATATCAACCTGCTGCTGATTTTTGAACCTGTTTCTTTTACATATTTTTAAAGCCCCTGTGAACCACACTAAAAAAATGGAACTTTGAGATATA
Source organism: Strongylocentrotus droebachiensis (assembly GCA_035222895.1). NCBI lineage: Eukaryota > Metazoa > Echinodermata > Echinoidea > Camarodonta > Strongylocentrotidae > Strongylocentrotus > Strongylocentrotus droebachiensis. The sequence continues at coordinate 234,619 of JAVYIG010001397.1, read as the reverse complement.
TTCTTTGAAACATCCTGTGGCGTTTTTTCCGATACTTGGGACGACAACGGTTATCCTGCTAAAACCAAGGAAATCTGACAAATCAAATATTGGGGATTGATAATACATGGGCATACAAATAATGAACACGTGTAAAGTCTTTCTTGTACTTTGGACTCTGTACAGGCCATTCATCAAGGTTGAATATGGATTGTATTGTAATAGTGCCCTTGACCACACATTTTAAATACATTTCTTATTCTACAAAAACAAAATTTGTAGAAGGAGAGCCACAACTTCCTTCCTGGATAACTTTATATGACAACCAGTTAAATACAAGCAGATTCTACTTCAGTAGTGAAGGATGGGGGGGGGGGGGGAGGGGGTGGTACTTTACAAAATAGAACTTGATTACAGTTTATATGTGTTCAGTATAAAATATTAAATCACCTTATGGGCAAAAAAATCTTCTTGAAATACACCTCTGGAATTTCAGAGATAGTCAAATTTTGTGATTTAAAGGCAGGAAGTCCCTTTTGAAGACCTCCATGATATGTGGCGAGTGCTCAAAATATATCCTTCAGACATCGCTTGAGAAATTGTACAGTCATAGGTTCTGAAACTTCTTGAAAATCCTAAAAATTATTTCTTTCCATGCTATAATATATTGAGTTATGTACAAATATTTTCTGAGTCTAGGAAATAAATATCTGGAATTAAACATTCAAAATTTATTAGTTGAAAGCTACATTTTTCTGTTTGTTTTCATTTGGTGGGAGGTTCCTTATAAGAGACCTTATATACATGTACCTCTGGATTCATGGAACTTGAACAGGTTTTTAGGTCTGCAAAAGGGAGAAACCATCTTTAAGGCCAAATAAAAAACAAACATGTTTAGCGTCCTGCCTTTTTGAAAAATAGGAAGGAGGAGGCCCTTTTTTGTTCTTCTTTCAAACTGGCTGCTCAAAATGGCCACTCAGTACATTTTCTTTGACAGTCAGGCTATTTTTTAAATCAGAAATAGATCCAATTCAGCAGTGTTATTCATGTTAGTTTTGGAGTATTTTTCAGATAAACCTTGATATTATACACTTTGTGACGGGTTTCATGGCAAACCGCTGCACAATACAAGTACATACCGATGGTGGGTTGCGGGCGGGCGGGCGCCTGTGTGAAGTTATCTTCAGTATCATCTGAGACATTAAGGTAGATAACTTCACACAGGCGCGCGCCCGCCCGCCTGCAACCCACCATAGGTATTGTGCAGCGGTTTGCTGTGAAACCTGTGAAAAAGTGTATACTAGTATTTTAGTAATATCTAAGCCTACTAATATCAACATTTATCCAAAAAATACTCCAAAAATAACAAGAAAATTGATACGAAACAGGTAATAAACATAACAACTTTTAACTCATGATCTTTATTTGGACATTTAATTAATATTTACTTCATTTTGGGTATGTTTTAGTAGGGTATCTCCACGCCAGAGTTACGGGTGAAATTTTTGGATAGGTTTCTGAACAAGCGCCAGACATTTTGGATAGGTTTCTGAACAAGCGCCAATTTTTTTTAGGTCTTCGTGATCGTAGGTTAACATTTAAGTTTAGACTAGGCCTAGATCTATAGAGTAGATTCTAATCTAAACTTGATTTATTGTGTCCTTTAGTTAATGCTTCCCGGCTGTTGCAATACAATGTCCCTGTGGCTGTAAGCTGTACGGCCCAATGCAATAGTACGCCCACACGCGGTAACTTACGGGCTACATGTACGCGACGGTACGGCTACGTACCCTATTGTAAACCCGGTAGTCGGTATACGATCGCGATGATGCTACAGTTTCATTCATCCATGTACCAACGGCAACGGCAACGCTATACATCACATGAAATCATGTCCGGGCATTGTGATTCATACTTACTCCTTCGCATTCTGAAGCAGGAGAGTCGCTTAAAATGTCACATATAACCGGGGGGAATCCAGTACCCCTACCTCCCATCAAGGAGAAGCCAAATCCACCCGACAGGGCCCGCTGGAGGTGCAGAATTTTCGGGGTAACCCCTCCGCTGCATCCTCCTCCTTCCATATCCATCGCGAAATAGCCCGAGGTTGATAATTCGCTGGTGCAACCGGAGATTGCACTGATAGACGATGCTAACCGCCAAGATAAAGGTGGTGCAGCGAAATTGTACCTGTGTTTACATTCTGTGATACTCGGCAGATTTTTTTTCAAGTTCCAGAAAAGAATTGTTGATCACTTCAATTCACTTGTAATCGCAATACGCACAGGCGGCGCTCCCGGGATGGGGGAGGGGGAGGGGGGGGGGGGGGGGGAGGGGGGAGGGGGGCAGGCAGGGGGGGGGGGGCACTGCTTTTTCAAGTACCAAAAAAGTGCCCCTTTTTACATAGGAAAAGTGCCCTTTAACTTTGTAAGAAGTGCCCATTTTTACATAAAAAGTGTCCCTTTTACTGTGACAAGTGCCTCTATTAATTGTTAAAGTGCCCATTCCCCTTTCCACCTCTGATAAGTGCCCCTTTCATTTTGACACGTACCCTTTTTCCTTTAACAAGTTCACATTTTCCTCTGCAAAGTGTGTCCATTCTCCATTCTCTACTAAGTTCCCCTTTTCAGGTACAAGAAGCGCCCCCTTCCACTTTTGGTAAGCACCCCTCCACCTCTGATAATTGCCCTATTCAAATTTGAGACGTTCCCCTTTTGCTTTGACAAGTTCCCCCTTTCCTTTGTAAAATGTGCCCCTTCCCCTTTTAATAACTACCCCTTTTTAACTCGGATAAGCGTGATTATATTTTCACATGTGCCCCCTTTCCTTTTTAAAAAGTGCCCCTTTTCCTTATGATAAATGCCCCCATTTAAAAAGCTCCTTTCCCTTCTCATAAATGTCCCTTTTCATCTATGAAAATAGTTCTTTTTCATTCTCATTAGTGCACCATTTCATTTCTTGTAAATGACCCTATTCAATTCTGAGATATACTCGTTTAACTTTGACAAGTGTCCCTTCCCCTCCTCATAAGTGCTCTTTCCATCTTATATAAATGCCCCTTCCCTTTCTCATAATTACCCCTTTTAATCTTTGATTAGTGCCCCGTTTATTTAAACATGTGCCTCTTTTTCTTTTTGATAAGAGCCATTTCTCCCTGCTCATAAAAGCCCCCTTTCACCTCCGATAAATGCCCCTATTAAAATCTGATAAGTGCCTCTTTTCTTTCAACAAATGCACATTTTCCTTTATCATTAGTGCCCCTTTTTTCATTCTCTGCCCCTTTTTACCTCTGTTAATTACACTTTAAAACATGATATATGCCCCTTTTTCCTTTCTAGTAAGGAACCTATCCCTGTTTCATAAACGCCCCTTTTTTTACTTCTTAAAATCTGATGGGTGCCTCTTTTCCGTCGACAAATGCCCATTTCCCATTCTTATAAAAATCCCTTTTCATCCCTGGTGCGTGCCTCTTTTTATAGGTGTAAGAAGTGCACCGTTTTCACCTCTAATAATTAACCTTTGCACTTTGACTCGTGCTCCTTTTCTTTTCTAATAAGTGTCTTAACCCTTTTGATAAGTGTCCCATTTTCCTTTCATCATTAAACGTGCCCCTAATTTCAAGCGACTAAGAGCAATCCCCCCCCCAAAGCTCGCTCGCTACGCTCGCTCGTAGTTATAGCCTAGATGTTATAATTATGTAACTTATCAAAGTTCTTTTTAGTCTTCCGTTATAAGAATGTGCTTATAACCCCATCAGGATTGGGTATTTCCTCTTTATAAGATGAAATTGTTCGCACTGCGACCTCACAAATCTTAAAATTTGTCCTCGCTCGCGTTGCTCGCTCGCAAATGAATTTTCAGACCATCATAACCAACTGCAAAGTATGATGCTTAAGCAATATCTTATATGATATAAAAGGGAAAATATATTGAAATCATCCCTGATAATGTAATTACAATATATAGGGGTATATACCAGCGTCTAACAAATTGTATATTTTCGCTTTGAGGATTTCCTTTTGAAGGTGCCCTTTTTTCTCCAGAAAGTGCCCCTCTTTTATGGTGCCCCCACCCCCACCCACTTTGGAAGTCGCTCCGCCGCCTCTGGGAACGAAAAAAAAAACACAATTGAAAATCAAATCCTGTGACAATAATTGTTCAAACTACATGTATCAAGTCAGAAAATGTCATTGTTGGATGACTTATATTTTCTTCGAATTGCTAATTCATGGCTGTTCACATTTTATTTCGACTGAATCGTCTCGATCCTTGAGGAAGAAACGTTTCTTCATTTATTTCATGCTACACAGAAAATAAAATATTTTATGGACTGAACGCTAGATTTTTACAATCATCGTTTGACTATTACAGACATATCTTTAAATCACATCCCTACTAATGCTCCACTAAATTATGATAATGGTTTCATATATCATCATTCTTTTTGTTCCATAGTTTTGATCCGGGGTTAAATCAGAAGCGGATCTAGAGGGGGGGTTGGGGGGGGTTGCAACCCCCCCCCCCTTGGGCGGCCCCCCCCCCAAAAAAAAAAAAAAAAAAAAAAAAGGAAAAAAAAAGAAAGAAAAAAAGAAAAAAAGAAAGAAAAAAGAACGCACGCTGGAGAGAAACCCTTTCAAGTGCAAATATTGTGAGAAGATATTCAACTCATCTGGTAACTTAACCAAACACATGATAACTCTGGATATAACTATGTATTAAACTGTTACTTGATTTAAAAAGACGTTATCATGCACTGCTTTTTATGGTCTCCATTGTGTTAATAGATGCCAGGAAAACATCACTTACGGGGTTCAAATAAACACCCCCAAAAAAATCGGCTCGCCGCTTCGCGGCTCGTTGACGATGCTACGCATCGTCATTATTTTGGTCAAACCCCCCCTTAGCAAAAAGCTAGATCCGCCCCTGGGTTTTGATACTTACTTCATTTGTCTCCACTGATCTCGATTTAGAGATCCGAATGTTTCATCCTGGGAGATTTAATTTTGCAACCCACCAAGCTGTACTTTTTTTTTTCGAGCTATCGATGTCAGTTGACTCTCAGTGGGTAAAATGTGAATAGCGCCATCTCTCATTCATAATCATGAAATGTCTTGGATTTTGATCACTGGTCAATTCGATGTGATTTCTTTAATTAATTTTGATTTCTTCTTAACATGTGACATATATCTTCTGCTTATATTTTAACAAGTCAGTTTATTTAGTATTTCGCCTTCTGGTGATTTCTGGAAGGTTAACACATTGGACGATTATCATGATTTTTCTGGGACAGTCAATCTCACTACTATGCGGGGGTGAGCTTTTGCAAGGCTTGGTATGGGGCAAAGTACTTTTAAAAACTACTTTTAAAAGTTAGCGAACCAGCATGAAATAGAAACTACTTGTATTGTATTAATGTAATCAAGGTTGCTTTATTTTGCAAGATGAGGACAACTATTATAGATGCGTTTATTTATCATGATTGTTTATTATTTCTATCATATTTTGTAACATCACTTTTATGTTGTCATTCTACACACTGAATGTATCATAGGGAAAAAAAGTTAACATTTGCAAAAAGACTTCCATGTAAATATTTTCAGAAAATGTCCATCCTAGTGAGTCGTGACACAAACAAATACAAATTATGACAATGTAAATTACATTTGAGTGAGCACAAGCCACTTTGGCGAAAGGATGCAAAGTTCAGACTCGACAATAATTTGTATTTGTGCCGGCTGGTATCAACGATTGAGAGTCGTTAACTGTTGGAGAAGTCTCCCCAAATAAATATTTTAATTTATTTTCAGTAAATGTCATACCAGTGGCAGAATGTTTTACTGACATCGCTACCTCTGCTGTAATATATTTCCAATTACAATTACAAAGATTTTTTTTAAATAGAAAAGTTGGTGATTAATAATAAAGATGAATGATCCGTCGACGGCGCGCCGCATCACCGCATCGCATCGTTATATCGTTACACCGCATCGTTGTATTCGCAACGCCGCGGTTATTGCGGCGTTGCGGCGTTCGTTAAACTGCGGATTTACGGCGTTAAACTACGTCGTTACGGCGTTAATATACGTCGTTACGAAAAATGACAAACTATATAATTATAAAGATTCAATTCCCTTTGTATCAGTTCCTAGTTAAACATCAACGAGACGACACGTATACTTTCGATATGTCCAAACGTTACGCTTAATTGTTGACTATGCGATAGGACCTATAGTCGCAAGTTCGACATGAAGAGGCACGAACAGAATGTAGATCCTGATATGAAAGAGCATTCGAGACTGAAGATTCCAACGCTGGTGAAGAAGCTAGTGAAGATGATTTCTCCGAACCACCCTCTAAAAAGCAAAGAGTTGTAGAATCTAGCGATGATGTTGAAAAAAGTGATTCAGAAAGTAATGGGGGGGGGGATGAATCGGCAAAGTCAGAGACACCTAACATGAACGAACTTGAGGAGAACCTTTGTTTATCAAGAATGGTTAGAACAGGCCATGACATACAGCGAGGACCTCAAGGACGAAAAATATATCTCCGAGGGAATGGACGAAGAAGAAGCTAAAGAAAAGGCTCACGTGAAAGTTCTCTGGGCTGTCAAACGTAGCTTTTTCGATCTATACTTCAAATTCTTGCAGCAGAACGTGTACCTTGGAGGAGCTGAAATCAATCAGGAAATTATGTCTGATCTCACCAAGGGTGTCGATTTGTATCCGTGGTTGGGGGGGATGATAGGTGCCAAAATATTTTCGGCAATGGATCAAAGCAACCAAGGGGTAGAAGCGTTTGGCAGGTTGCACCCCCTCCCTAAGCGCGTAGCCAAGGGGTTGGGTGCAGGGAGGGAGGAGTTTCCCCCTCCCCCGCGAAGCGCGAAAGCTTTGACGTTTCATTAAATTATTAGAGAAAGAAGACGATTCGTTGGACCGTCATCGACTCTTAATCCTTGTTTGAATCAAGTTCCCCTTCTTCCGCGCGTAGCGCGGAAGCTCTGACGTTTCATTAGATTATTAAAGAAAGAAGACGATTCGATGTACCATTCTCGACTCTTAATCCTTGTCTGAATTCAGCCCCCCCATCCCGCGTGAAGCGTGGAAGCTTTGACGTTTCAATAAATTATTACGCCTTATCCTTGTCTGAATTCATTTTCGCCCATCCCGCGCGAAGCGCGGAAGCTTTCACGTTTCATTAAATTATTAAAGAAAGAAGACGATTCATTGTATCGTGTCCATGTCTGAGTGCAATTCCCCCCGCCCTCCCGCGCGGAGCGTGGAAGCTTTGACGTTTCATTTAATTATTACTCTTAATCCTTGTCTGAATTCAATTCCGCCCATTCCTGCGCGAAGCGCGGAAGCTTTACCGTTTCATTAAGGATTAGAGAAGAAAGACGATTCGTTGTATCGTGTCCTCGTCTGAATTCAGTTTTCCCCGTCCCGCGCCAAGCGGGGAAGCTTTGACGTTTTATTTGATTATTACTCTTAATCCACATCTGAAATCATTTTCGCCCATCCCGCGCGTAGCGCGGAAGCTTTCACGTTTCATTAAATTATTAGAAACGGCCACTAATTAGGCCCATTAGTGACTATACAAAATATATGCTCTTCCTGGCTATTTAGGAATGTGTCAGTTTGCAACAATTTTTTTTTTTTTTTTGGGGGGGGGGGGGGGGGGGCTAGCGCACCAAGCCCCCCCCTCCCCTCCACCAGTACGCCAGTGACATAGGCTTACATCAGCTTTTAAATGAAACAAAAATAAGTTGTGACATAATAATCTTTCTCCAAAAATGAAAAATGTTTTAGGAAATATCAGGAAATAAAATGAGTGAAAAGGATACAATGACGTGAATTTTAAAGAAAGGTGAACGGAAACAACATAGCAACTAGTGAATTATCTTATAAGTCATACTGATGTCCGAAAATCGTTCTCCTTGTCTCCGAAATCATCACGAATTCGTCACAGAGTTCATCTATGTTTACACTGTCCAGGATTGTCTGATGTGCATTGCAGATTGCTACTTTTGCGCTTCGCGATTAACATTTAGCTTGTTGCTTTTTAACGCTGCGGCTTTGCATTTGGCGCACTGCATCTATGATGCTGTTGATTGAACAAATTGAATAAATTCATCAATTCCTGATGAAGCCGTATGAGCGAGAATTGAATTTATTCTTGTCTCATATACCATTGTCTCATTTACTTCGTATATATGTAATTATGAAAATGAGATAGCAAAATGTGTATATTGATGGTCATCTTGCGAGTAATAACCATTAACTACTCTCATCGGGCTCTCATCATTAATTTTTCTCTTCATTTTTTTTTTTTTTGATGGTGAATTATTGGGGGGGGGGGATGATTGTACAGGGCATCCCCCCACCTGAAATATTGGGGGGGGGGGGGGATATATCCCCCCCATCCCCCCGGGATCGACACCCATGGATCTCACGGAAAAAAGTAGAAAATGGCATGAATGTTCAGGAAGCCGTGCAAAGAGTCTTAGCAAGACACGGTACACAAATCGAAGGCTTATTCCAGTATCAGGATGAGAATGACGATGATAGTGAAGAAGAGGAGAGAAGAGAAGAAAACGCAGAGGGTATCTGAGGGGGGGGGGGATGTGCCCCCTCAAAAGTTGAAGATTTTTTTGAAATTGATCCATATATGGCTCAATTTGGTGCATACTTTTTGCCTAATTAAAAAGAAAACAGTCTTAAGTTCAACTAACATATACAAAGACGCAGGGGGGGGGGGGGAACGAAAAAAAACACAATTGAAAATCAAATCCTGTGACAATTATTGTTCGAACTACATGTATCAAGTCAGAAAATGTTATTGTTGGATGACTTATATTTTCTTCGAATTGCTATTTTATGGATGTTCAGATTTTATTTTGACTGAATCGTCTCGATCCTTGAGGAAGAAACGTTTCTTCATTTATTTCATGCTACACAGAAGATGAAATATTATTTGGACTGAACGCTAGATTTATACAATGATCGTTAACAAACTTTGACTATTACAGGGTTCTAGGACAATTACCCCCTGGGCAATCACCCCCCGGAAAATTACCCCCCGGAAAACTACCCCCAAAGGACGATTACCCCCTGGAATATTACCCCCCGGAGAATCACCCCCCGAGGACAACTACCCCCCAAGGACAATTACCCCCCGGAAAATTACCCCCGGAGAATTACCCCCGAGGACAATTACCCCCCGAGGACAATTACCCCCGAGGTCAATTACCCCCTAGGACAATTACCCCCCGAGGACAATTACCTCCCGAGGACAATTACCCCCCGATGACAACTCCCCCCGAGGACAATTACCTCCCGAGGACAACTACCCCCCGATGACAATTACCTCCGAGGACAATTAACCCCGAGGACAACTCCCCCCCGATGATAATTACACCCCGTGGACGATTCCCCCCGATGACAATTCCCCCCGAGGACAATTCCCTCCGTGGACAATCAGGATTCAATAGCAAAAGACGATCCGACACATTGAGAGATGGCTACGATCTCCTGCATGAACCCATATTCTTTCAAATACTATAGCGCGTTGTCTTCCTCATTACTACACATTTCCCTTTTATTATAATTTATGCAACGCCAGTGCGGTTGCTAATTTCCACGAAGGATGTAAGTTTTACGTAGTTGTCCAGCGCTTTTCAAAATGCAAAGAAATACATTTCTTTGGAGCAGCGTTATTTCAACTTTTCGTTAGTCACGATACCCTCTTAAGAAATGAAAAGTTTCTCCCAAATCCCAAAGTCTTTGCAGACTATTAATTTTGCATGGCTCTGGCTCTCGTCAAGTGCTATGCACACACGTATGGGCACATTTAAGAATAAAAAGGAGAAGACATTTTCAAACTGGTAACTAATTAGTATATAATCCACACACTAGAAACTATTTAAAGTACTGTATGCGGGCACCTTGCCGCCGAATGTACATAAATAAAAAGTGATATGTTCGGTCATGACCTTGATACACGAAATGAGGATATTCGGGCCTCTCGTTGCCCTTACTTGCCTTGCTGTCAAAATATTGTCAGCGAACGAGAAAGGAAGACACTTAAGTATCTTCAAATTTTGATTTTCTCATGTAATTACATATTTTAACCGTTTCTGGTATTCGATTTTTTTACAAAATCAACATTTTCCAAATCATTCTCTTGCGACACCCCGGTTGAAAAAACGCTGTGCTGGAGTTAAACAATCAAATGAGATGAATTACCAGAGAGCGGATATTTATTTTCTTTTGATATGGCACCTTACATATAACTTGAAGGCAATTTCTATTTCAAAATAATTTAACGTACACGAAAACATATTATACTTCAGCGCGCAATGTATTGTTCAATTTCTAAGAAATGTAATTTCTGTTTTTTACTCGGTAGCACAACTACAGGGGAATTGGGCAACATCCACCCCCCCCCCATATCGAATTAAATAATATGAAAAGACTGCAATGAACTTCATATATAACAAAGAAAATGAAGGTTTATTCAATTTTCTGTAAAAAGCAATTTGGAGAGAAGCTTGCGTTATTATGTCACAGTGTTATAAATTCCTCGGGGGGTAGTTGTCCTCGGGGGGTAATTGTCCCCGGGGGGTAGTTGTCCTCGGGGGGTAATTCTCCGGGGGGTAATTTTCCGGGGGGTAATTGTCCTTGGGGGGTAATTGTCCTCGGGGGGTTGATTCTCCGGGGGGTAATTTTCCGGGGGGTAATCGTCCTACGGGGGTAGTTTTCCGGGGGGTAATTTTCCGGGGGTGATTGCCCAGGGGGTAATTGTCCTGATACGGTTAAAGACATCATGGAGAAGTCAGAAAATCAAAGTGGAGATGGGCTGGGCATGTACACTGTAAAATATAATTTGTTCATTGGTAATTTTTACGTATTTTGTCCATGTAGAATTTACTTGAAAACATTAGTTTTGCCACTTAAGCACTAAATTTAAGTCTTTCTAACTCAAACTTTCAATTTAGTAGAACATACGTGGAATATTTAAGTAAAATCAAATACATAAAAACTTCAAGTAATTTCAGCTTGTATTAATTTAGTAATTTTAACTCAAAATCAGAAATTATACGTATTACTCAAACAATTTATGTTGATTATTCTTATCTTTTTAAAGTAAGGACCGATGCAGTGCGTAATACAAATATTTACATAATTTATGAATATTCATTAAGACAAAATTAAACTCTTTTTTAAATAAAACAATTCTTTTTTGTGGTTGAATGAAAATTTAAGGACTTTAAAACATTTAATAATTCATTTAACATGGCTAAGCAAAGACAAGACAATTTTTAATTGTTACCCAGTTTAAAACAAATCAAAACTTGATATTTCAGGAAATTGTCAACCAATTTTCCTTTTAAGATGCTACGATCAAGTATATATAAAATTTGGAGCCTTTCAATATGTGTCGAATTGAAGCGTATGTAAATCTTAAATAGAAGTAGTGTTAGTGATTAATCTTAAATAGAAGTAGTGAATGATTAGTGGATGTTACTTGTTAGATTAGATGGGTACCAAATCGTGCAATATGTAATCCTATCATAGCTTTTTTTTAATTATCTAAAATGATTACAATACTTAAATTATTTACGTTAATGTAACTCGATTTAACTGAGTAAAAATTTATTCAGCAAAATAAGTAAATTCTACTTAAGATGCCGTAGGTAATATTTATTTAATAAAAATAAGGCAATTCTTTTCCTCAATTTTATTGAGTTATTTCGACTATTATTTTTTTTACAGTGTAGCAAGATTTCAGGACAATATAGATGGACAAATCGTATAACAGAATGGCAACCAAGGGTGGGAAAGATAAGAAGAGGAAGGCAGAAGAGAAGGTGGAGAGATGACCTAACATCATACATGGGAACGGCCGCTTGGACTAGGACAGCTAGAGACAGAAGAGAATGGAAATGTTATGAGGAGGGCTTTGTCCAACGTCTGGATGAACTATAGCCTGATAGATATTGCTTGGGTAATATATAGTAAATTGCAGGTATCACATGAAGATCCGTATCAATTCTTATGTGACTACCCTGGCTAAATAAAACCTTTTATATACCTCACTTAAGAAATCCAGCCATCTGATTGGTACCGTACGTGTGCGAAGAATTGGTCGGTATTTTTAATACGGCAATCTCGATCGTACTGAATTCCAAACAAGGCAAAAATGGCTGAAGAAACTCTCCCAAGATTTCAACTTCTTGAAGATGATCAAATGCAAGACTTGCTGACAAGAAGAACACCAAAAAGGGTACGTGAAATTCTCCATAATTTTTTCCAAAATAGATCTAGTAGGCCTAGATTCTAGTAGTAGGCCTAGTGCTAAAATCCTTCCCGTAGAGATTGCTCAGATCCCTATGCATTGGCCATTGCCTACTCATGCTAAATTGATCGATGTTTTAATTACCATAGATTCAAACTCATATTGCTCGTGATCCTGAAGATGATACTCAATAAGTGAGGTGTCATATGAAAGCGCGGTTTTTTCTCCATATTCCCCACAGGGCCGGCCCACCCCCAAAATTGTAAAAATATCTTGCTTAGACTAGAATCTAGATCTAGTCTACTCTCAAAGATGCACTCATAAAAAACAACCGTGCAGATAAACAAGAGAAAGGCCAAGGTGGTGTCATAAGTTGACTCTTTTTTTCGGCATATAAAAGTATTAATGACTGCTTTAATATTCGAGAAATAGTGGTTTTTATACGCTCTTGTTACAATTGGGCTATTGCCCTCGGCACACCTCGAGCAATAGCACAATTGTAACCTTCCCTTGAGCGTATAAAAACAACTATTTTTCTCAAAGCAGTCATTAATACTATAATAATTATTATTGCTACTATGACTATTGTTCTTACTGGGGGTGTGTGTGTGTGTGTGCGTGTGTGGTTCAAAGTTTGTTAATTTGCCCAGGGGCCTTCAATTTACAAGCCATTTGCTTCCATCTAGGCCTCTGCGTTTCCGAACAATTGTGCATGTCTTGTTCTGTGCAGGTGCTTGGTAATTACCAAAAAGAATTATGCAATTTCTCGTACATTAATTGAATGTTTTATGATCAAAGTCATAAGTATTGAAAGTTTCTTTAAACTGTTTATTAACCATGAACTGCACATGTCATCACTTTATAGTCTTTTATTATATGTTTGAGAATGATAACAAATGAAATGAAATTAACAAAAACTTTCATTTTAATTATTATTATGATGATGATGATTATTATTATTATTATTAGTCTTATATTTACCTGTCTTCACAATATGTCTACTATGCTACTGGTTTATCATCTATGTACGCTGTTTTGTCATTGTTATATAGGCAATTGTTGGAACTTGTATTTAAAAAAATGCCAAATTAATCGTAAGATACAATAAGGTGGAGCAAAGTGGAGTTTATATGCACACTTTAAATCTAATTTTTAGTTGTAGGACGCATTTCGCCAGTGGACTCATCTCGCCGTGACATGCGTCAGACCCAAGACACATATCGCCGAAGACAGACGCGTATCGCCAACCAATTTTCGGCATTCTGTGTCTAAGGACACAGAACGCCACCCGGGCACTCTGGCCCGTGACACTCCAGAGCCTAAAAGTTTGTTGCAGCCTTTAGAAGTATTCAAATCAATAACTTTGGACTGCTATAACTTTCTATTGAAAAGATTTAAACCTCTCCCTCGCACAGGATATTGTCTTTGTACATAAACGAATTCCTGGAAAGTTATGAAAAAATGCACTTCTCCGATTTTGATATATTGAAAATAATCTTTTTTGATAAAATTCAATATTTCGAAAAAAATCACAAACAAAATCATGTTTTTTACTTAAATTTGCGATGTTAATTAATCAAAATCAAAATGTAGATAATTTAATTTTCTTTCATATGACACCAAGGTTTCCTTAAAATATTACTTACAAAATACTATTTTGTCGTCAAAGGGGCCGATTTTTTTTTGGGGGGGGGGGGGGGGGCTCCCCCTGGCCATACACACCACTTAAAACATGCCAGACGGTCAATTTGTTATATGGAGCTATGCGATCTTTCCATAATGTGCACATGAACATTGGTTTCCTTTCCAGCTAGGTTGACTACCTCAACGAAACGCCAGAGCAGCGCAATATGAAACCGCGTGCCACGCCCACAGACATGGTCGCCACGCACTACGTTTGAAAGAAGAAAAAATAACAAAAAGAACAAGCAATATTACACTGGTTTTGTTAAATCGACAATGATATAATGCACACTGAGCATGATATAGATAACCAAAGTTGCATAAAAGTAACAAATAAAAATCAATAAAAACTCGGCCAGGCAGTCAGAGAAACAATTTGTATGATTTGTTTATTATCAAAGGTCCTCATTTGCCTAGTTATTCAAAGATTTGTTGAATAAAGAGAAGAGGAGAAAAGAGAAAATCGATGCATGCAGGCCGGAAAATGTTAAATAGTCGAATACATGTGATGTACAATAATAAGACTAATGTACGTGAATGCGTGTACTTTGGGAAACGAATAAGGTAAAACATCTGAAATTGGCCTTTATAATAACCACAGATGAAATCGTAATAATAAATGAATGGAATTTGAAAGTTAAATGGTACATTAATATCTTATTTCAGCGTTTCCTCATTCGCATAGTTATTCAAAGTAACAAAAAAAAAAAAAAAAAAAACGCTTTACATTATTAACCCATCCGGGCACTATAGGTCGGAGGCGCAAAATTAACAACAATGGCCAAAAGCACAATTTAAGATTACAAACCAATGAGGGCATTTACATCACCATAATGATTATTCAAGTATTTTTGTGTCAGTATTGACAGAAATAAAACCAGGCATGCACTGCAGGCCAGAAAATGATTTTAAAAAAATCGAGTATAATGTAATGTACAATAATTAAACTACAATAAACAATCACTACCAATTTGTTTTGGTCAGTCTCATTTGCATAGTTATTCAAATCTACAACAAAAAATATCCCGCATTACATGTATGTCCTGACTTTCCCATTACCCTAAGAGAGGCTGAGACAGCAAACCATCTTGAATGAAAATCCTCACCAAAAGGTAACAATTATTTCAAATCATTAAATAAATTATAGTTCAAGATTCTTTTTAAGAACATAATGTTGTGGTCTAAACACAATTTCTCTCTTTTACTTCGGACAAATGTGACAATTAGAAACTGCTACATGTAGTAATTTGACATCGAGACGATCAGGTTAGTTTATATTGTGCCATTTCCATGTAATAGGGCATCGTCGCATCGATACATTTGATCACATCGGATGAAAGTTCTCCACCAGGCTGCTTCGGTTTTACTCTTCTTTCAAAACAGGAGCTAAAGATGGCCTTAAAGTGCGTCCGATAGATAAAATCATCAGGTCTGGCATTTGCTAAAGGTATAAAGCACCTCCACTTGGACACCACATCGGCGCGCGCATCCCAACTCAGAGATGTCGAGCCATTGAAGGGCATCTTAGTTGCATCGGTAAACTTCGATAGCATCGCCAATGGATCGGATAAGATGTCGTCTGCGTCAATAACGATGGGGTTTGGATCGATATTTTCCTTAACGTATCTCCACAAATCATACTGGCATTTGTAAGAATAGCCTGGCATCATGTAGGGGACGTTTGACGTCATATCAAATGTGGTTTCATCATCAAACGTGGGGGCTTGTCCGGAAGGGGGTGGATCACTGGTGAGTTGTGCAATGATTAGTCGGCGCCACGCCGGAAACACTTTCTTCGGATTTCGGATGAGGAAGGTGTGCTGGTACCCGGAGTCCTTTGTCGGTAGAAGATCCAGGAAATATGTGACACCATACGCCATGTCTTTAACAAAGACTGATTCACCTGCGGGTATGCTGCTTAATTGTCTCCTAACACTATCACGCCTGAAATGTAGATACAATTAATGAATTACGTAATGATTTATTTTTGGACCCACATCACAATATCAACAAATCAACCAACAGATTAAGGGTACAAAATTTGCATATTTCATATTCAAATTTCCATGGTGTAAATAGTACCATTCATCTGCCATTAGTGATTATGCAAATGAGCGTCCAAAAAGTATTATTAGGTTGAATGGTATTTTACTGGTAGATGAATGGTACGTTGGGAGCGTAATCTCAATGGTATCCGAATGGTATTTAAATGGTGTTTGTGAATGGTATCCGTATGGTATTTTCAGTGGTTCTTCCGAATGGTATACCATTGGGGTATACCATTACATTTTATTGTAAGGGTGGCATCGGCTTCATTAATAATTATTAATTGTTTACGATCAGATAAATAACTTGATAAAAGTTCTAAAGGTGTGCCCCTAATACCGTAATATTTCAATTTTTGTAATAAAATAGAAAGATTTATAAGCTGCTTTGATTAACAATAACAGGCTGTTCAACTCTTCATGTAAGCAAATGTATAATGTACGCTAAGAGTTATATGAGTGGGACCACAGGCACAAAACAGCAGTTACTCACGGTAAAGAGACACATATCATATCCAAAATTACTCCAAATTGAAGAAAAAAATAAAGATCCATCATTGTTCCTGAGGACTAAGGTATTATTCCTTGCAGTTTGTCAGCTTTGAAACGTTGATCATGAATACAAATTCGCAAAAAATAAAGCTAAATCACAGAGCAAATTGTAGTTCAAAGTATAAGGGACACCTAGTTTTCTCAAAGTCACTACCAGTGAAAAACCATTCACCATACAGACTCTACCATTGAAACACCATTCACCATACAATTCCACCATTGAAACACCATTCACCTTACAGACTCTACCATTGAAATACCATTCATCATACAAACTCTACCATTGAAACACTATTGACCTACAGACTCTAACATTGAAACACCATTCACCATACAAATCCACCATTGAAACACCATTGACCATACAGACGCCACCATTGAAACACCATTGACCTACAGACTCTACCATTGAAACACCATTCATCATACAATTCCACCATTAAAACACCATTCACCATACAGACGCCACCATTGAAACACCATTAACCATACAGAATCTACCATTGAAACACCATTCACCATCATACACCATCATTGAAACACCATTCACCATACAGAATCCACCATTGGCACACCATTGAAAATATACCATTGACACTACCATTCAAACACCATTCATTTACCATTAGGTTTTTTTGTAAGGGTATGGTTAGAATTTGTTAGTCCAAAACTTTCTATTATTACCCAAGTCTTATAGGTAGGGGCATGCGGCATTTGGACTGCTATAACTTTCTATTGAAAAGATTTAAACCTCTCCCTCGCACAGGATATTGTCTTTGTACATAAACGAATTCCTGGAAAGTTATGAAAAAATGCACTTCTCCGATTTTGATATATTGAAAATAATCTTTTTTGATAAAATTCAATATTTCGAAAAAAATCACAAACAAAATCATGTTTTTTACTTAAATTTGCGATGTTAATTAATCAAAATCAAAATGTAGATAATTTAATTTTCTTTCATATGACACCAAGGTTTCCTTAAAATATTACTTACAAAATACTATTTTGTCGTCAAAGGGGCCGCTTTTTTTTTTGGAGGGGGGGGGGGGGGGCTCCCCCTGGCCATACCCACCACTTAAAACATGCCAGACAGTCAATTTGTTATATGGAGCTATGCGATCTTTCCATAATGTGCACATGAACATTGGTTTCCTTTCCAGCTAGGTTGACTACCTCAACGAAACGCCAGAGCAGCGCAATATGAAACCGCGTGCCACGCCCACAGACATGGTCGCCACGCACTACGTTTGAAAGAAGAAAAAATAACAAAAAGAACAAGCAATATTACACTGGTTTCGTTAAATCGACAATGATATAATGCACACTGAGCATGATATAGATAACCAAAGTTGCATAAAAGTAACAAATAAAAATCAATAAAAACTCGGCCAGGCAGTCAGAGAAACAATTTGTATGATTTGTTTATTAGCAAAGGTCCTCATTTGCCTAGTTATTCAAAGATTTGTTGAATAAAGAGAAGAGGAGAAAAGAGAAAATCGATGCATGCAGGCCGGAAAATGTTAAATAGTCGAATACATGTGATGTACAATAATAAGACTAATGTACGTGAATGCGTGTACTTTGGGAAACGAATAAGGTAAAACATCTGAAATTGGCCTTTATAATAACCACAGATGAAATCGTAATAATAAATGAATGGAATTTGAAAGTTAAATGGTACATTAATATCTTATTTCAGCGTTTCCTCATTCGCATAGTTATTCAAAGTAACAAAAAAAAAAAAAAAAAACGCTTTACATTATTAACCCATCCGGGCACTATAGGTCGGAGGCGCAAAATTAACAACAATGGCCAAAAGCACAATTGAAGATTACAAACCAATGAGGGCATTTACATCACCATAATGATTATTCAAGTATTTTTGTGTCAGTATTGACAGAAATAAAACCAGGCATGCACTGCAGGCCAGAAAATGATTTTAAAAAAATCGAGTATAATGTAATGTACAATAATTAAACTACAATAGACAATCACTACCAATTTGTTTTGGTCAGTCTCATTTGCATAGTTATTCAAATCTACAACAAAAAATATCCCGCATTACATGTATGTCCTAACTTTCCCATTACCCTAAGAGAGGCTGAGACAGCAAACCATCTTGAATGAAAATCCTCACCAAAAGGTAACAATTATTTCAAATCATTAAATAAATTATAGTTCAAGGTTCTTTTTAAGAACATAATGTTGTGGTCTAAACACAATTTCTCTCTTTTACTTCGGACAAATGTGACAATTAGAAACTGCTACATGTAGTAATTTGACATCGAGACGATCAGGTTAGTTTATATTGTGCCATTTCCATGTAATAGGGCATCGTCGCATCGATACATTTGATCACATCGGATGAAAGTTCTCCACCAGGCTGCTTCGGTTTTACTCTTCTTTCAAAACAGGAGCTAAAGATGGCCTTAGAGTGCGTCCGATATATAAAATCATCAGGTCTGGCATTTGCTAAAGGTATAAAGCACCTCCACTTGGACACCACATCGGCGCGCGCATCCCAACTCAGAGATGTCGAGCCATTGAAGGGCATCTTAGTTGCATCGGTAAACTTCGATAGCATCGCCAATGGATCGGATAAGATGTCGTCTGCGTCAATAGCGATGGGGTTTGGATCGATATTTTCCTTAACGTATCTCCACAAATCATACTGGCATCATGTAGGGGACGTTTGACGTCATATCAAATGTGGTTTCATCATCAAACGTGGGGGCTTGTCCGGAAGGGGGTGGATCACTGGTGAGTTGTGCAATGATTAGTCGGCGCCACGCCGGAAACACTTTCTTCGGATTTCGGATGAGGAAGGTGTGCTGGTACCCGGAGTCCTTTGTCGGTAGAAGATCCAGGAAATCTGTGACACCATACGCCATGTCTTTAACAAAGACTGATTCACCTGCGGGTATGCTGCTTAATTGTCTCCTAACACTATCACGCCTGAAATGTAGATACAATTAATGAATTACGTAATGATTTATTTTTGGACCCACATCACAATATCAACAAATCAACCAACAGATTAAGGGTACAAAATTTGCATATTTCATATTCAAATTTCCATGGTGTAAATAGTACCATTCATCTGCCATTAGTGATTATGCAAATGAGCGTCCAAAAAGTATTATTAGGTTGAATGGTATTTTACTGGTAGATGAATGGTACGTTGGGAGCGTAATCTCAATGGTATCCGAATGGTATTTAAATGGTGTTTGTGAATGGTATCCGTATGGTATTTTCAGTGGTTCTTCCGAATGGTATACCATTGGGGTATACCATTACATTTTATTGTAAGGGTGGCATCGGCTTCATTAATAATTATTAATTGTTTACGATCAGATAAATAACTTGATAAAAGTTCTAAAGGTGTGCCCCTAATACCGTAATATTTCAATTTTTGTAATAAAATAGAAAGATTTATAAGCTGCTTTAATTAACAATAACAGGCTGTTCAACTCTTCATGTAAGCAAATGTATAATGTACGCTAAGAGTTATATGAGTGGGACCACAGGCACAAAACAGCAGTTACTCACGGTAAAGAGACACATATCATATCCAAAATTACTCCAAATTGAAGAAAAAAATAAAGATCCATCATTGTTCCTGAGGACTAAGGTATTATTCCTTGCAGTTTGTCAGCTTTGAAACGTTGATCATGAATACAAATTCGCAAAAAATAAAGCTAAATCACAGAGCAAATTGTAGTTCAAAGTATAAGGGACACCTAGTTTTCTCAAAGTCACTACCAGTGAAAAACCATTCACCATACAGACTCTACCATTGAAACACCATTCACCATACAATTCCACCATTGAAACACCATTCACCTACAGACTCTACCATTGAAATACCATTCATCATACAAACTCTACCATTGAAACACTATTGACCTACAGACTCTAACATTGAAACACCATTCACCATACAAATCCACCATTGAAACACCATTGACCATACAGACGCCACCATTGAAACACCATTGACCTACAGACTCTACCATTGAAACACCATTCATCATACAATTCCACCATTAAAACACCATTCACCATACAGACGCCACCATTGAAACACCATTAACCATACAGAATCTACCATTGAAACACCATTCACCATCATACACCATCATTGAAACACCATTCACCATACAGAATCCACCATTGGCACACCATTGAAAATATACCATTGACACTACCATTCAAACACCATTCATTTACCATTAGGTTTTTTTGTAAGGGTATGGTTAGAATTTGTTAGTCCAAAACTTTCTATTATTACCCAAGTCTTATAGGTAGGGGCATGCAGCATTTAGATTAACAATGTTTCGTTATCAATTTCAGCTCTTGAGTATATCTATTTTATCTTTTATACGAACTTATTACAAAAATTATTTCCACCAAAATGCCATTAAAAATACCTCCGCGGTTTTGCCACGTCATAATTAACTGCAAATAGGCTAATGTGTTTCATGCTTAAAGATAAACTTGAGTTCTGGTAAAAAAAATAAAAAATGAATTCTCACATAATCAAACGAAACTTACACTGGATGTTCAAGATTACAAATAAATGTTATTTGCAAAAGAAAATTGGTAGAAAATGTATATTGGCTGAGTAATGAGCATAGAAAGATAAGGAAATCAAGGTAAGTAGCCCCGACACCATTTGTGTAGTCCCATTGTACATCTTTCTGTGTACAGTGCTTGTTACTTTACCAAGACTGGGCCAAATTTATCATGATTTTGATGACTCCGGAACCTTGCAGTAAACACCAATACTTACATGCTACATGATCAACTTTTTCTGATCCATTTCACACCTTTTCTTTCACAATGCAATCGCATGACCAGAACTTAGCTTTATCTTTAATTCGTCCTTCTTTCTTGTTACTCACAAAATAAGAGTTTCGTCTACACTTGGCAGATTGAAGAGGTGTTCAAGAGACGTCCCTTGAGCATGCAATCGTTTCTGTCTCATGAAGTCTTTCGAATCGAAATCATCGGCAGAATGTGGGAGATAACTTCCAGTTCTCTGTTTGAATTGAAAGTCTTGAAAGAAGGCCATGGTGTACGGCTCAAACCAGACCTGAAATAAATTACAGAGAGAAATGAAAGATAATATGAAGGTTTTCCTAACGTTGATGTACACTGTCGCCTCATATAGTTGGAATATTTTTTTTAACCTCAATTTATGGAGTTATTTTGACAATGATTTATTCCTAAATAGATCTAGATAATAGTATACATATTACATTCTCAGATTGTATTGAATACTAATTTGCCAGTGTTTGTTTTGCGTGACTGCTAATGCATTTGTATGCTACTATGCTTTTCAACTAGGGGACCTACGCCCTAAAGTCATAAATGACAGCAATGAGGATTAATGCCCACAACAGGGCGCTAATATATCACATCGACACGTTTTTGATCCTGGGGCCGCACAGTTGCGAGGCCATTGCTTTGCCACTTAACCATGACTGTATGCAGCGGGGGCTGGGGTAGGGGGCAGTTCCCACAAATAAAAAACAACAAAGAAAATGCAATAAATGTTCAATAATTCATTGAATTTCCCCCCGGTCCCCAACATAAAAAAAATCTTCTGTTGTGCCCATGCCTTGAGCCAAATTGAGGTAAAAAAAAATATTCCAACTTTATGAGCGACAGTGTATTAGAAATTGTAATATCAATAGGAATGTATATATGAATATGCTACAAGCCCATATTATACATGAATTGTATGTTCTAGTGCAATAGTTTATATACAATGAAACCTTCTCTGTATAATTAAGTGAAATTGTGATAATTTCTATACTTTATATTTCTTACAATGTGAATGGCCCATCTTGTGCTGAGTACGACACTGGAAAATAAATTTTGTTAATGCATGATTTATGTTTGTTCAATCTTGATATCATTGGTCGAGTTTACATTGATAATAAACTAGTCCTCCGAAAAGGAACATCTCAATAGATATTTAGATTGTACCAATCACAAAAATATGATTTGTTCTTAAAGGAAGGGCTCCATGTTTATATATACTGTAGTCAAACTATGAGCTTCAAATATTTCTTCAACAAAGAGATGTTGCAGTTTAAAGGTAAAGACCAGTTTTGGAAACGGTCCAATTTCAAAAAATGAAATGGAAGCTCTTATTACCAATCATGTGAAATAATATGTTTTGACTTATACATGATGATACACATTTTGCCGGGAATCCGCCTACTAATTGATATATTTGGTAAATTAGTTTATCTATTGGGATGTGATCCGTGTCGCGCACGTGTGCTTAGTCCCATATACATATTTCTGTGTTAAGTGCTTGTAACTTTACGAAGACTGGGCCAAATTTCTTATCATTTTGATGGTTCCAGAACCTTGCAGTACACAGCAATACTTATATGCTAGATGATCAACCTTTTCTGATCGATTCCACAACGTTTCTTTTAATGCAATCGCATGACCATAACTGGTCTTTATCTTTAAAGGGGAAGTCCACCCTGAAATTAAGTTAGTTTTAATAGGAGTAGAAAAATGAGAGAAACAAGTCAGTGAAAGTTTGAGCAAATTCCGATTAAAAATAAGGAAGTTAGGATTTTTTAAGTTGTGATCAATCAAACACAAATTGGCAACTCTATGACGTAAAATGCGAGCTCAACTTCCATTTGCTTAGTACTAAAAAAATCTAAAATTTTCATTTTCCCTCAAGAAAAATTTCAACCATACATGCACCCTAAAATTAATAATTGCAAATATGTTTCTATACTTCCCCTGCAAGGAACAAATATATATTCCGTCATCAATAACGAAGAAAACATGATTTTATGGAATATTATGCACAAAGTAAATGAAGGAGAGCTCGTATAATAAGTCACAGAGTTGCCAATTTGTATGTGATTGATCACAACTTCAATAATTCATAACTTTCTTTAATATTTTCATTCAGAATTTGCTCAAACTTTCACTCACCTGATTTTCTTATTATTCTGCCTCTATCGAAACAAACTTATTTTGGGGGTGGACTTTCCCTTTAAATACACTCCCAGGGAACTGTTACATAATGCATGATATAATATTTGAGTCTCTAAAAATTCGAATGTAACTGAAAGGGTTATAATGTGATGAAGATGATAATCGTTTGTTTGAAGAATCATCAAACCTGTGTATTTTCGATGAAACTAAAACATTTGGCGAGTACAGACGAAGCTGATCGGGGAACACACCACATGATGACCCGGAAGGGCTTTGTATCCGCCATATCCTT
Source organism: Strongylocentrotus droebachiensis (assembly GCA_035222895.1). Classification (NCBI taxonomy): domain Eukaryota; kingdom Metazoa; phylum Echinodermata; class Echinoidea; order Camarodonta; family Strongylocentrotidae; genus Strongylocentrotus; species Strongylocentrotus droebachiensis. Next base: position 210,793 of record JAVYIG010001397.1, on the reverse strand, counting down.
TAAAGAAAAAAGATACAAATTTACATTTCTATAAGGTTCAACTCGAGTTCTATCACAACTGAGAAACTCAGATCCGGGATTTTTTTTCAACGTGTCCAGTTTTAACGAGGATCACATGTTTTAAAGTATATAAAATATGTTCAAAAGTTTAGCACATTATTTATATTTTTTTTTTAAGGTGGGGGATATACTCTGTATATGTGCATAGTGATAGAACTCGAGTCGATTTATGGATAAGACAATGAGAGAGAGAGAGAGAGAGAGAGAGAGCGAGAGAGACAAAGGAAGGGAGGGCGGAATAGAGAGAGAGAGAGAGAGAGAGAGAGAGAGAAATAAAAAGGAAAAAGGGAAAAGATGATAAATTAAGATTAATATGGTAAATATGACGTTACGTACGGTTTTGTGATATATAGTGCGTCACAGAAAAAACGAAACCGAGAATTATCGATGTTTTATCATAACTTCGTCACATTTATAATCATGAATAATTGACACATATTTGGAAAGCTTACATCCTCCTCTTTTATTTGATGCCACTCATATGATGCATATTTCACGCATGAGTGATTAAAATGAATATGAAGAGAGGAGATCAAAAAGTCATTTGGCGGACGGTATCTGAATCACATTTCTAGAAAGTTGAGTTTCTGCCCTTCCATATGACACCTCAATAAAAAAAAATGAGTAAGGGATGACAAAGTTCTGTTTGTTTAAAGTAGTGCTTGCATTTCCATAATTTTATCAAACGAATTCGTTTTCACTTGCTGCCTGCCGTAGCATCAAGCAGAATTGAGTGCCCATGTACCAGTTGCGTCAGCCTTCCCTATGTGACGACATACTGAGCTCTCCGAAATCTTGACTTCCATAGATATTTACACGGGGATTTTATATACGTCCAATCAAATTTAGGTTTAGAAAAGTACTCACCTGCACCGTCCAAAGATTATGATCGGGACAATGAAGGTATATATAAGTTAACTGTTCTTGCTGGTATATATAGCTCTGTCTTCTGGTTCAGAAAATAACAGTTCTAATGATGATTTATTCACTTCGATGTCTTATGCCGCAAGTATTTGGAGCGTGTTCGATGGCGAATTCTAAGTATGCATTCACGGATGTTTACCTCTCAAATTGGCGCGAACGAAAATTTGTCCATTGTTAAGGCCCGGTCACACAGCCTTTCGCGTCTGTATCGCGGGTAAAATTTCGCGATTTTTTTTTGCCCGCGGTTGCCCGTGGTGGAAAATGTGCAAAATTGGCTTACCCGCGGTTTACCAGTGGTATGCCCGCGGAACAGACGCCGGCGACTGTTCCGCGTCCTTATGGCGGGTGAAGCGCGGCGGTACCGCGGCCTACCACGCTTACACGCGGTACACACGCTAATGCACGTGATAACAACGCGGTACAGACGCGGAACAAACGTGCTATGACCGTGCTCCACCCGCGATTACCCGCTAAAATTTCGCGTCCAATTCCGCGTGTAACCACGTCTTAACCGCGGCCGTAGCACGTCCTAGCACGTTCGTTTCGCGTCTGTACCGCGTCTTTACCGCGTGTGTACCACGTGTACCACGTGTACCGCCCGCGATTACCCGCGGTCTAAATTTTTGGGCAGCCCAAAACTTTTTCGCGCGGCCAACCGCGTGTGAATTTCTTACCGCGTGTAGCGACGGGTAAAGTACGGCTGTATCGCGTCTTTATCGCGACCTCAAAGCGTCCAACAGCGTCTGCTTCACGGGCAGAAATTTTTGGCCGTGATTCGGCCGCGATACGCCCGTGGAGGGCTGTGTGACCGGGCCTTTATGTGGGGCGAAACCTCGATCAAGTTACCTTCGTCTTGTCGAAAGAAAGTTTAACCATCAATAGAGGGATTAGCAGGCCTATACAACCGTAAAAATGTTTCTGTGGCACAATATGTGTCCAAAGCCTCTAGCAAACGTAGAAAACTGCTTGTAACATAATGTATGGATGGTATTCTAGCACATGATAATAGGGACTTTTAGATTTGCACAACGACAACGTGGATTGCTACGATCGACGTCCTTTTTAATGCACTGCCTTGAATGGACGTCACACGTATCAGTCCACGCAAATCTAAAAGTCTCTAATCATGCAGATTTGGTTCCTGAAGCGTTGATTCCCCCTTCAGTATCGGGGGGGGGGGGCAATTATTGAACGCATACGACCCATCACTTATCAATTATTTTGAGCAACTGGCGTGGACTTAGACACCCCTTGTATAACACTAACACTATATCATGATTCCACTTCCTCACATGATATGTAGAATCAAGTTGATATACCCGTTCTTTTTCTGTCATAAAAAGCTAGTTTACATTACATAATGAGGGATAAGAAATTGACGTGGTATCATTATTGCTGCTATTTAAAGCCACACTGTCCTACTTGTAGCTACTTGCTCCCTCTATATAGAAAACTTCCCCAATCGGTGCCTGTTGGTCCCCCATGATCCTCTTTTTCTTATGTTAAATGAGAGCTGAGTTAATGAGTTAGCCACCTGTCACAGTGACCTCGATGGCTCACTGTGTGGTCTAATCCCTTCTAGCTGAAGTAGTAAAGCCTACCTTTAAATACTACAACTCTATATAAAGACCAAGGTCCAATTGTGACGTAACGTGGGGTAAAACAACACGAAGCGAGAATCGGGCGGGTCGAGGGGTGGGGGGGGGGGGGCAATTTATTCACAAGTTTGTTTGACGCGGTATTTTCCATTCCCCCCTCCCCTATTTTTCTAATCTATGGAATGCCTACCTCAAAATGTTATAGTGGATTGTGAGATATAAACGAGTTTATTTAGTATGACTGCATGGGTTTGCGTGTTTAGTGCTGAAAACCTAATTCTGTATATCGTTGGCCTAAAATGTGTTATCATGCATACCTTTTTCATTTACTCCACTCATCATACTTTAAACACATATATCGGCCCGAATTCACAAAGGCGGTTTGTCGACAAACCTAGGTTTATGTGCGTCATATGACGCGTTTTTACAAACCTAGATGACCTAGGTTTGTAAAAACGCGTCAAAACGCGTCAGCTTGTTTACCATTGTAGGGAATTGATTGAAATATAATGAGTAGGCACAAAAGATTCTCACTCAGTCAAAAAAAAAAAAAAAATCATTGAATCATCCAGTCATTCCCCAATCTTTCAAGTAACACATCAATGTAGTTTGAGTTTGAGTTTGAAATTTGAGTTTGAGTTTGAGTTTGAGTTTGTATCACCCAGAAATCAGTCAATCAGTAGTTACCAAACCAATCTACTACCTACCCATCAATCAGTAAATGAGCCAACAAATCGATGAATTGTAATGTAGTCCTTTTAGTTGTGTATTCAATCAAAATTAATAAGAATTCAATCAATCAATCAGTCAATCAATCAATTGATCAACCAACTAATCAGTCAATCAGTCAATCAATCAATCAGTCAATCAATCAATCAGTCAGTCAATCATCCAATCAAATAATCAATCAATCAATCAACCAATCAATTATTCAACCAATCAATCAATCACTCAATCAATCGTTCAATCAATTAATCAATTAATCAATCAGTCAACCAACCAATCAAATCAATAAATTCAGTCTGTTTAGTGCATGTGTTGACGTTTTTATCCCACAGGTCAGTCTTTCTCCATCCATTAATTAATTAATCAATCATCATCTAAGTTACCATTTCGCCAATAAACTTGGAATAAATTTCTCTTATCTTTTTCCATGAAGTGATTGTGAGAATATGATTTATGATGTGAGAATATTTATATGATGTTCTCAGAACTTTATCGATAAATCTAAAAAGACATAGAGATTGGTCATTGAACTTATATGAAGAGAGAAACTCTGAATTAATCATATTGTCACAATCATTTCATGAAAACAAGTAAGAACAAATTATTTCAACTTTATGAGTATTGGGCAACAGTGTATTCTAGTGATACACCAGTCAAACAACAAAGCTAAAATGTCATGCTCGTTTACCCATCAATCAACAAATAGAATTAAAAAACACAACCTTGGTTAATTTTAATTTTAATACAAACTGTGTACAAAACGAGGAAATATTAAGCTTATGTTAGCAAAGATTTCAAGAATCAATACTTCCTACTTACGATGTTAGTCGAATTTGTTGTTTAAACTATGTCGGCATTCCATAGGAATCACTATATAAAACAGTATAATGGTTAAAATAGATTGATAGTCAATAAATCAATTTACTCGTTCAGTCAGGCTTTGAAAAAAGCCATTTGTCTTTATATCATACCCCCATCACTCAGATCCACTAAACACCATACAGTTAGCAGTTTCAATCTCGTTATTTTTCATTCACGCAATGTATACCGATACTTTTGTTAACATTTCTCATAACAGAACATTGTAACGAGTTGTTCGAAATAAAGTTATGACATCATTAAAGAAGGATAAAGTGATATGACATAGGCAAGGATTCATGTTTAAATTCAAAGTTCAAATCTTTACTTCAATTTCTTCAATTTATCTATCGTGCAAATGTTTAACCGAGACTTCTATCCTCGTAAAAAAAAAATTAACGAAAAATTCAGGGAAAAAAAGGAAAAGAAAAGCCAGTGGTGGTTTCCGCAGTGCGATGCCTTTTGCCTTTGCATATTTAGCATCCTCTCCGAGGGGTTGTGTCCATCTTGTAGCAAGTTAAAGAGAAACTCCAGTACTGGTAATGCGATTGCATTGTGAAAGAAAAGGTGTGGAATGGATCAGAAACAGTTGATCATGTAGCATGTAAGTATTGGTGTGCACTGCAAGGTTCTGGAGTCATCAAAATCATAATAAATTTGGCCGGGTCTTGGTAAAGTAACAAGCACCGACACAGAAAGCTATATATGGGACAACACACATGGTGTCGGGGTTGGTACTACCTTGATTTCCTTGTCTTTCTATGCTCATTACTCAGCCAGTATACATTTTCTCCCAAAATTGTTTGGCACATGTCTTTTATTTGTAATCTTTAACATTCAGTGTAAGTTTCGTTTGATTCTGTGAGAATTAATTTGCTTTTTTTTACCAGAACTGGAGTTTATCTTTAAGAGATGTTCTGCTCGCAACTGTTGAGTATTCCGTTGACTACTGAATTGTATAGGTCCCATAGGCTTAACACAGGCACCACAGGTTCCAGTAAGCAAAGGGTTAAAACAAATTGTGGATAATAAAGCTAGGGATTTTCTGCTCGCAACTGTTCACACGTTTTACAACAAATCTGTACGTAGCCCGGCATGCCACAGAACATCTCAAACTTGGATATGTCACATAGGACGCTGTCAGCTAATTCACAAGCAGTCACTGTCGGTGAAAATACAAGTAAGGAGAGGGGAGAGAAGGGGAGGGAGAATAGAAGAGGGAGGGAGGGAGGGAGGGAGAGAGAGAGAGAGAGAATGAGAGGGAGGGAGATAAAGGGAGATGGGAGGGGGAGGGAGGGATAAAGATAGACAGAAAAAGAGAGAGAGAGAGAATGAGAGGGAGTGAAATATAAAGAGATAGGGGAGGGAGAAAGAGCAGACAGAAGGAGCGTCGAAAATAGGAAAAGAAGAACGACGAGACAAACCAAATTGAAAGAAGAGAAGAGTAGAGAGATGGAATGGTATCATAAAGAAAGAATAAGGAGATAATGAAATGAGAGGTAGGGGGGGGGGGCAAAGAAAAGAAAGAAGAGGTCATTATTACATTTTTCTCATTATTACATTTTGATTGAATATTTTGATATGCATCCTAACGGAAATGTCTATCCCTGGTTTCTTGATCACAAATGAGATGATTACATTTGTATGATTATTACAACTCTCGGGTAAACAGTAAGGAAGAGATCATCGTGGTGAAATAGTGAGAATAATTCTGAAAATATGGTCACTAGTATAAACATCGCAAAAATTAATAATTACTTTTTGTACTTCTTCTTTCGTAAGATGTTTTGCAGCTAGAGTGACAGATCAGGGTTAGAAAGTCATGCAAGGGCAACATTATTTTGATTCAAGATGAAAGTCACCTTTCGTACTGATCTGCTAATGTTAAAGAGGTTCCCATGAAAACAAAGATACATTTTGTCAACGAGAGTGACACCCCCACCCCCCAACAACAAACAAAACACAAAAAGACAAAGAGATGATAATTGCATCAAGAAATTAGTCGAATCATAAACATGGATTTTTTTCCCCCAAGAAAATATACATCCGACGTTAGTGAAAATTTCGGCAAAACTTAAGTGAATTCGGGTAATTTATTATAATTACGTAATATTTGTTACCTTCACACGCCTCAAGTTCACATTTTTTGGCACTGGGTGGCTCAAGACCGGCACATAGATAGTCATCCTCTAGCGCCCCCATCGGTACCTCACACTCAACTTCTCGTGTTTTCACACCGGGTCCGCAAATCGCAGAGCACTAAATAAGAGATAAATAGGAGAAAAACTTTATCAAGGGAAATATTTGTCAAATAAATGAAATAATAATGTAATGCCCCCCCCCCCAAAAAAAAAAACACAACAACAACAAAACAACAACAATCAAAGACGAACACCATAATACACCAGCTCGTAACCTTTGTCCACCAACTGACAAATATAATCTAATTATTCTCAAACCCAGATTCTCATCTACCGAAAAACGTTTTACAGTGGCTGCCTCGAAACCGTAGAACAATATCCCATTTTCCATCGGAGAATTAGCCTGTCTTGCCACTTTCAAAAGATTCCTTAAAACATACTTTCCCCCTAAGTAGCATAATGTGATCAGCCTTTTTCATGAGTCTATACATTTCATGTTTCTCAGACTTTTCACATTCTGTGCTTTGTGTACGATATATGGTACCTTTTGTTTTTAGCGCTCCTAAATAGTCGATATTATTAATAACACTGAACTTGTGAAAGAAAAAATACTGAAGAGTATTGGGGTGTATCAGCAATTGTACAATCATTGCTTTTTAGTGGACCCCTCTGTTTCCAATATGTATTCCTAAATTGTTGTAAATGTTTATAATTGATTTGTAATGTTTGTTGGAAACATAAATAAATTGAAATTGAAAATCGAATTGAAATTGAATCCCCCTCGGTGGATTTTAACGAAAATGCCACTTTCTGCCAAATTACAACAACTAGTTGTTTTGTGTTTAAAAGTTGTTTTAAACACGAAATTCCATAATGAAATTTGCATCACTGATAAAACCAATATGAATATTATGTAACCGAATACAAAACACCTGCAAAAAGGTATTAAAGGGAACGAAATATAAACCAAATATAATCACACTATATGGGCCCTGTAACATAAAGGGATAATTATGGTTAATCGTATAGGCCTATTCCTAAAATTACCTACATTTCTTTCAGTCAATCGTAACTTTAAATTAAAAAGAAACTGACGATTAATTATATGGTACATAAAGATACAATGCATGGCATGATAAATGAAAAAATTGTGATACATCACATTGTAATGACTGATTGTCTTTCGATTTTATGTAACAGGGACAAGATCAGATTAAAGAGAAGGTTGAGATCTGGAAAAGGTATCCAATGAAAAGGATGAAATTGAGGTGACAAGTATTAGCTATAGGTTGTGGACCACATTTTCATGCCCCATGTTTGTGTAGTCCCATATACAAATTTCTGTGCCATAATATGCAGGTGACTTTTAAATAGCAAGGCTGTGTAAATTCTTATCATTATCATGATTCCAAAAACGTCACATTATACACCAATACTTATCAGATGAATCACTTCCACGCTGTTTTTTTTAACAATGCAATCCCATGACCAAAGCTCGATCTTATCTTTAAGTTATTAAAATCATAGTTTTTAGTAAGATCACAAACCTCAGACCATGTCCCTTTCACCCATCGGCTTGCACACGGCTCTAGACCACACGGTTCGACATCAAGAGGACGATTGGCCATCCCACATGCTTCCTCGTCATTAAGTGTCTGTTCGTCGTTCATAACCTTTAAACAAATAGAATTTACAAAAATGGATATTGGTTTGTTGGTTTGTTTTTCCATTACTACTGGGAAATAATGTGTATGCTTGTGGGTAAGGAACCAGAAGATCGAGGGCTTTAAAATCCTCCACGAGGAACTTGGTAATGAGGATGATAATGCCTTACCAAAGGGCTTTAGCACATCGACTTGGTTTCGAACCCATAACCTCCCGGTTAAGAGTTAACTGCGCTATCACCGGGCCCTCGCGCCACCGTAAAGAAATTGTGAATAAGTTTGACATGTTTTTAGAAAGTTGCTTTCATCAATTTACAGTCAAAGAGACGGATATCACCTTTTATGATAACAGTTTAACATTGAAAACATTTGATTCTCGTAACACTTGAGACATAAACATTCAAGACCCCTTCTTTCCCATATTATGAGTGAGTTATAACCATAGCAGAAAGGGCAGACATAACAATAACAATAATGATAATAATAAGTTTGTTTACCAAGGGAAACCTCATCATCAGCATCAACCCTGTACTTCACCTGGGTGAAGAGTAGCAAATGTGGAATAATGTATTTTCAAAGGACATTGGTGCCGGGCAGGTATTTGGTTCCCTCAACCCATGTATTGAGAGTGAAGTCAATAAACCACTATACCACGACACCCTCACGACACCCCCACGAACCTTCCCCCGACTGACATCCCGGTGACAAAAGCAATGTAAGTTCGGCTAACCTGGAAGCATTGAACGTCTCTTGTCTTGTACGCACTACCTCCACACGTTGCGCTGCATTCACTCCATGTCGTCACCTGCCACTCGTAACTATGTGGACAAAAAAAAGTTTACATTTCCATTTTCTTTAACAATAACAATAAGTGATGTTATTTTCAGATCACTTCATGTTTATTTACAAATGTATTAAAAGATTATAGGCCATAAAACTTGTTTCATTCAACTTTAATAGCACAACTAAAATTACTCACTAAATATCAGTGAGTATCGTTGATCACAATACCACGGTTTTTCTCTTTAGAGATATATTGCATGTTATTAACCGTATCCGGACACCTACCCCCTGGACATCCATCCCCAGATAACAACCCCCAGTCAACTACCCCCAAGGACAACTACCCCCTAGGACAACCACCCCTACAACAACACCCTCTATGACGACTACCCCGGGACAACTACCCCTGGACAACTACCCCGTAGGATAGCTGTCCGGGGGAGTTGTCCCAGAGGATGGTTGACGTAGGGGGTCCTTGTCTGGGGGGTAGTTGTCCTGTCGGGTGGTTGTTGTCTGGGGGTAGTTGTCCGGGGATAGTTGTCTGGGGGTAGTTGTCCAGGGGGTAGTTATCCGGGGGTATTTGTCCCAGGAGGCAGTCGTCCTAGAGGGTGGTTGCCCTAGGGGGTAGTTGTCCTAGGGGGTAGTTGACTTGGTTATCCGGGGGTGGATGTCCAGGGGGTAGCTGTCCTAGAACCGTTATTAGCACATTATTGATTACAGTATATTGATCCCATACACGCCTGTTTTCGAATGGTAAATATTTGTTCATCATCCTTATCATGTGATAGAAGAAAATAACCGAGTACATCGCAAACTCAGTACGCGGCGGGCGCCGCGGAAGTACGATGCAAGCTCGTGGTTGGTCAATACGGGGTAACACGCGACATGTAATCGCCTGAGATACGGTGTGATAACCGCATAGTTCGTGGTGATTGGTTGTTTGGAGTAACTCACGTGACAATGACTGCTTCTGTTGGGCATGGTTCCTCATTGCATTTCACTCTCTCGGCTTTCGGATCATAGCTCCTTTGACCGCATAACTTGTATTTCACCTTCCGACTATCTCTCAGTCTGGTGCATTGAAATCGATGGAAAGAGTATCCTAAAAGATTAAGAAAATACTTTGTTCATTTGGTGGAACTACAGACAACTAATAGGCTATGGTATGGGTATACTAATGATAAAACTAGCATTCGCGTACAAGGACTCGCTGTGACTGCAGATAACCGAGTGAGGCGGTTGGGAAAGTATGCAAAGCATATCTCATTAAATAATGATAATAATAATGATAACACTCTGATCATTTTAGAGCTGTTAACAATACCATGCAAAAAAGGATGATAAAATATATCAACGTCAACACTCCAGCTAATTTTAACATTAATCATTTTGTAAAATACTTTAAACTAACGAATTACATAATATCATATAAATAATAAACTTTTTTTTTCATCTATCTTAGGGTGCGTTTAAGCTTAAATTTTGAAGGCAGAATGAGCGATTTGTAACGCTCATCGTAAACGCTCATCGTAATCGCAGTTCCACGGTGTACTGTTTATGCTCACTTCTCTGGCTCCTCCAGGCAATTCTCCCTTGGTGGCCTTAATTGATCTTCCAGCTGGATTCGCAAACCTTCACTGTGCATGCTACGTAGACCCACTAGAGGTCAGTGCGTTGACCCCATTTAAACGCGTTTACAAATTGTAAACGCATCTTTTTGTGAGTTTACGATCGGCGATCGTGATCGCCGTTTTTCGGTGATTTTACAAGAGTGAGCATGGACGCAACCGTGTTTTAAACTAAACGCGTAACATATGCCTGATTCTGGCCAGAAAAAGTTAAGCATAAACAGTACACGCCCTAACTATCTTACTTTTATTTATTATAAATCTCTCTTCCCCTTTCCTATTCTATCTCTCTCTCTTCCACTTGTATCCGAAACATTTGATGTGTTTCAATAAGTTTGGGGTCTCAGTCTAAAGTATCTGTATTCTCTTTAAAAAAAAAAAGGTTAAAGGTAAAGACCAGTATTGGTAACGCCCCAATTTTAAAAAATGCAATGGAAGCTCTCATTACCAATCATTGTGAAAGAATATGTTTTGACTAATACATGATGATAAAAAATTTGCCGGGAAACCGCCTACTAATTCATATATTTGGTAAATTTATTTCTCTCATGGTCGTGTGAGAGAGATAGGGTAGTCCCATATACATCTTTCTGTGTATAGTGCTTGTAACTTTACGAAGAATGGGCCAAATTTCTTATCATTTTGATGATTCCAGAACCTTGCAGATGCTAGATGCTAGATGATCAACCTTTTCTGATCGATTCCACAACGTTTCTTTCACAATGCAATCGCATGACCATTACTGGTCTTTACCTTTAAGTCAGTATTTTAATTCAGTGAACCTACATGCAACAAGCCCAGCTTTTAAGTTGTTTTGCTTTCCATTTCCGTGTTTAATGATTTACTATAAAACATTCTTCCATGTCATTAATTACTATATGATTATGGATTCTTTCTTTCCATACAAATTAAAAAGTTATGTTAATGTATTTCATGATGCATTATGCTTCGTTAATTTTGCATAGAAATGGATTAAAGGCAATCATTAATCGATCAATTAACCAATCAATCAATCAACCAAGCAATCAGTCAATCAATCAATTAAAACCAATAAATCAAACCATCAATTAAAGACCGTCAATACTACTGGGCCAGAAGGGATTAGACCCCCCCCCCAACCAGGTCACTGACAGGTGGCTATCTCATCAACTCAGCTCTCAACTAACATAAAAAAAGAGAATCATGGGGGACCAACAGGCACCGATTGGGGAAGTTTTCTATATAGAGGGAGCAAGTAGCTACAAGTAGGACAGTGGGGCTTTAACCAATCAAGCAAGCAATGAAACAATAAAACAATCAACAATCAATAAATAAGACATTAATTTGTACTAATAAATCACCTCCTCCGCAATCCCTCGTACAATCTGTCCATCCTTGGTCTTCCCATAAGTAATCATTCGATGGGGGTGGTGGAGATTCTTCCTCCTCCACCACCTCCTCCTCATCTTCCTGTCTCTCTGCATCCAGCACCTCCCCCCCGAGAACGTCAGGCAGTCCATCTCCAAAGTCTTCGTACAACTCGATCTGGTAACTCATCGCTCGAGAATCGCCCGATGCGAAGGCCTTCAGGATGTCAATCATTGTCCATTTTTGTTAAACATTCCAAAATTAAAATTGAATTGAACTGAATTAATTTCAATTCAAATGTTATTTATCAGAAAATACACATAGCAGCACAAGGACTGAATCACATAGAGTCTACACAATTACGATTCAATTAAATTTGTATTGAATTGAACTGAAAACCCCACATGGCAGCCCAAGAACTAAATTGCAGGGAGTTTACAAAGAAAAATCACCAAAATAAAATATCTTACAAATCTATACATACATGTACGTCATAGTTCTACAATAATATGAAAGAAGGAGAGAGAGAGAGAGAGAGAGTGAGGGGAGAAAGAGGGGGACGAGACAGAAAAGAGAGGAAAAGGAACAGCAAGATAAAGGCAAAGGTATGGCTTTCTAGAGGAAAAAGAGAATGATAATTACATAATAAGTGAACATGAAATTGCTGAAGGGCGAAAGTGAATTTTATACAGCTTCATTATTTACCAATAGGATCAATGTTTATCATAATTGTTTTCACTTGTGGCCGATACAAATTTAACAACAACGAACAAACAAAAACCAACCTACAAACTAAAAAAGACAAGAGTGTTTCTCGAATTGACTTTCTATCAAATGAATGAGTTAGCTGACATAGAAAAGATTCGCGTAGATAAAGTGCGAACTATATGAGATTCTTGACTGCATCCCCTTATCGAATTAATTTTTAAGAGATGACAGTTTATTTAAATAAAACCAAGTGTATCCGGTTAAGTTATATTACAGTTAAGATCTTCAATACAATATGTGTTAGATTACATATAAAATAGGGTTCTAGGACATCTACCCCTTGGACATCCACCCCACGGATAACCGCCCCCAGTCAACTACCCTCTATAGGACATCTACCCCCTAGGACAACTAACCCCTAGGACAACCACCCACGGACAACTACCCCCAGACAACGACCCCCGTATAACTAACCCCCGGACAACTACCCCCTAGACAACTACCCCCTACGACAACCATCCTCTAGGACAACTACCCCCGGACAACTGTCCTAGGAGGTAGTTGTCTGTGGGTAATCGTCCTAGGGGTAATTGTCCGGGGGTAGTTGTCCTAGGGGTAGTTGTCCTAGGGGTAGTTGTCTGGGGGTAGTTGTCCTGGGGGTGGACGTACAGAGGGTGGTTGCCCTAGGGGTTAGTAGTCCTAGGGGGTAGTTGTTCTAAGGGGTAGTTGTTATAGGGGGTAGTTGACTGGGGTGGTTATCCGGGAGGTTGATGTCCAGGGGGGAGGTATCCGGATACGATAAAATAGAAATGCGATTCTGTAATCACTATCGTGAATTTGTAGCAATTTGCAGCAATGATCATATTTTCTTTTGTAATTCGAATAATGATTTGCAAAATGCATTATATTAACGTGCAATGCTTTGTTTGATTGATTTTGTCTGAGGTCATAATTGTTTATAATGATTGTTCTGTTGGAAATGAAATGAAAACTGAGCGGAAGTGAAATCCCTAAAATTAAAGGGGCACGTTCCCGCCAGTGTAGTTATCGGAACATGCCATCTGCCTAAGAGCCGTATTCTGTTGGTGTCAATAGGCAGCCATAGCGCCGTCCGCCAGCGCGTACGTATTTTGAGCGCCCTCTGGAATACGGGGAACATGCCCCTTTAATCTCATTTTCTAGCACTAACCATGAGATGAATAATAGTTGGAACGGGTCCTTTCATTATTAACGTCTCTGCTTCATCGTTCACTGTATACACAAACCGAACACCAGATTCGATGAAGGCATGAGGTGGAGACTGCTGTTTACCACGGTTCAAGATGTACTTCCCATTCTCCTCGATCCTCAATGCTAAAAAGAAAGGACATATACCATTCAAGAGCACGAATCTTTGACAACATAATTCAAATAACGATATTTTGTTGAAATTCAATCGGGTATTTCAGACTCCAAAATTGTAAAAATGAAACTAACGTTATCCAACTCTCGGGTGTTACGTAACTTTCAAAACAACACAACGTAGGGAATATCGAAGATTCGTGTAGAAATTATGTATATTTTGAGGGAGATGTATATGAATGCTCATTTTTTAACTTAAGATCAACAAAAAATCGCAAATAGTCACCATATATGCACAATTATGATAACCAAGTCAATTCGGTAATTGTCTCAATCAAAATAACCTCGTAATACATACCTATGGTTTCATTACAGGTCTTGAAGACTGTAGTAAACTATATCTGTCTTTATATCGGATTGGATCAGACTCGAGAGAAAAAAAAGAAAAAAAAACTTACCAAGAAAGTGCGTTGACGCTGCTGTTTTTGTGACTTTCATGTCCCACATTCCTGGAGTAAGCGTCAATAACTTTTGGTATTCTGTAAAAAGCAACAGCAAAAAACAAAATATGAAATATAAAGAAATAATAAGAGAGAACGAATGATAAGTGCATAGTATTCAAACTTAATTTCCGATCGCGAATGTCATTTTAAAGAACGTCGGTCGGCTTTTGTGATTCAAAGTAATTTTATCCACCTTACTTTTTGATTTTGGCGACTCGTCAATGACATCTGTGACGACTTGAATGCATGTTTCGTTTCGTCCATCACAAACTCCGCATTTGTCCCAGAATTTTGTCGACCCCATTTCAACGTCACATCCGATGCTCTAAAAATGAAAATAGATGTTTAAACACATCAACCATTATCCAAATACTTTCTGCACTGCAACAACTTTAACCCACCCCACCCCCTCCCCCACAAAAAAAGGGGGGGGGGGCTGTAGAATATTCACTCTGTCACAGAACATAAAATGTCATTCAGCGATCTGTTGTGGGTAGACTTCTTTTGAAAAAGAGTCGAACTAAACAGAATTTATACCTTTCATTTGGTAACGAAGACGACAACGATGATGATGATAACGACAATGTCGATGACGAGGAGGAGACTTTGTTCATAATTATGCATTCAATATGTCCTAAGGCGCATGGTTCAAACAATCAATCCTCGCTCTCTGACAAAGTTCCAATAATTATCAGCGAGTCGTTAGTACAGAGCATAAAATCGTTTACTTAACGCACTATCAAACAAATAAGAGGTCTAATATTATTTGTAACGGAAGATTAAATTTTCGTTCCATTTTGTAAAGCCTTATAAATATTTACACAAAAGAATTTAAGTAAATATTATTCATCCAAGCTCTTTGCTATAATAGACGTTTACCTAATCTTGTGAAAATTGCTGCAAACGTAAGCGCCTGTCTTCTATTCTTGATACATAATAAAATAAATAAAAACACTGAAAATGGTTCAAATGATAACTTACTTTAGGTTGTCCATCGATACATATTATTTCAGGATAAGTATAGGAAACGGGGGTACCGTCCGTTACGAATCTCTGCGAAACGTAGATTTCACCCGTATCATCTGCCACGCAGGATAGCTTACATGTCATACTAGCTAAAAAGAGGGGGAAAAAAAATGAAGAATAATATAGAATTTATGGTCATTTATTTCTTTAGGGGTGTTGTGGTCTAGCGGATGAATCTCCGGACCACGAACCACAAGGTGCGAGGTTCGAATCCTTAATATCCTAATAATAATAATAATAATAGGCGGTTCTTGTATAGCGCTCATGTCAGTCAGATTAAACCCTCCTGGCGCTCCCGATTGTCCTTTAGAATGACACTAATCTACATTTGCCACACTTTGTCCAGGTGTACGTAGTGGGTACCTAGGCCCCTTTCACAAAAACTTGTCATCAGTGACAAATGACAGTTTGGGTTATAAGCTACTGAATTCCTTGCTGATTGGCTATCAGCATATTTGTCACTGATATTTGTCATTTGTCATTGAGAGAAGACTTTGTGAAACACCCCCTTGTAAGATTCATTCCTTGAATGCATTGAGAGCTACGGTTGCCCGAGCTAAAGTCGAAGTAATTATATATCTAAAATTTCCATTGGAAGCGTATATGGGACTATATATCCGGGTTTTTTCCGTATAACCATACATCCATACATACATACACACATTATATGAACATACAGAATAATGATAATTACTTAAAGAGAATAAACATGGATCGCTCTATTCAGAGCTATTAATGCAATGGCTCTGTTCTTCCTGGATGTCCAAAAGAAAGAACAAAACGAAAGAATCAAGATAAAGAAGGGAGAATTAAAGAATTTCACATGCATAAACATAACAAAATATATGGAATAAACATATACATATGTGAATATAACACAAAGCATCACAACAACACTGATCGCTTCTGTAATATAACACAAATCAACCACATCCCTACCCTGTTATATGATGCACTATATAGTTGATCATCCTTTGGGTATCCCACGCGATACCAAGTATTGTAGAATTCTGAACATAAATTGACATCAAATGTGTCATTTAACTTCATATTTGGTACGATCTAAGCTTTATAGAAGGCTATTAACTTGATGTAGTGTTCGAAATATACCAATACCTTTATGTGGTCGGCAACGTATATTATTAGAGATAAAGAAAAGGAAAGATGCTACAAAAAAAAAAAAAAAAAAAAAAAACCCGTAGTGCTTTGAAAGATGTGGCTCACCTCAAACAAGGAGTTACTAAACCTTGCCTCAAAGGAACTCATATTAAAGTGATAAAACAAAAAAATTACAAGACTAAAAGTGTTTATCCCGCACAGAATACAATACAATTGTGTGTGTTGACTCACGATCTGGGTTTTGATAGGCTATCAACGATAAGTCGTTTTTCCTCCCATATTGATTACATTGCTCTTGCTGTTTGTCCGCGAAACCATCAGAACAGACCTGTGCGCAAAGATATAAATAATAACAGTAATATATGATACAACATAATAATAATAATACTACTAATAGATTTATATAGCGCAGCTTTTATACAAAATATATTCAGCTGCGCTGGTTCAGAGCTCCTTTTTACTGAATTCTACAAAAAAAGGATCTCTCAATTGAACAAATATGTTTTTAATTTGGATTTGAAGACATTGAGAGATAGAGTGCTTCGTATGTGATGAAACGGTTGCTATCACGTGATTCCTCTTCGCAGCTGGCACGTGACCAATTACGAGGCGCCATTTTGGAGATGACTGGATGCAGCTTCGTGAGTATATAAGCGAGGACTTTTACAGAGATGAATGATAACGCTGATTCATGAGCGACACTTTTTCCTTTGGATGGTTGAGGAATGTGACTACAATTCTTAAAATGATTCAATAGAAAGTAAGTTATCATGTACAATACCCATGAACTCTATTTTTGTTATCTAATACCTTATTGCACAGTGTTATGGACCATGACTAATTTCTCCTGGGAAAAAACCTCAATATTATATTTCAAAGTCTTTGAAGTTTTGCCCCTACCATTGTGTTCTCTTTAATTGTAATTAATGTAAACCGATAAGGCACAAGGCACGAAACAACGCTATAAATGACGTACCTGAAGATTACAGAGTCGATACTCAACAGAATCACCGGAGCAGTCTGCCCCACGATCTGGACTGAAAATAACAAGAAAGATTTCAAACCATATTTACAAGTCATTGAATGTAAATTGGCGAATGGCGAATTTCAAATTATCAAAATAAACACAAAGGCAAATAGTCGTACAAGAAAGAAGAATTAGCGGCCATACACACAACCACAAATTTACATGAACAAAATACTAGAAGCACCATTTTAGGGCTAATTATCGGTTTATTGGACATTTTAAAACAATAGTTATCGAAGGGTCTGATTTGAATGAATTTGGTGAATCTAAAGACAACAATATTGATAATCTAGTGGGTTTTTTTGGAGCATGTACAGGGACGACGTTATGGAAACTGGACAGGTAACTATATGACACCCTTCAACAAGCAAGGCCCTCAGATTTTGGAAACTTATAAAGCTTCTGAAAATGCTAGACCATTTCCTTTATTTAAAAAAAACTCCAGTGCCGCCCCTGTAGGTTTCTATGGTGCTTCCTGTGATACTTACGGTGGATTGTTGCAGTATCTTCTTCGGCTTTGAACCCCGAGCCCACAGCTATAGGAACATAAACCCCATGGTTCCCAGGGGCCCCAACCACCGTCTACAGGTTTAGCTGATACACAAACTTCTTGGACACATTCCTGGGAAGGAGAACAAAATACAGGTGAAATACGGAAGCATTTACTTTGTTGTCACACATTTTAATATATTAGAAGATCGTCAGAGGTATATGGGAAATGAATTCTTTCATACTCAAGCAAAAGTTACTCAATGTATTAAAGCGATACTGAACTGATGACCTTTCTGCCCTTGCGTACTGTTTGTTCACCCAAGGCGCCATTTTAATGGTAAACTTACCAACTATAGTGCGTGACCCAATACCTAATAAGCCAGTTTATAGTTGCAGTCTGAGCATGAGCAGATAAACGTCATTGCAGACCAAATTGTGAAATACACGGGGGGGGGGGGGGGGAAATAAAATACTCGAAACGTGCTCTTGAAAGCATGTAATCATAACAATCATTATCCATTTATGCACAAGCAGTGCACTCCATTTATATACACAGGTGGAAGTATTGTTTGAAAAGGAGAAACAAAGGCTATCTATGTAGCACATCGCTGTAGGAGTGATTATTTCAAAATGTACAAAGTGGGACCTCTTAATGTTTTGAAGATCTGTGGATATTTGGGGTCATTTGGGACATGTGCTAACCGTGAACTGGTCTTTTCCCACTTCGCAGACAGAGGGCGGACTCGAAGCGAGAATCAAAAGCGCAGCGAGGGAAGCAGATAGTTAGGCCATTAATTTTTTTTTTCAATTTTTTTTTTTAAAGAAAGAAAGAAAGAAAAAAAAAAAAATCTATTTCTGATTTTATTTTTTAAATTTTTTTAAAATCCCGGCGGTCATCTTAAAAAATAGCCCGACTGTCAGGGAAAATGTACCGAGCGGCCATTTTGAAAGAAAAAAAAGGGCCTCCTCCTTCCTATTTTTCAAAAAAAGCAGGACGCTAAACATTTTTTTTTTATTTGGCCTTACGGACCATATCTGCTACAGCTGACCTGACATAGCGCTAGAGATTTAGTCCATCTATTAATAAAGTATGGCTTTAAGATTATACTATTTTTGTAAATTGGATAATAGCTGAATATATATTGTGAAAGAGCGGCGTATAAATCGAAACCTCCATGAAGTAAATGACAAAACGACAAATTAAAAGCAACTGTTGCTGTTTAGTGCGGATCGAACCAAGGGTCAACCTTTATATAAGGATTATGTTTTTCTTTTTAGGTTGCAACCTATTCAGTTTATGTTATGTCCTTGTCAAATATGTTCTTAATGTGTATTTTATGTTATAAAGCTGCCTGTTATATGAAATGTTGTCTTGTTAACTGAATGAAATGAAATTGAATTAAATTGAATTGAATTGAATGCTTAGGGTCAAGGTCATCATGACGTTTTAAGGACTAACGCTTAAAGGTAAAGACCAGTAATGGTCATGCGATTGCATTGTGAAAGAAACGTTGTGGAATCGATCAGAAAAGGTTGATCATCTAGCATCTAGCATCGGCAAGGTTCTGGAATCATCAAAATGATAAGAAATTTGGCCCATTCTTCGTAAAGTTACAAGCACTATACACAGAAAGATGTATATGGGACTACCCTATATCTCTCAGACGACCATGAGAGAAACAAATTTACCAAATATATGAATTAGTAGGCGGTTTCCCGGCAAATTTTTTATCATCATGTATTAGTCAAAACATATTCTTTCACATGATTGGTAATAAGAGCTTCCATTTCATTTTTTGAAATTGGGGCGTTTCCAATACTGGTCTTTACCTTTAATTCTTTACACCTATCAGTCTTTTTAGCATAATCATTAAAGTCTGTACCATATTTTCTCCACATGAGGATCCATCCATAGGGGGTCCTTTCATGAAACAGCCCCCGTCCAGATCGGGGGAGGTGCAGTAGAGTTCCATACAAAAGTCTACATCGGTGTGCTGTTAACAGAAAATATAACCACAGTTACGTAATATTAATAATAACTTTCTGCTCCGGTTTAATGCATATCATATTGATTCTCTCCTGTCTGCGTGAGTAGTGCCAATTAGAATATTAATAATGATAATAATAATAATAATGATTATAGTAATATTATTAATAGTTATAACAAAATAAAAATAATACCACAACTACTACTTCTACTACTTCTACTACTACTACTACTACTGCTAAAAAGCCCACCGCCTGCCGTTTTTTGTTTTTTCACATTCACCACTACTTCTACTCATGATAATAGTATTAATACAAATAATAATAATTATAATGATCATCATCATCATAAATCTTTAAAAAATACCTACATGACATTTCCGGTACGTTTCGCCGAACTGAAAGCTACACTGTTGGTCCATGGTATAGTTCCTCCCCGGACGATCATTGCCAACGGCTCGCGTCCCCCCGGTCGGAGTGTCCCACAGACATGACCAGTTCCTGATGAGGTTAGAGAATGGTAATAATAATACATGATAAATCTGTATTTATTTAGCGCTTAATACGGAATATCGTCTCTACGCGCATTGTATTTACTTTTGCGCTTAATACGGAATAACGTCTCTACGCACATTGTATTTACTTTTGTGCTTAATACGGAATAACGTCTCTACGCACATTGTATTTACTTTTGCGCTTAATACGGAATAACGTCTCTACGCGCATTGTATTTACTCTTGCGCTTAATACGGAATAACGTCTCTACGCGCATTGTATTTACTTTTGCGCTTAATACGGAATACCGTCTCTACGCGCATTGTATTTACTTTTGCGCTTAATACGGAATAACGTCTCTACGCGCATTGTATTTACTTTTGTGCTTAATACGGAATAACGTCTCAACGCGCATTGTATTTACTTTTGCGCTTAATACGGAATACCGTCTCTACGCGCATTGTATTCACTTTTGCGCTTAATACGGAATAACGTGTCTACGCGCATTGTATTAACTTTTGCGCTTAAAGGCACACTGTCCTACTTGTAGCTACTTGCTCCCTCTATATAGAAAACTTCCCAAATCGGTGCCTGTTGGTCCCCCATGATCCTCTTTTTCTTATGTTAAATGAGAGCTGAGTTAATGAGATAGCCACCTGTCACAGTGACCTCGATGGATCACTGGGTGGTCTAATCCCTTCTTGCTGAAGTAGTAAAGCCTCCCTTTAATACGGAATACCGTCTCTATGCGCATTGTATTTACTTTTGCGCTTAATACGGAATACCATCTCTACGTGCATTGTATTTACTTTTGCGCTTAATACGGAATAACGTCTCTACGCGCATTGTATTCACTTTTGCGCTTAATACGGAATAACGTCTGTACGCGCATTGTATTTACTTTTGCGCTTAATACGGAATACTGTCTCTACGTGCATTGTATTTACTTTTGCGCTTAATACGGAATAACGTCTCGACGCGCATTGTATTTAATTTTGTGCTTAATAAGGAATAACGTCTCTACGCGCATTGTATTTACTTTTGCGCTTAATACGGAATACCGTCTCTACGCGCATTGTATTCACTTTTGCGCTTAATACGGAATACCGTCTCTACGCGCATTGTATTTACTTTTGCGCTTAATACGGAATAACGTCTCTACGCGCATTGTATTTACTTTTGCGCTTATTACGGAATACCATCTCTACGCGCATTACATTTACTTTTGCGCTTAATAAGGAATAACGTCTCTATGCGCATTGTATTTACTTTTGCGCTTAATACGGAATAACGTCTCTACGCGCATTGTATTTACTTTTGTGCTTAATACGGAATTCCGTCTCTACGTGCATTGTATTTACTTTTGCGCTTAATACGGAATAACGTCTCTACGCGCATTTGTATTTACTTATCAGGGTCATCGGATTCCTTCAGGCATAGTGTGCACCAACTCCATTTCCTGAGGGACGTACTTTTACCATACGGTCACCGTGAGGGCATATGGCATAGGCTTCCGTCATATTATTCCTCTACTCGGTATGGAGTGGCAAATATAGATTAATGTCTTGCAAACTGACACAAGTGCAGTACAGGAAATCGAACCAAGACCGTTGTATTTCTAGTCAAGTGCTCAGCCACGCGACTACGACACGTCTATGATAGTACTTACAGTTATCATAGAAAATAAGAGAGGCATAGATGCATAGATAGAAACAAAGATACATGTATATATATATATATATATATATACAAACAAAGAGAGAGAGAGAGAAAAAGAGGGGAAGAGAGGGGGAGAGAGAGAAACGGGGAGAGAGAGTGAGAGAGAGAGGGGAGAGGGGTGGGGGAGGATCGGGAGGGGAGAAGGGGAAGGGGTGTGCAGGTGAGAAATTTAAAGGGGGATGTGAAAATGGAAATAAGAGGGGATTAAATAGTACTTACAGTAGATTGGAATGAAGTTCACGTTTGCTGCATTCTGACCAGTGATGATTCTTTGGAGTGGACAGTACTACAGTAGCCATGATAGAATATCCAGACGCTTCATCATCACAATCATTTCCTTGACCGTTCCAGGCTTGACCATCATGCTCCATACCCAATCTTTAGATAATTGATTATATTAATAATAATTGCATATGACGATTTTAAATGAATATTATTAGCATTTTTTTATTTTATTCATCAATTTCGAAATAGGGGAGAGTAGTTTCTTTCATTACGACCTACTGTGTGCACTTTTACTTCGATTGACACTTCGAAAAACACTTCAATTACTGAATTTGTGTTTATATTTCTCTTCCATATTGTAATGTGTTGTTAATTTAGCATGAATTTATGATGTTAAGCGCATTGAACAATATTTTAATGGATTTTGCGCTATATAAAAATCAATAGTAATATATGTATGTATGTATGCTACAAAATACGCAAATTAAAGGGTCAGTTTTAGAAAGTGATATCTGTTTGTGCTAATGGCGCTTTGGCGCAACCTCTGCTCCATGATAGTAACATGCCTGTATTTATTTTATTTGTTTTTTCTACATATCTATCATTCACTGTCAAATAATTAGACATTATTTAAATCAACGATCAAGATATCACGTCATAAAAAATAAAAATCCTGAAAAAAGACGGACTTATTTTCCACACCCATCATCCAATTCATGGCAATTTCATTATTATAAGAAACGTTGAGTTCTAGTAATGGTGGTCACCCAACGATGTTTCTGTATACACAATATAATTTCAAATAAAACAACAACAACGACATAACAACGACGTCGACGCACACACATACACACACGCACACACACACACACGCACGCGCACGCACACACACACACGCACACACACACATCCGTACAAAGAGTAACTACCACGACGACGACAACAACAATAACAACCACAAAGATTGTTGGACATTGATGGGGACAGTGACGTAGACACAAACAATTATCTAGGTTCCTGCAGCGGAGGGGATATTAGGGACTTTTAGATTTGCGTGGACTGATACCTGTGACGTCCATTCAAGGCAGTGCATTAAAAGGACGTCGATCGTGGCAATCCACGTTGTCGTTGTGCAAATCTAAAAGTCCCTAATGACCAATTCAACTCCAAAAACAATACGACACTATATAGGGAAATAAAACAATAGAATGATAGAGCACTGATAGATATAAGTTACACAAATGATAGTGCCTACCTCAAAATACTCTAAGTAGAGTACCTATAATCGAAAGAAATGATTGCTACATTAATCGTATGTCTCATTGGAACTGTGTCCTAAGACCTCACGCTCCGTTGGCCTAATGTCCCATTGGCTCCACGTTCCATCGGTGCTACGTCCCTCTGTAACTATGTCCCAAGTCCCTCTAGGTCCCATTGGCCCTATATCCCATTGGAACTATGTCCTAAGTCTCCACGTTCCATTTGATCTACGTCCAATTATTATCCCTATATTCCATTGGAACTATACCCAAGTCTCTACATCATATCGGTACTACCGTAGGCTACGTAAGTCCCATCGGCCCTATGTCCCACCATAAACATGTCCTAAGTCCCTATTTCCCAATGGCTCTCCGTTATATTGGAACTACGTCCCACTTAAACTATGCCCCAGGTCCATCTAGGTCCCACTGGCCCTATATTCCATTGGAGCCATGTCCCAAGTCCCTACGTCCCATTTGCCATATGTCCCATCATAAACATGTCCTAAGTCCCTATTTCCCAATGGCTCTCCGTCCCATCGGGGTTACATCCCACTGAAACTATGTCCCAAGTCCCCACGTTCCATTTGACCTACTTCCAATTGGCCCTATATTCCATTTGAACTATCTCCCATGGCCTATACGTCCCATCAAGAACATATGTCTTAAGTCGATCCCTATGTCCCAGTGCGACGTCACATGTGTGCTGCGTTCAATTGGGGCCCTGCATCCGACTGGTGCTTCATCCTAATTTGATATCGGTCCCATGTCCGTATATGGATTATAAGTACCATCGTCCTACAATCCATTGGTCCCACATCGCAACGTCTCATTGGACCTTATGTCCAAATTGTTCAATGTTCACACTGGAATAACGCTCCTCGCATCTCCAACCCTGATGGGAGCGACAAAGGACGTAACAGTAGAGAGACGTCTACTTTCGTTGCGACGGAGGCAGTAGCAAATGATGGTAGGAGTTGAGATGAACAACCTCTTCAGATCAGACGGGGATTCGGGCGCGACTTTTGAACAATTCATGATCGTCAAAGTATTTACTTACACATGGCCTAGTTCATGAGCAAGGACGAAGGCAGATCCAAGCCCGTCATCTTCTGTGAGAGAACAACTGAAGTAGATCCAGCACATGAGTCCCAATGGGGCAATGCCTGGAGAGAGATGACATGGGTGTAGGGAAGGGAATACATAGGCACGAACGTTAAGACATCACAGGATGGGTTTGACCAGAAAAAAAAAACAATTTGAAATACTTACACGTGACCTGTTTCGTGGGCTATTACAAAAGAGGTCTGAAGGCCGTCGTCCTTTATCAAAGAGCAGCTATGCGAGAGATGGCACACATACCCAACAGGCGCATAGCCTAGATAGTGGTTATTTTGATGCATGGGTGGGAAGAATGAAGGATGATGATAATGATGGAGGATTGTTAGGGACAGGAGAAACGGAAGGGAGGGAGGTAGATAAAGAGAAGGGAGACATGTCAGAGGAAGGACGAGTGGGGGAGGGGGAGGAGAATAAAGGTAAGAGCGGAGAACAACAAAGGAAATGGAGACGGTTTTGCAATGGGAGGGGCAAACACAGAGTGGGAATATTATGATGATGGAATGGGAGCACAAACAAGGCGAAGGAAATGGATGGAGAACAAATTGAAGAGTGAAAAGAAAGAGAAGAAATGCAGAGAGGAAGAGGACAAAGAAAAGCGGTGAGATGGGAAAGAACAGGAGTCATAAAGGGAAAATAAAGGAAGTAAAGATGGGCGTAGCAACAAGTGAAGAGGGGTAAAATGTAGGGATATCATGAAATGAATACACAAAGAAGGGGAAGGGGAAAATGAAGGAGAAAGAGAGGGAGAGAAAAATAGAGCTAATGAAATATAGTTTCATGCTTTCACTATGCAGGCTGAGCAAAAACTAATCAAAGTAATGTTTTTTTTTCTCATGCATTCCTGTCACAACGAGGCATGAAATCATAAGAAAAGAAATCATATTAGATGCGTAAATGTTTTTAAATACACGTACAAAAAGTTATGTTACAAATGACGTTCATTTTCTCCTCACTCCTCTTCTTCTTCTTCTTCTTCTGCTTCTTCTTCCTCTTCTTCTTCTTCTTCTTCTTCTTCTTCTTCTTCTTCTTCTTCTTCTTCTTCTTCTTCTTCTTCTTCTTCCTCTCCACCTCTCCTTGTTCGTCTAGTTCGCCCCGAGCCAGTCGTTGGGGTTTCCTTATTGTATAACGGATATTAAGTGCTCTGTATGTCATTCTCCCGTGTATCTCATTTTCACTTCATTTTCAATATGCTATTGTAATTTTGTTTCGCATTACAAAGTTTATCCATGAATTTCTGGTAGTTCTATTCATTTTGTTTATATTTTTTTACTATTTGTTGTATATCCTTAATCAGGACCATGATGAAAAACAGCTTTGCTAATCGTGTTTTTATCCTGTATGAATATGTTTCAATAAATAAATAAATAATCAAGAAAATGAAATCATTCGAAATGAATTCATACGAAATTTAAAACGTGCAACCGAGAAAATGACAAACAACCGAGTATGGCCACGGCCTATGCTATAAGCATGCATCTATCTTACATGCTGATATGAAAATGAATTGTAAAGTCAAAGGGGCGAGGATGCGTATTTATCAATCGTTTTGATTTGTGATAAAACTTTGGCATGAATTGCGTCAAACATGCAATTATCTTTTTTTTTAGAAAGTGCTGGTAATACAAGATCAATTCATTTAATATCAATGTGTTTTCCTCTTAAAGGGAAAGTCCACCCCAGGATTTTTTTTAGCTGACGATATAGACCTAATAATACCATGAAGAATGATACAAGTCTCATTAAAATCCATGATCACATAACGAAGATATATCGACTTTTTTATCGAAAATCAGCCGCCCCCCAAATGCAAATGCGTTACATGGGCATGAAACGATCGCCAACAAATAACCGATAGTATCGAAATTGTGACGTATGTTGCGAGCTGCCTTCTTATTTCGCAGACATTCACTTTCGCTTTCACTTTCATTCATGATTCGTCGTGTCAGTGCGATAACAGTGTACCGCGAGCGAAAGTGAATGTCTGCGAAATAAGAAGGCAGCTCGCAACATACGTCACAATCGTTTCATGCCCATGTAACGCATTTGCATTTGGGGGGCGGCTGATTTTCGATAAAAAAGTCGATATATCTTCGTTATGTGATCATGGATTTTAATGAGACTTGTATCATTCTTCATGGTATTATTAGGTCTATATCGTCAGCTAAAAAAAATCCTGGGGTGGACTTTCCCTTTAAGCTTTGACCTATTTGCATTCACTTGTGGTCGAGTGGATACGTCGTCAGACTATCGATCACAAGATCCGCTGTTCGAGTACCGTCGCCGCACTAATGTCCTTTGGCAAGACATTGATCTACATTTGCCACACTCCACCCAGGTGACGTAAATGAGTACCTGGTAGGATTTTATTCCTGGAAATGCTAGAGCGCCGTGCTAAAGCCAGGGTAATAATCAGGAGCGCCAGGAGGGTCAAATCTGACTGACATATGCGCTATACAAGAACCCATTATTATTATTATTATTATTATAGACACCATTCCAAATTATTTGTGATTTTTAGAGCCAGGGTAAAACTGGTGGAGCGCCAGAAAAGTCAAGTCTGACAAACATAACTACTATACAAGAATCCACTTGTATTGTTTTATTATTATTACTACAACTAATTCCCTGTTTATCATGATGTTGTAATTTCTTTACTTAAAGACCGTCAATACTACTGGGCCAGAAGGGATTAGACCACACAGCGAGGTCACTGACAGGTGGCTTTCTCATTAACTCAGCTCTCAACTAACATAAGAAAAAGAGGATCATGGGGGACAAACAGGCACCGATTGGGGAAGTTTTCTATATAGAGGGAGCGAGTAGCTACAAGTAGGACAGTGGGGCTTTAAAAGGAATAAAAATGGGTCACTATACCTCCAACGTTCATCCCTTCGCTGACTACATTTATGTGCACCATCTCCACTTACCTGCTGGTCCAAAGTGAGTCCGAGTCATGAAGATAGAATGGTCGAAGTAATTTGGTGATCCGTCATCTTTAACGATTCTCCTTTGAACCCTTGCAAAGCGACAAGTGTTGGAGAGACTTTTCGCCGAGTCGTTTAGTATGACGTATTGCTCGGACTGAAAAAGAAAGAAACAAATACATTGTGATTTGATTAACTGAAACTGTCAATCTTAAGTTCGTGATATATTGATCTAATCTAAAAAAGGATGAATGTACACTGTAGTGCCTTACAAAATCAGAAAAAAAAACAGAGTGGATTTTTCTTTATCATTATAAATATATGTGCATGACTTCATTCTTTTTAGGGGCGGCGGGATCGCTCCGACGGAGATAAAGTTTAAAAGAAAAATGTATTTACCACTTTCCGGATCGGACACCCTTATCAGCACGAGTGCTGTTTTTCATAGGGGTCCATACATGGGAGTCCATACTTATGGACCCCATTACAGGGAGGGGGGGTCCATACGCCACTGTATGATACATAACATGAAGAGCACCATATTACATCGATTACGAAATAATTCGCTTATACTACGACAACACGATGAATGAAAGGTTACCAAGAATGTCGGTCAAAATACCTAGGCTGTTGATCCTCTATTTATTGGGCATACAAACAGGACTCGTTATGATTCAGAGAGCGAAAGAAGAACAAAAAGAAGCGTGCATAAAATGTTAAAATCAAGGACTTGTGAACGCATTTTTGAAGGAAACATATTTCTGAAAGTAAGCCATCTGGTGAGCGTTTTCGTTTCTTCATGTTCATTTGATTTAAAGTCCTACCATTTCTTCGTTGAGAAGGTTAGCTCTGGTGATAACAAATTCGATCTTGGCTTCAAGCGACGGATGAGCGTAAACCATATTCACCTGTATAAAAAAAGAACAATATATTTATGGCAGAAAATTATTTTACTTGATTTGCTCCCGAAATACATTTCAATTACCAAAACTGAAGCTCAAAGTATAAGCTAAAAAAGGGACCAGGTTAAGCTGAAACAAGCATGAAAAGATACTATTAACAAGTTTACAAATGTATTCAATTTCTATGTTTGCCTCTGTGATAATGGTTGTTTTGGTACGTACTGATTCAAGAGAACTTCTAAGGTCCCCCCGTCATGATTATAGCAAGACATACAATGGTGTTCTGAGTTATGAAATAATAAAATATATGGAGAGCGGGATGAACTGGGATTCGATCCGTTTCTCCTAAATGAGGTTACAACAGAGTTCTCTAAAATTCGTAGAACACGAGGCGTCATTTTCATTGCGCTATTTACCTGCGCTAATTAATTGCGCTAATTACTTGCGCTAATTACCATCGCTAATTGCGCCTCTGAAGTCAGTCAACCCGAACGACAGACATAATATTAAAGGCCTTGTTTGCACAGTTCATTTTTTATTCATCAAAGGCATTGGTTTTCCAAACAATAACACTCTCAAAATACGAATGCAAGGCCGCACAATCACCGACGCAATCCTGCGTCAAGCAAAAATAACGCCTAGTGTGCAACGGGCATTGATGTTAATTCTGCTATACGTACGATGTTCATCATTGTGAGGAAGTATACACTGACGGCTTGCGCTCCATGGAAATTATGAACGCTGTAATCCAGCGTTGCCATGGTTTCCACATAATGTTGCCTGGTGACGATCCGAGGTGCTCTCTTTGACCGTCTGCGATTCTCAGTCTCCTGCAATCTTGCACGCCCCACCAATCTGGCTGCTTGCCGCCGGAGCTGCGCGCTCGAGCGCATGACGTCATTATGTAAGTCTATTGTACCCGGCGTTGCACCTGTTCCAGTGTTCCGTTGTGCGTCTCGGCTGCGGTACATGATATGGATGAGGCCGTTGCCGGTATAGTTGTATGTTTCTGATTGAGTGCCCACCAATTCCAGAGGCTCTATGAAATATTCCTCCTCAAAAGTCTTGATCAGTCCGCTCTGTTTGAACAAGAAAAATATGCCAGAAGATAGTCTGAGTCTACTATTTGATAATTAACCCTATTATATTATTATAATATATTATATTATAAATAACTGATGAGTGTTATTTGAAACTATACATTCTGATTCTTATTTTGCGAGTTTATGTAGTTCTAAAAGTGAGGGAAAAAAATCTAAATCGATGAAAAATGTGTCTTAATCTATGTTTCTCTAGGCAGCAAGAGGATCTTTACGGAGTTGAATTTAAACTTTGGTCAGGAGGGGTCAGGAGCTACCCAGTCAGACCGCAGCGTGCGCGATAATGAGGCTATACGCTGATTTTTATTCAGCGTCTCTTTGGTTATCTCGTACATTCACGTGTGCTGAAATTCACGAGATTTTCCGTGAGATTTGTAAGGGTGTACATGCAGCTGCTTTTGTGGTCGATAACTTCTGTCAACATGGCAGCACGCAACGGTAATTACTCTCGAGATTCTCAGCTTCAGTTTGATATGAAACTTGCCATATTTCACAATTTTGAAACGATCCTTTTTCACCACTTTTATTGTCGTTATTTTTGTAACATTTCAACAGCTATTTTGTACCCGAAATTTCGCTTTTGGTTCCTGACTTTGGTACATAATTAATTTGTTTACTTTGAGATTCGTTGGAAAGATGAAAAGTCACTGATCAAAATAATGTCAAAACCTAATTGACGCAAAATCTTGTTCTCTTTATAATCATAGTAATTAAGACCCTAAAAACCCGGAAATTACCAATTTGTTCTTTCTATATGATGGCACGAAATTGTGTGATTTCATACTCGTGCACGCTCGCCGTTTGAGCAATGGCAATGCATAACTGATTATTAAACTCCAGGGAGCTCCGCCGCGCCACCGACTGGCCGAAAAAATTAAGAAAAATGATTAAAAAAGAAATAATGTAGAAAAATATTATTTGAAAGGCAGGTGACGTAATTGATCCAGGGTCCTCAGATTGTTGTCATGACTGCTTGCGCGCACGTGCATTACAGGCGCACGCCACAAGGAATGCTTACTCAAATTTGGTATTTAGAATGTTAATAAACCAAAGCGGAACATATGTGACGTAGTTGACGTATTTGGCCAATCAGAACGCTCTATTATCACATCGGCAAAGTTGACTACTTTTTTTAATTATTCATGAACATTCGCGTGATTTTTCTTGGTTCCTGACTTTGGTACAGCGTAAAATATAATAATTTTGATATCATTGTAAAGAAAAATATTTATGCTTTATGCTGATTATAACATCTTCTTGACGCAAGAATGATTTCTATGTGAAAATCAGCCCTACTCTTTAGATAGATTTATCGTCGAAAAACCCCATTTTCAAGGCGAAATATCTGTTTCCAAAATATATTAAACATGATTGTCATATAAGTATATAGAGAGTGCAACTTCTTATCTTTGAAATAAGACCCATTTCATGAGAAATGAACAATTATAAAGGCAAAAACTGCCGATCGGGAAGACCGTCTGCACTACTCATTACGTATGCAAGACACGTAAATTCTTGCATACGTGCTGAATAAAATAGAGGGTTTTCGCACCGGCTGCGGTCTGACTGTACCCGAATGATCCGCATACATCCTAAGCAATTCCCAACCCTTTCAACCTGGCATTGCAATGTTCCTAAAACTAAAACAAAACCAATAATCATATACTCCTGGTGATATTTGACATTGAAAACATACATCAGGATATTGCCTATGCTGTAGGCGGAACTTCCTATCAACTTATTACCAAGGCTTCCCCTGTCCATCCCAGTATAAGTGAGTCCAGACGGTGAAACTGTGAAAGTTCGCCGTCTATAGAAGATGCAAGTGTCAAAACACCGTATGGACAGTAAAAATGTCAATGTTAACCATACAGTATTACAGAAGTGCTATGGTCTAGTGGATACGTCACCGGACAGTGGATCAAGTAGTTCACGGTTCGAGTCCCGCCGCGGCAAGCAATGCCCTTTGGCAAGACAGTAATATACCGGGTCAAACCGGGTGGACTAAATGGGTGGTACCCGGTCATAGCGGCTCAGCTAAAGCCTGTGTAACAATATGATAATTTGTATCAAACGCAGTAGAGTATAATTGTATGGTAACTGCTAAATCTGAATGAACATATCATAATTATTATTATTATCAAATTGATGTTCTATGAGACTCTGGGCCACTATCGTCACCTTCAGACAGATTTGGGAACAATTGCAATACAATTACACGTGGATTTTATATCACACCTACCATATCTACGGGGTACTTTAGAGAGGGTATGCACGTGATGAAAATGGGGGCTTATTTGAATCAGATTAAAATACTGTATGGATGCACTCTATGGCAACCCACGTTATATGGACGAGAGCCAGGGAGATCGGAAGTACTGAGAAGGTCGCAAGCGTTTGTAAGCGACACATTTTACAAAATAAAATGACGCAAAAGCAGAGTAAAGTGGCAGGGCAATACAAAATTGACCAAGAAAACAATATATCGAGAGATTATCTTCTTAAAAGGATGACACATTTAATGTTTATGGCTAGTTTAAGAGCAGCAATTGAAGCGTTTCAAGAAGGGGCGACAAGAAGACGTACATGTACAATACAAAGAGATATAACAAAACCTCTTCAATCAGTTTGAAAATGTCATAATCCAAGGAAATAGAACCGACTTTTGAATGTGTTAAAGCAAAAATGAAAAATGAAAAATTAATACACCTATACTGTTTATGGAATATGATTCATTTAACTTTTTTTTCGCAGATTATTTCATATGTTAGATGCGTATTTATTATAAGGAAATAGACTCGAATATGAGAACGTAAGAACATTGATTAGACGGTTTACCATTCCACGACAATTGCTAACAGCTACTGCAGACGACGGGTCCGATCCGATTAGATTACCGCGATAGAAACAGTTCATTTGTGGCTTGTCGATCACAACCGAGCCATTCGGAAGGTATCGGTAAACTACAAAATAAAACACAAAATCACAAATCAAATGTTACAAAATAAATATGTATAAAACATGACATTAAACTAAAAGAAAGAAATCAATATAGGGGCAGAGTGGGTTAAGTGAGAAGCATAATTTAAAACGATCATTGGACCTGATTATGCAGTATCAATATAATCATCAAGTAGAAAGGAATACAGAAAATTGGATAAGTTAATAGATAGATAGATAGTTAGAGAGAGAGAGAGAGAGAGAGGGGGGAAGAGGGAGAGAGAGAGAGAGATAGAGAGAGAAGAGAGGTAGGGGAGAAAGGGGGAAGGGGACGGGTGAGAGGGAGGGGACATGACAGAAGGACACAGTACAACAAATCTTACCTTCAAAAGTTGGAGACACAAGTTCCTTATCTCTCGTTACATTGATGGTAAACCTTGTACCGAAAGCTTCCATCGAGAAATGAAACACTTTCTGCTCGAGCATTTCATCATCTTCCAAATAATTCTCCCCGAACACCGCTCTTCGTCTTCGGCGCTTCTCGGCGTGCCTTCGGACCTGATGAAAGTCGAAGACGTCATCTTCGTATGCTGTCGAGAGGTCATGGGTCAAGAAATCCCCATCGGGCGTGGATCTGTATGGTCTGACCAGGTGATATTTGTCGAGTTTGGAAAGAAGATGTTCTGCATATAAAACATATACAAAGTATTTATTATCACAATATCATCTGATTCCCTTTCGTTAAGTGATCCATCATGATCAAAACAAAACAAGTAATTTCCTGATGTGTTGTGAAAACCTAAAATTTGAAAAAAAAGGCTTGATAGATCAATTATTATTCACTTTGCATAATTATCATGATTCAAACTTCAAGCAAAACATTTGAATAAGAGTGGAATGTAGAAAACAATTCATCAGCACACGTTTTTTACACCATAATCATGATAATATAAACGAAACTAAAATACGATTCCACAATTGATGTTAGGATTCAATAACATTCATCAATCAGTCGAAATAAAGCATTCTACATGTCGATTGATTGATGGATGTTAAAGGGTAACATCACAAACATGGGGGGAAGCCAGGGAACAGATTTGAAAGGGGGACCGTGGCCGCGGTGATACTTTTCCAATGGCCCTCCCATATGATATTGAAGTCGGCCATTATCATTGTTAAGATAAAAAGGGAAGCAATATCCAGATCGATCGGCAGGGTGCTCTTATTCAGCGTCAATGGGGATTCAATCTTACCTTTGTTAATGGGGTGGGGGGGGGGGGTGTATCATTCTCCCTCCATGCACTCACATATTGTGACGCCGGCAACAAAACCTCCTTAATGGCCACGATGCTTGCCATTTGTCATTGTCATTTTTACTGGACCACATTAATTCAAGTTCATTACAGCTGCAACCTCGCCTCTCTGCACGGTCACTTTTTTGCGACGTGTGTATGTTTACACAAACCGTCGCTGTTTTCACGAAGTGACGGTAGTGAAGAAAAATTGCATTCACTTTGCGTGACGATTTTCCTCACTACCGTCACTTCGTGAAAACAAGGAATAGCCACCAATAAATTGAGGGAAAGATTACCCTGCGCAACACGACGGCTTTGCAAAAACACCCATTTCCGGTCTTGACAAGATCCATGACAACCCTTGTAACACTGGCATTGATTGATCATACACTGGAAACATTTAAATAATCATGAAGCTTTCGGTATATCTATCTCATGATGAAGGCACACAATGTTTATGTGTGTGTGGCATATAAATAGTTAAATAGTGATGGGAGTGCGTAGGGGGTCTTCTTCCACCTGTTCTCCCATCTGTCATTATACCACCTGATATTATTCTCAATGACGAAATATGACTTCCCTTGTAGTTCTTCGTAATGCTGATATACATTAGTCTGCAGGCACAAACCGTTGCTGTGCGTAACATTAGCCCCCCCCCCCCCCTCACCCACTCCGAGAACAGACGGACCTCATGCGTGTTACCAAAATGTCCGGTAAAGGGGTACTTTACGTGCGACAAAGTCCGGCCCGAGAATTGTAAAAAAAAAGGGGTGTATTAACTTTTCACCCGGAGATTTCTTTAAAAAGGGGGTGTGTGTGTGTTTTTTCTTCTCTCATCTTTTTGGACTCCTGAGAAATTATTCCGAATTTAGGGGGGTACATTGAGCATTTTTCATGATTTAGGGGGGTCTCCAAGGCAGGAAAAGTTTCCATAAATTAAAAAAAAAACAGAAAATGCAATAAATTTTCAATAATTTATTGCATTTTACCCCGGTCCCCAACATAAACAAATCCTCAGGACGGCCATGCATTATGGCTCAAGGCATGGGCACACAGATTTGTTTTTAATGTTAGGCACTGGGGTTAAATGCAATAAATTATTGAAAATTTATTGCATTTTCTGTGTTTTTTTTAATTTATGGAAACAGGCCCCTACCCTAGCCCCCGCTGCGTACAGTCAGCGTTCAGTAACAAAGCAATGGCCGCGTAACTGTGAGGCCCCAGGATCAAAACCGTGTCGATATGCTATATTAGTGCCCTTTTGTGGGGCATTAATCCTCATTACTGTCATTTATGACTTAATGGCATAGGTCCCCTAGTTGATAAGCATAGTAGCATACACATGCTTTAGCAGTCACGCAAAACACACATTGGCAAATTATTATTCAATAAAATCTGAGAATGTATACTATTATCTAGATCTATTATTTTTAAATTATTTTTTTAATAATTCCATAAATTGGAATAAAAAAAAATATTCCACCTTTATGAGCGACAGTGTATATGGGACTACACGAACACGTGGCGTAAAAATCCGACCCTGGATTTTTACGATGTTACATGAGATATTTAGAATATGAAGGCATTTGAAGAGCCATGCTTTTCAGGGAACATGTCTTATCTGATGTTCTTCCACACTTGCATAATAAGAATGATAACGCTCACAAATTATTTTTCACCTCTTCCCAGAACTCAACCTTCTCTTTAACGCAATTCCTATAGCTTACCATGTTTCTTGCTGAATATACTCTTGTCGTTTTCTTCAGCCTGTAAACAAATCGAAAACGAAAAATAAA
The DNA here is from genome assembly GCA_035222895.1 of Strongylocentrotus droebachiensis. NCBI lineage: Eukaryota > Metazoa > Echinodermata > Echinoidea > Camarodonta > Strongylocentrotidae > Strongylocentrotus > Strongylocentrotus droebachiensis. The sequence continues at coordinate 175,085 of JAVYIG010001397.1, read as the reverse complement.
GAGTGACAATTCGATCAATTACGCTAATAAAAAAATTAAACCAAATCTACGAAAGATGTAACTTTTAATTCACATGAAATAACAAGCACACTTTAAAAATTGTTGGGCGAAAAGTTGCCCAATTCTTACCCAACATGAGGGCAATTATGTGTCCTACCAACTATTGGGTAAATTAAGATTTTGCATGATTTACCCAGTGTTGGATTAAAAGAGAATACCCATCTTTTAAACAACAAAAATTTCACCCAATTCTCACCATAATGTGTAGCATATTAGATACTAGTTGAGCAAGTTGGATTAAATGTTTTGTTATTGGTAGAAAATAACCCAATTGTTGGACAGAAATGGCACAACTATATTAATTTGCCCGATAACATTACCCAATTATTTCATCGATATTTCTACATGGTTGGTAGAAAATAACCCAATTGTTAGACAACATTTTCCCAACATTGATTTTCCAAGTAACGCCTACCCAACCTATTTTTTACCTTTCATTAGGTAACTTCATATAGTAGATGGTTGGGAGAAAATAACCCAATCATTGGACAAAATTTGCCCAACTTGATTTGACCAGTATTAAACATCTGCCAAACTTGTTTGTTATACAGTGCATAGGAAGGAGTAGTAAGAAATGAAATAAGCGCTTGACATCTTGTGGTCCAACAACTTGAATTTGATAAAATTTGCATTTCTATTGCTTCCAGTTCCTGTATGATGTCATCTAAATTCAATCTCCTCTTCTCCCACTTTTGTGCGTTTCATCTCGGTTACCTTAGTTACCAATATCGTTCAATATTCTGTGCAGATATAAACCAGTTGTCAATCTCTTTGGAAAGGTAAGGATCATTATTTTCCCCGAATGTCACTATAAAGTCATCGTTTAACAATGTTAAATCCGAGATGCATGGCCCTACGTGTTTGTAGTGTCTGTGACATGGTGTAATATTGAAGCCCTAAAAAATTGTGCTTCAAAATAATCATGAAGTGCATCAAAAAAGTAAAAAATCTTTGAGTGACCGGTTTTACCATACTCATGTTTCCCAATAGACTGCAGTGTTATTATAACCGTTAGGAAAATGAATTCTGAAATTTTAAATTCAAATCATAGATATCTTGATAATCAGACAGTCGATTGGCTTGTAAAAGTCATGGGATTCATGTATGACCTAAAGGTTTATGATTATGATTGCAGCATGAGCTAAATCCAGGATTTTGTTTAGAATCTGAGGCAAAGACACCCAATCCCTTTAAAGAATTTCATTTGTTTGAGGGAGCCATTTTCGATATCGAGGTAATTATGTGACATCCTTGGCAGCGATGGCCTGCATCTGTTTTCTCGATCCGTGGAGGAGCATCTTAATTCTCCTCATTATTCTTTGGAGTCATTCTAAGTGTTCCCGACTAGCATGGGTCGACCGAATAACCCTCCATAGGCGGTCCTGCTCTTGAACTTAAAGGTACTATGTCCCATTTACAGGCCAAAAAAAGAAAAGGTTTAATTCCAACTGCATTTGAAAGATAATACTAGTTTAGAACTTCCCTAAATAAAAGAGGGCTTGAAAATGTTTTTAAGTGGGAAAAAACGACTATTAGTAATTGTCGAATCGACTCAGGAGCTATAGAGCCAATAAGTAATAGTTTTAATTTTCAGACCATTGTACCGAATGGTCGTACGTTTTATGCTGCGCAAAGACTAAATCAGTTTAATTTTGGCCATTACAAGAAGTGGGTTATTGATGTAGACAAATGCTCAAGTACCCTTTACAGCTCATTTTATGTATTTTATTACCAAAGAAGAAAAAAAGCCAATCAGTCACTAAATAGTGTCTGACAGTGAAGTCTAGCAAGTAAACAGGTTTCCTTGCATAATTTAAATATTAGGACACTGCTAACGTTTAAATTTCACAGATAGGACATACATTACATATTCATAATTCCTGCAAAGTTCTACAGAATTTGAGGTTGGCTGCAAAAGGGACATAGCATCTTTAAAGGTATGTCTAGAAAATGTTGACAAGACGAGATAAAGTCTTGAACACAAACATTCCAAGATTTAATATAAGATTGCTTCAAGAAATTGCTTCAAAAATCCATTTACATCATTCATGATCCAATCCTGTTGAAATATTCCCAAAACTTTGTATTACCTTTAATGTCGATATAAATTTATTCCCAAACTGTTGAAAATTAGTAGCACCTATAAAGGCAGAATATAGCGTATAATCAAAGATCATTAACAGCATTTTCCGTTTTATCAAGAATGTTTGTATCCATCAACTTGTCTTATTCCTTTATATGTCCGTGGAGGTAGAAGAAGTTATGTATAAAATGGAATTTAAGCATCATCGATTGAAAATAATTCATGGGTGTACTCATGTAAATGAAACCATTGTCATGTTTAAAACGATACATCTGGCTTGTTCATCTTCGTTAAGACTGTCTAAATTCTTGGCTGGCTCTCTTTCTCATCCATGATCTTGGCCGAGAGCCCGGAGACGATCGGTGTGGTTTGGGTCACTGTCTTATTCGCTTCCTCGCAGGCGGTCTCTCGTCACAACTGTGCGCCAAATTGTGGAAAATGTTTGTGTAACTTTTCCACCCATAACAGGACCCAAAGTTTGACGCTTGGATACATGCTATGACCGGACAACTCTAGAGGAGAATCTTCTTATTTTTCTTTTTTTTTCTTCTTCTTCTTCTTCTTCTTCTTCTTCTTTTTCGTTTTCTCCTCCTCCTCTTTCCTCCTATGACCGAATAACTTAAGGAGAAACATCATATTCAAGACTTTAGCTAACATCACCGCTTAAGTGTGTTTAGCTGACACTAGATTCCTTTGGTAACATATCATAGATAAATAATCCTTTTTTGAATGACTCTGGGCGATAAAACATTACTTTGTAAGGTCATGCAAGCTTCGGAGATTTTCTTCTTCTCAAATCTCTACACAAGCCCGGTCCAATGGAGAACGCAAGATCTGGATTTGGAGTTCAAACCCTAGGTCTGCGGGGCTGGGGTATAACATGGTTCTGGGAGGAGGGGGCAGGGTTGAAATGAGTGGTGAGAATACTTGTATTAAACTTATAATTGTACCGGGCTCGAAATAAATTAATGTCCCATGCTACTGTGCAGAAGCGGCTCTTTTAAGAAAGATAATCTTGGTGGTGGTGTGGGGGGGGGGGGGGGAGTTAGGGGTCTTAGGGTTTCTGAATTATATTCGTAAATGTTTTTTTTTTTAATAATTGTATTTGATGGGATGTTCTTGAGCTCCTCAATCCCTGTAGAACGGCATACTGGACTAAAAACTAATAATAATAATAATCTTTTAAAGTCCACTCCAAATTTTATTAAGTTAAACCGAAAATGGACATTCTTTTTGCCCAATTGATCGTGAGCCCGGCAGCCACTGAGCAGCGCCAGATCGACGTTGGCTCTACCCCCTTATTAGGGACTTTTAGATTTGCACAACGACAACGTGGATTGCTACGATCGACGTCCTTTTAATATACTGCCTTGAATGGACGTCACACGTATCAGTCCACGCAAATCTAAAAGTCCCTACTCAGTGTTGAACGCCACACAAGGTAGCAGCAACTCCCGTCTTTTAACGTCTTTTGGTGTGACGCGGCCAGGGTTCGAACCCACGACCTACCGTTGAGGCGGACGTTCTACTGACTGAGTCAACACACATACTAGGTACCGTATATCGGTTGCTTTGCTACAGTATCTTCTTGTTTTACAATAGGGAATTTTAGATTAGCGTGGACTGATACGTGTGACGTCCATTCAAGGCAGTGCATTAAAAGGACGTCGATCGTAGCAATCCACGTTGTCGTTGTGCAAATCTAAAAGTCCCTAATTGCGAGTGAATTAGACGCCAACAAAGAATGCGTCAATAATATTCATGGATCAATCAACCAACCAACCATCAATGAATTACAATAACTCTAACCGTGTCACCAGTAAGTTCAACTTTGCCTCATATCATTATCATGACTGTGGATACAGTTTGGACGGCCACCACCAGCTGATAATGGTATTTCTCCGACCGAGTCTGAATCGAAATTTAGTTAACTTTTTAAAACTATCAGATGACATCCAATTACTTTTTGACCACAAGTTCGATTTGCTGTATATTTCCTCTCAGAATATAGGCAAATATGAGTTCAAATTGTGGTTCAGAGATGTGTCCTCATATACTCGCTACCTTTGAGACCTATAGTTTGCACAAATAGGACAATCCGTAACGAGGTCACGTAACATTTTTTGGTCACATGTCGAGACAAAATTGAACGAAAATCGACATTCTGCATACATTTGTGTACACAAAGAAAATGCCTGCCCTAAATTGCTCAATAATACAGCCAATTGTGTTTTGTATGCCTTTTTCTTGAGCTAGTATGTCTTGAAATTTATCAAGATACATTTCTGGAACATGAAAAATCATGAAAACAAAGTAATACATAAGGAGAAAAACATAGACCACATATACAAATTAATAAAATACGAATGGGTTGATTTGAAATTTGAAATCTTTTCAATACAATGTTGTCGACTGTGCTACTCATAAGCTTTGTTGTTAAAGATTGACCTTCATACCTCAATTTCGAACAAAATATCGATGAATATGTAAATATATGCATCTAATTTGCATTGTTATAATAAAGTAATAAATAAGCGATTTTTCCTGAAAGAAATGATGCAGTGGTACTCTTTTATGCGTGTCAATATCCGTGCAAACGTTCTCATCGTTTGGACCTTCCGCGGCCAAGATCTAAAGGAGGGACGGGGAGGGGGGGGGTGAATGAAATTAACTCCCCTTCCCATCCCCCACCCCCCCTGCCAGTCAAAACTTGCTCTCAAAAAGCCCAGTCAGAATAAGGTTTATAAAGAAGAGATACACAGCAAAGCTCGTAATGACAAGTGAAGAGGATTGATCATGGCATCACGTTGTTGCAGTACTACATTTCAAGAGATTGTCTGTCGCCACACATACAGTACACACAGAGAAATAAAAGGTGTTCTTGGGGAGTAAAACGAAATTGGAAAAATAGAGCGCCCCCTATTACGGCTTTTAGGGAGTAAAACATGGAAATACGCAAGGGTGTATATTTGAGGGATGTAATTTTACACCCTATTTTAGTCAGACGAGGTCTGATTGGTCAGTGCATATGCGCTATATACAGCAATGGCGCATCATGTCGATATAGGTACTGCCAAGTGAAGGAAAATTAGCATAATTTACATATTTTAGGCATGATAGGGGAATTATCATGATTCATTTGGGCATATTATTTGTGTGAAAGTTATCCGATCAAGAATAAGGGGTTGTACCGAAGGTTATATTTGAAAATTTAATGAAAATTAGCAGAAGTGTTGTTTTACTGACTAGTACATAATTGTCTTCTCATAAGTATAAGTAAAGGGAAGATATTCGAAATTTACACCTTCTTATTAAAACAAAAAAATTACTCCCTACATTGTGGAGTAAATTTACTCCCTGAGGGGTGTCACTTATAGGAAGTCAAATTACACCTATTTTTCTCTGAGTGTAGGTCAAATTATTTGTTGACCAAAAGTCTTTTGTTTTACTTTTCTTCGGAATGTGGGTAAGTATCATGATGTCATGATTGTGCATCAAAGAGATTTTCTCATATCTTAAAAAAAGAAGAGATCCTCAGCCATGCAAGCCCGCAATGACAAGTGACAGGATTGATGAGGGCATCGCGTGTCGCAATTTGAAAAGCAGTTGGAACTTGTGTTCCAATTTACGCTGAAAATATTTGACCCAAAACTAGTCGAGATTTCTCCCTCTCCTGCTTGTATTCCGAGAAAAGGGTAACAGATGCGTTGATACTGGACATAACTAGGAGTGATACCAACAAACAGGGGGTCATTACTGCCCCTACTTGGCAGCAGTAGGGGGCATAGGAGGTGTTCGATCTTTATAGGTTACCTCTCCCCTTTTCTTGAGGGTGCATAAAGTTCATCGAGCTCGGAATTTTGAAAATCTTGTATGATACATGTTATATGAAAATATACATTCATCTTGGTTTTTAAATATAAGTGGTCATTTGCTTTGAAATTGAAATTCATCGTCATTATGAGATATATCGCAAACCAGAACTGTGTTGGAACATGATCAGAAAGGTTTACAATATTATAAAAATATGAAATCTTGCATTCGTAAACAAATAAAAGATATTTAATTGCCTATAATTCTGTAAACTAAGCAATATTTTTAGTTCCACGTTTGGTATTGAATAATTGGCAAAACAAGTATTCTATAGTATGTGTACTGAGAAACGGTTGTCACTGGAATTCGCCAAATTATCGGATATTGGAAGCCCCTAATATAAAACTTTGGCATCAAAAAGATTACATCCCCTGCTGTGGGTACAGACTTAGCGCTTGAAAATGTAACCAACTTCAACATTAAATTAAAGACCCTTGCCAGATAAAGTGAACACTGCAGAAATAATCCTCGGATGCAACTTTTCTTTCCAGTACATTTTTTTTGAAAAAGAAGTAATGGAAGTTTCTGAAATGGTAAAACTACCTACAACCCCCCCCCCCCCAACAAAAAAACAAAAAAACAAAAAAAATAGTAATAATAATAATCGTACAAACAAATTCAACATACAAACATTCAACATACAAACATAAGAAAAAGCAGACATAAATAATTGTTTTAAAAAAATAAAAAAATTGTATTCACTTCATTATGTTGTGCAGATAATTCATGAGAATGTTATTCACATTAATTTTAGTCATATTAAGTTCTGAATAACTATATTCGTATGACGAAATGATAGAACATGATAACAAATAGTAAGCTACTTTTTTTTAAAAATTGCAATGAAAAAAGTTATCAATTGATATTGTTTCCTTTATAATTCCAACCGACATATTCATAGAAGACTACTGCATTTCATGTTATGTTTACACTTTGTTATTGAAAATCATCTTGACATTTACAAGCAATCTAATATCGTTTTGGACAGGTGATATTGTTAAAGAGATCCGATGACTTCATAATCTGCTCGGCAGTCAAGTCAGGCTTTCGTTGAACATGCGGAACAGATGTTACACATAAAAGCCAGGAGGATCGAGTAATCCGTGCATTTGATGACATAAATCACGAAAGGAATAATCAAAGGAATAATAATCATATTTAAAAAAGCATGTTTTTTTCCAAGTTCGAACTAGCCTTCAAGGATATTTGTATTAGTTTACAAACGTGCTGCGTGTATTCGGGTGTACCCGATTTACTGGGACTCGCGCCTTCTTCCTTGTAATACAAGTTCTTCAATTATATTTATGTTCCTACCACGTATTGTGTGAATAGATATATAATATGTTGTCAAATTAAATGGAAGAAAGTAAATGTTAATTTGAATTGAATTGGAATGTTTGCCAAGGGCAGTTCTTGTCATCTCAGCAGTAGCGTCTTCATAACAAGTGCACATCTTGATTTTATATTGCAGTTCACCTTTTATGGGTCATGTTTGCAGTTTAGGAATAAACGTAGGCCTTTTCTCACCATTATCGATTTCCTTTCAGAAAAACCACGTTCAAAGCAGTTTTAAAGTAGAATATATTGATATCTTTTCAATATCAAACAAAGAATCATTGAATTTTTAAAGTTTCTAACTTTCAATGATTTTGTCCTTTCTCATTTCATGTTATCCATTAAAAAATATATATATGTTGATAATTCCAGGAAGCTTTTTAGCCGCAATATCCGCCTGCATTTCCCAAACAGAAGGAATAGGCTTAATTAACCTAGGTATGACGCCGACATACCATGAGTTCTGATTCATAATGACCTCTGAACTTGACCTCTCTATTGTACTTTCAAACCATTTCGGAATAAATTACATCATCATTGAATTTTATCTGTAAATCAACAATCGCGTGAGATATCAAATTAAACTACTGACTAGACTCTACGCTTTCAGTTCAGTGTTCACTAATTTGTATACCTTTTTTCTAAACAATATATAGTGCGAAAGATTCACTATTCAGTATTTACCTTAGCAAAAAACACCCTCGTTTATATCACCATCCTTTGTACTTTTGTATTAGACTAAGTGTAATGTTTCTTGGCCCGGTTTCATAAAACTTATTACCAATAACATGTTGTAGAAACTGTTATAAGCTACTGAAATAATTACATTTGATTGGCTGAGAGCAAAGTTGTCATAGAATTTTAGCATTTGAGAGGAATGATACGTTTCATGAAACTGAGCACTGGTGTGTATATAAACATAAAAGTCATGGTTATACGTTCAAAAATTGAAGGCCCGAATTCTCAAAGGAGGTTGGTCGACAAACCTAGGTTTATGTGCGTCATGTGACGCGTTTCGACGCGTTTCAAACCAAGGTTTGTTTGTCGACAAACCTCATTGGTGAATTCGGGCCGAAGGGTTTATGCAGGGACATCTCCCTGGTTTATATAACCAGACGCGGATCCAACTTTTTTTTTGCTCCCGAAAATTTGCACCCCCACCCCCCTTGAGCGACAGGGGGGGGGGGGGGGCCATCTCCCCCCAAAAGGTAAAAATCACGTGTTTTTACACCTCACCCCCCCCCCCCTGGATCCGCCACTGTATGTAACAGATGCATTGTTAACATGAAAATGTCCCTCCCATCTCCCTGGTTAACATTAATGAATTGTTTTTTTAGTATAGCAATGAGCGGTGGGATCTAAAAAAGGGTACGCCCTCACAAATTACCAATAAGGGACGAGATCGCAATAGAAAGAAAGAAAAACTTGAGAAAGAATGAGAAGAAGGGGAATACAGAAGCATTCACAAAATTACCAGTGATGTCGTTGTCACGTGTTAATGACGTAACCGTCCCCAATCAGACAACCGGACAATCATACCACTAAGATCTGGGGGGTGTTTCACACAGATTCTAAGTCAAACTTAACTCTAAGTTGGACTTAAATATTATGGAGAGCCGTTTGTAGCCTTATAATGAAATATATTCAAAAGCAAAAGTTCAAGTATTTTATACTTTTCATCAATTCCACATCAAGAACATGAAATCTCCCATGATAATAAAAAATATGAATTATTTGAATCATCATTTTATGCCTTTTAAAATAACTTCTACAAAATATTTTCAAGGATGCTAATGGCTTTCCATAATTATTAAGTCCAACTTAGAGATAAGTTCAACTTAGGATCTTTGTGAAACACCCCCTGGAACTATACTATTTCATGAAAGATGTCTGCTGTCTCTATCAACGTGCTGGAGTTATAATAGTTACTACCGACCTAGAATACCTGGAAAACCCTATTAGCTTGTTAGATGGTGAAGAAGTGACCTTTGAACTTAACCACGAATGAAGAGAGAGTGTCACATACAGACATGGTGTTGGAGTTTGATTGTTGTCGTTGAATTTCACTTGAAATTGTTGACAAATAGAATGTCTGGTAAACATGTAAAAGTCCTTCTCCCGAATAGTAAATAACAATGGAAATGACGGTGGGGAAAATACCGTTAAATCCCAAATCTAAGATGCTTGAAAGAACATCCAAATATTGCTGACCCTACACATATCCAACTGCTACAACCATGAAAACAGCATACTCATTTAGGGGTATTATAATGGGTCCATGGTATGATAGTTGCACAACCGTTAAAATCAACTTAACACTAATTACACCTCTTCAACGAAAAATAGAAGATTAAAACATAACTGATTGTTATCAGAAAATTAATTCGTACTTTAGTAGTAGTCAATAAATTCTAAGTCATGGGGAATAGTCCAAATATTCGATTAATCCAGGCCATGGAAATACTTTAAAAAAAGATACGATGTATTGCATTGCTTAAACCAGTAAAGACGGAAATTGCATTGCTTGGATATTTTTATCATTAGGGGCTTTTCGTTTGTGTGGACGAGGATGCCGTTCCCGTCCTCTAACGATGCAAATTGGCTGCAGTCAACCCGTCCTGTTCACTAATTTATAACCCTTTTCGTTTTTAGTCGACGCCCGTTCTCTACACGATGACGTAATGGCCCCCGCGCGCATTTATTAAATCTCTTCTTCTTTTACCTCTTATGTATATGCTTCGTTTATTATTCTATCATTTTTGTATAAATCTTTCGTCATGTTATTCTTTGTTTCTTCCTTCTTTTCTAATGTTATTCTTTGTTTCTTCCTTCTTTTCTTATGTTTATATTTGTTGTTTTCGATTGTTTTTTGTTCTTTCTTTCCATCACCTTTTCTTTTGTAGTTCTTTGTTTTTGTCGTTCTATCATTTTGTCCTACCATTCCTTATGTTATTCTTTGTTTTTCCATCTTTCATCTTTTCTTCTATCTTTCCATTATCTCTTTTTTATCATTTTTTCTTTCTGTCTTTCCTTATGTTATTCTTTGTTTCTTCCTTCTTTTACCTTCTTTTATGTTATTACTTGTTTTTATTATTCTTTGTTTCTTCCTTCTATGACCTTCTGCGATTATGTCGTTCCTTATGTTATTCTTTGTTTTTTCCTTCTATCACCTTCTCTTACGTTATTCTTATGTTTTAATGTTTCTATCATCTTCTCTTATGTTATTCGTTGTTCCTTCCTATAATTCTATCACTTTCTCTATCTGTCTTTCCTTTCTGATTTACGCGGCGATATAGCAAGATGACGTCATTTTGACGACGGGGTTCGAGTTTTCTGACGAACCTCAAATCGTGGATGAGCGCGTTCTTAAATTTGGCCTGACGACGTGAGACGACCCGCCGCATGCGTAAATCGCCGAAATGACGTCATATCTTTGACGTCGTCTATGTGGACGTGGCAAACGAACAACCTATATTATTGGATCAATACAAGATAGCTGAAATAAAATCAAAAACTATTTGGGAATAAGATTGATAGGGTTTATATTCTTGATGACATGATTGAATTAAACAATTTATGAATAGTGCACAATTTGCACCGTTTAAAACAATTTAATTATAACATTCTATATGATTTGATGCATTTTTTAATTCAAGTATACAGGATTGAGGGATACTTGTAAAATAATTTAATCGTGTTACTAATCGGAAACGTGACCCATAAAAGGTGAACTGCAATATCAACTCAAGATGTGCACTTGTTATGAAGACGCTACTGCTGAGATGACAAGAACTGCCCTTGGCAACCACAGTCGTTCTCTCTTCCTCCCCTCCCCACCATCTCTCTTTCTCTCCCTCTCTCTCCCTCTCTCTCTCTCTCTCTCTTTATATATTCATCTTTTTATCTGCGTGCGTGTGTTTGTGTCTGTCTCCCTCCCTCCTCCGATTCAATTTAAATGATTTTATTTCCGTTACTCAATCAAAACATGAACAAAAACTTACATGAACATTAATTTCAAATGACATTTGCAATATAACCTAGAAAATGAAACTTAATTGGAATTATACAATATCAAATGTCGATAAGAAATCAACCAAATTTAGGATACAATATATATATATAAGCATAATAGTTATCATCATAATAAAGTCGAATTTTAAAGGAAATTGAGAAATCCACTGAAAAAGAGACATTGTAATTGTGAGGATTACTCAATAAAGAAAAACAAGAAGGAAGAAAGAAACACATAAAAAAATAAGATAAAAAAACAGTCGAGCAGTGCATTGTGGGATACAGGCCTATAATTTATGCTCAAACACCCATAGGACTCCAGAATTTTGTAAACTCGGTAGTGGCGTATTTTTACAGGGTGATAAGTAGAAAATTGAACACGATGACGTCAGATGGGCCGTCGAAGGTCAAGATAAAGACAAGGAAATGGACAAAAACAATGACAAGGATACGGACAATGACAAGGGCGATTACAAGGTCAAGGACATCTCTCCCACTCTCACTCTCTCTCTCTCTCTCTCTCTCTCACTCTCTCTCTCTCTCCCTCTCCATCCCTCCTTTCTCTCTCTCTCGCTCTCTCTCTCTCCCTTCAGCTTCTGTCTTTTTTCCTCTGTCTCGAATTTTTTTTCTCCCTCCCGCTTCTTAAAAATAGATTCGAGATATTTTATTAAACCATAAACCATAACCATAAAGACATACAAATAATACAAAATACAATATGGAACATGAAAATGATCAATAGAAAAACAAAATGCTTGTGAGGATGCATGGCCCTTAAACAGAGGGAGAGAGAGAGAGAGAGAGAGAGGGAGAGAGAGAAAGAACAAAACACTAGTAAATATAATAATAAACACGTTTCTTAATTTTTTGTCCATAGTAATGTCATTTGATGGAGAGGGGGGGGGGGGGGGTGGGGGTGCTTCTCCTACCCCCTCCCCAATCTGCGTCAAGCTAAAATTTAGCAACGTAAGAACTTTACCTAAAGAACATGAATCAGATATACCTTCATCAGTGAAGTCAACAACTGTTAAACTCGCGGAGATGACAACCTATTTCGCTTCCTTGAGTCCCATTGGGAGTTCAAATGTACCTCGATGAAGACCTTGCTTTGCTGGAGAAAGTCATAAGTCTAGGCCCAGCGGGAATTCTTGACAAGCTCTTAACCTAAATAAGTACGTCACCACAAGGCCAAGGTCAAGGAATTACACGGTGTTCACTACCTTGTATCTTTTTTATGATGATTTGTTGATACAGATATATAGTGTAGTCTCCTTGTGGGCGTTTCATTGGTTACGCGTCTTTCTTTCGAAGAAAAGTCTTTCGTCACCATCATCTGTAACTTTCTTTTCATGGGGTCTTTTCCATGACTCCCTTTGTTTATCTTTATCCCATCTTTCTACAAAGCGATTCACCTGTCATAATATATTTCTCGTTGGTAAATCTGTCCATAACATCACCCCCAGCATCAGTCAAAAACAGTCGAGAGAAATTTTGCTCCCACCCCACATTTCCCCCTTCACCCCACTCGCGCACATAGAACCCTCTCCTATATTACGTCTAAGTTGAAGTTATTCCCTACACTTGTTTTATCTGTCTGTATGTCTGTCTGTCTTGTCCCCTCTCTCTCTCTCTCTCACCCTCTCTCTCTGTCTCTCTCTGTCTCTCTCTCACCCTCTCTCTCACCTTCTCTCATTCACTCTCTCGTTCTCTCACTATCTCCCCCTCACTCTCTCTCCCTTTCTCTCCTTTCCCCCTTTTCCTTTTGTTTCCTTTGTTTCGCCCACCCTCCTTGCTCTCGATCACGATGGCCGCCGGAGACAAATAAGACAGAGGACACAACCTTGTTCTCTTGAAATAAATGGTTCTCTACTACAATGAATTTGAAGGAATCTGTGACCTGAATTCCTTTAGCTTTCACTTCAGACTTCCCAGTCTCATCCATCAAAGCAAATAGACCTACCCCTTCAATGAACAAAATCATTTAAAGAGAAGGTTGAGTTCTGGGAAGAGGTGAACAAATAATTTGTGAGCATTATCGTTGTATTATGCAAGTGTGGAAGCACATCAGATATAAAGTGTTCCCTGAAAAGCATGGCTCTTCAAATGCCTTTATATTCTAAATATGGCATGTAAAATCATAAAAATCGGGACGGATTTTTATGCCACATGTTCGTGTAGTCCCGTATACATCTTTCTGCATGTGTACAGGGCTTGTAACTTTACCAAGACTGTGCCAAATTTCTTATCATTTTGATGATTCCAAAACCTTGCAGTACACACAAATACTTGTATGCCAAATGATCAACCTTTTCTAATCGATTCCGCAACGTTTCTTGCACAATGCAATTACATGGCCAAAACTCAACTTTATTTCTTTAACCCCCTTCCTCCGTCAGTTTTATTTTGACGTATGCCGTATCTATATATTCGCGGGGCGCCTGAGTTACACGGCTCTCTGGTGAATAAAAAATACACTGAACCAACAACAAATCAATCATTACAGATACTTCGATTTAACGTCAAATGTAAGAAGTATACATTATAAGGGGTTAGGAGATTCTTTCGTGATCTGTCAGATCCTAACATTTGTGCCGACAAATCTAAGGCCGTCTTGTCTTTCAAATCTCTACATAATTTTTCTCTTACAAGTGGACTAAATACCTGGAATCTATTCTAAAAAGCCATACAAATTTGCAATGACGGTTTGAATCCCTGGCGGGGTCATTTTCATGAATAGATGTAAAGAAATTGGGGCAAATAAAGATATTTGGAGGGTATTTACTTTAATTCCAATTCTACAAATGACAGTCAATGATAGAATTGCTATTCGAAAAATTACGAGTCCTTTTCACTATGAACATGACGGACAAAGAAAGAGGACAACATATACAGTTCCTCAGGTAGACAAAGGAACATCCCTTCACTGCTATTATGTAAAAATGTGTAGAAAAGGTGTTACATGCATATTCACCTGTTTTACTCATTTTTACATAATAGCAGTGAAGGGATGTTCCTTTGTCTACCTGAGAACCTGTATATTTTGTCCTCTTTCTTTGTCCGTCATATTCATAGTGTTTATTGCATGTATGACATGAGATCAACATTTTATTTTGGTATTGTGCAAAGGTGGCAGTGTTAATTTCGTACGATCCTATTTTACTGCGTTTTCGGATGGACACCTCCACAAGGACTGCTATAATTTTATGTAGGAATTGTTCAGTAGCCTAATGCGTTTATAATAGCGACGTATTCAGTGGGGCTGTGGCTCCTGCGCCCTGTCGCCCCTCTCTCTTTGAAAGCCCGTTAAGAAAAGAAAAAGAAAGAAAGAAAGGTGAGAATAAGGAGTGTGGCGAGCAGGAGTATAGCTCTACACCCCTCCCCCCCCCCACTGTTGATAATGTTTGGATTGACTATAAGATCCTTGCAAAAACGCTTTGTAAACGTTTGCATAATGTAATGGAAATTTTAGTCTCTCCCGATCAGACGGGATACTTAAAACAACGTTCTGCTGTGCAGAATATTCGTCTTGTCTTAGACGTGATTGATTACTGTAACTATGCAAATTCTCCTGGTATTTTGATTTTCTTAGATTTCAAAAAGGCTTTTGATAACATTTGTCATGATTTCCTATTTTTGTTATTAGATAGATTTAAGTTCAAAGAAACATTTAAACATTGGGTCAAAACACTCTACAGTAATGCAATAGGCAGAGTTATTAACAACGGCTGGGTCTCTAAGGATTTCAGAATAGATCAAGGTGTAAGACAAGGTTGTCCGTTATCGGCTCTTCTCTTTATACTGGTTGCCGAAGTTATGGCTGTGAGAATAAAGCAAAATACCAACATAAAAGGTATTAGTATTTCGTTAAAAAATCCACCTGTCGTTGAAGAAAATATCAAAATATCTCAATTAGCAGACGACACGGTAATTTTTGTTAACGCTATAGAAGATGGAAACACTGCCATAAAAGAGGTGAAAACATTTGGGGTCTTAGCAGGGCCAAAACTGAATTTAATGAAAACCAATGTCATGTCAACTTCTTTTCGAGAAGAATGCTTAGATAATTTAGAATGGACTAATGAGCCCATTAAATACTTAGGTGTGTACATAACTCAAGGAAAAAAATAATCGGAAAGTTTAAATTGGAACTTGAAACTGGAGAAAGTAAATTCGTTGCTGAGAGTTTGGAAAATGAGGAACCTGACATACTATGGGAAAATAACAATCATAAAAACGCTTATTGCTTCCCAATTTGTATATATTGCGACATGTTTACCAATTCCACAAAAGTTTGTTGTCAACCTAAACAGATTAATTTATAGCTTTCTTTGGGGATCAAAAAGGGAAAAAATAAAAAGAGAGGTTGTTACTCGTGCTGCAGAGGGGTGGGGTTTAAACATGGTAGATATCCAAACCAAATTCCAATCATTGCAATTATCTTGGTTTTCAAATTATATGAAAGGGGGTAAGTCGCAATGGAGAATACTTTTTAGATATTGGATCAGTTTTATTCAAGACATACCATTAATTTTGAAAGTAAACTGCTCAAGCAAAGACATGTTCTCGCTATGTAAGATGTATAAGTTACCAATATTCTATGCTAACTTACTCACATATTGGTGCGAATTAAGATATGTTCATTTCCTGAATGTAAGAGACATATGTAATGAAATTCTGTGGTATAACAGTAACATCAAACATGAACGAAATGTTTTATTTTTAAAAAAATGGAATTTAAATGGAATCTGTAAAGTTAGTGATGTATTTGAAAACGGACAATGGGTGTCATGCAACACTCTCTTCGAACGTTTAGGTACAAGTTCTTTACTAGATAGCTTCAAACTCTCGAAACTAAAAAGGGCTTTTCCAAAAGTATGGGTAGAAAAAATAAGAAATAATAATTTTAATCCAATTGCAACAGAAGTTTCTGAAGGAATGTTTGAGATATCGAACTGCGACTTGATTAAATTAAGTCTCATGAAAGCAAAACACTTTTATATTCTTTTGAATGAGTTCAAAAAAGAAAATCCTCCGGTGTCATTGTTTTGGCAGGAAATACTGCAACTACCAAACAATTTTGAGTGGAGGCATGTTTTAGATTTTAAATTAAAAAAAGATCAAAGACAACAGAGTAAGACAATTTAATTTCAAACTGCTTCATAAAGTTTTACCCTTCAAAGACAATCTTTACAAGTGGAAAATTACATCCGATATGCTTTGTACATATTGCAATGAATCAGAATCGTTTATACACATTTTGCTAAGATGTCGCCAAGTCGCAGTCTTTTGGCAAAAAATTCATCATCTGGTAACGAACTTGTTCCAAAAAGATATTAAGTTAGGAGAAAAAATCATACTAATTGGTATCAACATTGAAGACCCGGAGTTTTTGCTCATGAATGTATTAATTGTTTACGCACAATATGCAATTTATAAGGTGTATATACTTAATCATCTTAGAAGTAAATCCTTCAATAGTCATTCAATTTGGATGACTTTCAAAAGCGATTTTATGTTTTATGTCAATTGGCAATACAGAAACCAAGAACAATTAATAAGTAATATCAAGATGAATCTTTCTTAGTTGAACCTTTAACGCATTTATATTCATGCCTTGATCTTTCCCTTCCACTTTCCTTATGTTTCCCCTATTTTATTATATCAGTTTGTTGATTGTGAATATATATATATATTGTAATTAAACTCTATGTACAATGTTGTTAAAATGATATAAAGTAATAAAGTGCCTCGTATGAGGAAAAGAGAAAAAAAAAAAAAAAAAAAAAATAATGTTTGGATACGCCACTGTCAATTCACAATCCTTATATATATGTCCCTTTTGCAGTCAACATCAAATTCTGTAGAACTTTGCAGGAATTATGAATATGTCATGTATGTCCTATCTGTGAAATTTAAACGTTAGCAGTGTCCTAATATTTAAATTATGCAAGGTAACCTGTTCACTTGCTAGACTTCACTGTCAGACACTATTGAGTGACTGACTAGCTTTTTTTCTTCTTTGGTAATAACATACATAAAATGAGCTGTAAAGGGTATATTAGTATTTGTCTAAATCAATAACCAACTTCTTGTGATGGCCAAGATTAAACTGATTGAATGTTTGCGCAGCATAAAACGTATGACCATTCAGTACAACGGTCTGCAAATCAGACTATTACTTACTGGCTCTACAGCTCGACAACTAATACTCGTTATTTTCCCACTTAAAGACATTTTCAAGCCCCCCCCCCTTTTTTTTTCTAGGACGGTTCTGATTTAGTATTGTCTTCCAAATGCCGTTGGAATTTAACCTTTTCATTTTTTGGCCTGCAAATGGGACATAGTACCTTTAACATAAAGAGTGATTTTTGGTCGTAAAAGATAATCTTATCAAGCCCTTTGTATGTTATTTAGCCCTTAGACATTCTAGCGGGTTTTAATCACGACTGATTGTTTTTATTCAAAATGTTTAATCGTAAATGTGTTTTGCCTTACAGCGACGTGAGTTTATCATTTAAACTTGATTTCTGCAACCATTTTTTCAGGGAAAATTACTTGAATTCATAAGCGTCCTTGCTGTGCACATCCGTCCAATCCTACTCGTCAAGGACTAAATTTAAGCAAATCGTAACATTCACCGATTATTCTCACATGACATTTCAATATGAAATCCATTATGCACATAAATATCAAGGAGCCTACATCAAATGAGCATATAAATGTTGAGAAAATGACAACATAAATCAACATCATAATTATGCTACGTTTACACTATGTTCCCGGCGGCCACGGCAACCACGTTTCAGGCCACCGTGGACGAAACGGGATTGACGTGACTCAACGCGGGGGACCGTATGGGCAAACGTGACAGGCCGTGATTGCCGTGGATACCGTGTCAGATTTTTAAACTGTCAAAAAATTTGCCACGGCAGTCACGGTGCGGATGAGAAACCTAGTAGGCCGTAATAAACCGGGGTGAACGTAACAAAACGTGACAGTCCGTGATAGGCCGTAACAAAACTTGGGGGTGGTCCGTAGTGAAACGGTTTAAGCGCCCGGCACGCTACGGCGCGTTGCGTTCTACTACGGTCTGACACAACGCGAGGTCTCAGGATACCATGATTGATATTGCTTGGGAGACCTTCTTTTTATCCCGCCGGCACAAACGTGCTCCAAAGCTGCCCTGCGTCCACGTTTCATCCGTACAAAGCCTTGACAGAACGTGAAAAACGTGTCAGACCTTGATCAGAACGTGGGAAACGTGAGGGACCCCATCAGAACTTGACGGGCCGGGAGGGACCGTTCTGGCATCCGTGGTAGTACGCGGGCCGAACCGTAGTGCGACTTGGAGCCTCCGGGACTCAGCATCCCGTTACCCCCACGGCCCGTCACGGATACCGTGGTAGACCGTGAGAAAACTTGGCAAGACGTAACAAAACTTGAATCCAGAGATAAAATTGGTCTATAACACCTTTGGGGTGTAGGAAGGACAATACCTGATGACTTACAGGTCGCCTTTATTCTTCGGAATTTAGTTTTTGAAATAAGGCTGTGAGAGTTTGACAATACCTAGATAAGATATGAAGGAAAATCATCAAACGGTTGGATGAAGACAAAAAACAGAAACTTCTGCGATATTCTTGATGTTGTAACCCCTTTTGTGCTGTTGAAACGAGTGTCTACGTGAACCTATTACAATCTAAATACTTCGAAAGGACAGAGAAGTCACCCCTTTTCCCATATTTTAAACATGTTCAAGTTTCAAGTTGACTTTATTTCCATATGTGGTTCATACAAAAAAAATATATACATACATGTCCAGACATAAAATGCTGGATCCAACGCTATAAAGGTTGACTCTAGCATTTCCTATAATCTGACATTTCGAAAAAGGGGTCACTCCCCTGCCTTTTTTAATGGTGATTTAACATTTTAGTTTCTAGAGTGCATTCCGAAAATGTTACTGCTTGAAACGCATACGGGAAAGTTTCTCGTCACATTATTTGCATGTATTATTGTATTCAGTTATGAGGCGGAGCATTGAGTGGGTTAAGGAAAGTCGGTCAATACTATATGTTTTTTTCAGTTGACTGGCATGATGTTTGTGAGGTTGTATGGTCATGGTTAAAAAAATCTCAGTTAATGCCAAGAATCTGTGAACACACACACTGATGCAAGACATCTTACATGAGATGACATGACGGACGTGGTTATATCCGATCAACATCGTTGGC
Source organism: Strongylocentrotus droebachiensis (assembly GCA_035222895.1). Classification (NCBI taxonomy): domain Eukaryota; kingdom Metazoa; phylum Echinodermata; class Echinoidea; order Camarodonta; family Strongylocentrotidae; genus Strongylocentrotus; species Strongylocentrotus droebachiensis. Next base: position 155,489 of record JAVYIG010001397.1, on the reverse strand, counting down.
TTTCAATAACCTTCATCGTCTGATAGTTCTCTTAATCTTCGTCATATTTTCATTCTTCTTCTTTCTTCTTTCCTTCTTTGTTTGTTTCTTTCCGCCATTGTTCATGATTTCCATCCTGCCTTACGTTATTTCCACTCTGTCATGTTCAGTGTCTACCGTCTGAACGCTCTCTTCATCGACGTCTCTTCCATTTATATTCATGTTTTTCTTTCGTTCCTTTTTCCTTTGATCATATATTTCATATCATTTCCTTTCCATATTTTATTTACCTTATCATCTTTATTCAGTCTACTTCTTTGTCTACCTTGCCTTTTCTTTTTTTGTTCTCCTCATTCTCCTCCTCCTTCTTCTCCTCTTTCTCCTTCTCCTCCTCTTCTTCCTCCTTCTCCTTCTTCTTCTTCTTCGTTTTCTTCTTTCCCTTTTTCTTTTGCTTCTTCTTCTTCTTCTTTTCTCCTTTTCCTCCTCTTTTTCCTCCTCCTCCTCCTCCTCCTTCTTCTTCTTCTTCTTCTTTTTCTTCTTCTTCTTCTTCTTTTGTTCTTCTCATTCTTCTTCTTCTTCTTCTTCTTCTTCTTCTTCTTCTTCTTCTTCTCCTCCTCTTTTTCCTCCTCCTCCTCCTCCTTCTTCTTCTTCTTCTTCTTCTTCTTCTTCTCCTCCTCCTTCTTCTTCTTCTTCTTCTTCTTCTTCTTCTTCTTCTTCTTCTTCTCCTTCTTCTTTTTCTCCAGCGTAGTCTTCTTATTATATTAATTTATTGGAAATTCTAATATGTCTATGAATTATTTGTCATTTATTAGAGTCACCATGGTCGTGAGAAAAATTAATTTTAACACCTTTTTATATACCAAATAAAAATACATATCAAGGTAACATGTCTGCTCGAAAAGGCAACGGGAATTTCATGAATGTGGTCATGACTCAAACGTCAATCATCTCGTTTAGAGGTAGCCTAAGGGAAAGGCGATATGAATGTCAAAAAGATGACTGGGGATGGTATACGGAGACTCTTAGCCATTAATCTTGAAAGACCCTACTCCAGACATTGTGAAGCTAGCTCTTTGCTTTTCTCAAAGATAAAGTTGAGTTCTGGTCATGCGATTGCATTGTGAAAGAAACTTGTGGACGCAATTGGGACATTGAATGCTGTGAAGAAGAAGTAAAAGAAATTGGCCCGGTCTTGCTAAAAATGCACTAAATAAAAATGTGGAAAGAAAATGTGGTTCACAACCTTTAGCTGTTACTTGTTACATTTCAAGTATGAGGGCATTTGAAGAGCCATTTTTTTTCAGGGCAGATTTTTTTCTACGAAAAACTCTCTCTCACTAACATACAAATAATTATTTTAAAAAAATCTCACCAAATATTTTCACCTTTCTCAGAACTTAACCTTCTCTTTAAGCTATGGAATCTAATGGAATACAATGACTTGCACATTATACGTGTTCGCTAAAAGCATGAGACACGTATTCAAGGATAGGAATGATTTTTCCCCTCTCATGGTTGAGACAGTGACGTGTACCCAGCTTGAAATGATTGTTCAACTTCGAGAGATAAGAAGGTCACTTATCTCGGCTATACATTTCCGCTGTAAGCCAATGGCTTGTATAATAAGCGGGACTGTGTGCACTTTATGTCTACTAAACTGTTCACCTTTTATCTAAAATGTACAGAACGATACGATAGATACCTTGAGTAAAAGTAAAATAACTTTTATCAAGGGGCACGGGCAGTCCCCTTACATTTTTTCCAACTTCCAAATGATGCTCAAATGGTAAAGTTACCAGGAGTAGGAGACAATTCGAAACCCTGTAAATCCACCAAAAAAAAAAACAAAAAAAAAAATCAAAAAAAAAAATCAAATAAAAAAAAAAAAAAAAAAAAAAAAAAAAAAAAAATCCGATTTCCCCTTTGGCATCTAAATCTGATTTTTCACCCACAATTCACGTACTATGATAATCATGATTATTTTATATATACATTCCCCCCCCCCCCCCCCCTCCAAGCCGCTGAAATGCATAGCTTGGTATAAAACATGGAATGTCAGTTTGGGTAAAATCTCTTAAAACAAAATACTCTGCAGGGCATTATCAAACAAATCGGTTAAATTCATAAAAATATTACGCCATAAACAGACATGTACACAATAAACGGTATAACAACTCAAACAAGAGATAACACATATTAATACGCACGCAAATGACGCAATATATATTGACATTAAGCATAAGCAAAGTTAGAGGAAAACAAAGATAAAACAGAACATCAGGAAGACATATAGACCGTTTGGCAGTTCAAAGAAAGTAAAATCGCATCAATATGTGTGTTTTTAGTTTGTATATTTCATTTTCTGTCATTGTATTGTTTCATTTTGTTTTTAATGCGAGTGGACCTCTATCAAAAACAGCACTCTTGCTGATAAGGGTGTTCCATACCACAAGTAGTAAATAAATGATAAATGAATAAAATGAAATAAATAATTACGAACATCAGGAAGACATAGACCGTTTGTCAGTTCAAAGAAAGTAAAATCGCATCAATATGCGTTTCTTTAGTTTGTATATTTCATTTTCTGTCATTGTATTGTTTCATTTTGTTTTTAATGCGAGTGGACCTCTATGAAAAACAGCACTCTTGCTGATAAGGGTGTTCCATACCACAAGTAGTAAATAAATGATAAATGAATAAAATGAAATAAATAATTACGAACATCAGGAAGACATAGACCGTTTGTCAGTTCAAAGAAAGTAAAATCGCATCAATATGCGTTTCTTTAGTTTGTATATTTCATTTTCTGTCATTGAATAGTTTCATTTTGTTTTTAATGCGAGTGGACCTAGTATGAAAAACAGCACTCTTGCTGATAAGGGTGTTCCATACCACAAGTGGTAAATAAATAAATAAATGATAAATGAATAAAATAAAATAAGTAATTACGATTTGTTTCAACTTACCTTGATTGAATGAGTGACAATCAAACAGATCAAAATGCAGAGATTTGGCGCAAACATTTCATCAAAAGTTTATTCCACTTTTCAGGATGACTACGAAGGGCTAGCGAGTATATCCCTTCCCTACTGGAGGTTAAGGTGCGAGTTTTTATTCCAAACTCATTCAGAAGATAGGTATAAACCCTATTCCGTTGCAGCTATAGTCGATGATGCAATTTCCATCAGTTTCAATAGTAAAGTAAGTTTCCGTTAATCCAAGCTCGTAGAACGTAATCGCTTTCAATATGTCTCGTTACTTCCGAATTGTTATCATTCACCGTCAAAGAGGAAATTTTTTGTTTCCGCGGTATGTCATATACAGATATCTGCTTTTGATGTTCAATGTTCTCTGTGAATTATAATGAGATTGCTTTGATGATAATTCCTATGAAACGGTCTGCTTTTAAGAAGTACACCGAGACGAGGTGTGAACTTGGCTCTTCCGTGTTTATTTACTTGTTTACTTGGCGTATCGCTGGGTATCAATGACCGTTTCCTCCTCGTTTCCACCTAATAACGCAATGGGGCTGTGCCTCTGGTCATGCTGGTCTCCACTCAATACGTTATGAATTTTTCATCACCTACTTGAGAAGCGATATAATCATCAACTGCCCTGTAATTGTCTAAAAAAAGTATGATATTTGAGTCTACCCTAGTTTTTCCGCCTATATCCCAAGATACATTCTTGTAACATTCATGTATTTTCTCCCATTGTTCTGAGAAGCACGCTGGAGTACTTTGTGACCGTAGGATAAACACGCCGAACGCCTGGAAGCAGAAGGTGAAAGTTTCAAGGTAAAGTTGGCCAGAAATTATGACGTATATGATGGAGCCAGTCAGACGAAAAAAGGATTAAACATCTGTGAATTCATGTGACTTGGAATGGGATGACTCTTTCTTTCTATTGTGTACAAGTAGGCCTAAGTGGAAAAATGCGAAGCTTGCCCGCAATAGAATAACCAGAAAAGATTAGCGCTTTTTCCTGGATCAAGAAGTAAACACCTTTTATTATTAAGTCATGATCCTCCCCCTCTCTCACTGTATCTCTCTCTATCTCTTTCTCTCTCTCAATTAAGTCCAGGAGCGGTCCTAGAATGAAACAAAATATATATACAGGTGTATTGTACACATTTTAGGGCGGAGGGGGGGGGGCTAAGGGGTTCTTGCGTTAATTTTTTTGTTGGGGATGGGGGGGGGGGGGGGTGGTGCTCGAACTCCTCTAAAACCGCTATTGCAGTCACGTCTCCTTTTCTGTTATTTCTCAGAGTGTTCCGTTCGTTGGCCAAGAGACAAGGATCGTTGAACTATGACGTTTAGCTGTTGCTTTCAATTAAATCTAGCAATACCTCGTTAACGAGGTATCGAGAGAGAGGGGAGTTTAGTTCCATGTTTGGACAGCGCTCTAGCTCTACAGCGTAGGTCTTTATTGAGACTGACATCACTTGATTTTTTTCCCCTTCCATCATAGACGATTCCGTTTTATCAACTAAAAGAACTAAGAAATGGCTTCTATACTGAATTCGATCCGTCAACGCTTCTTAAACAAATTAAGTAGTTGAAAGGGTGGGGTTAATTAATCTTTAACATATAGAAAGGATGTCGGGTAGATAGCAGAATACGAATGTCATCCTTCGTCGTTTGAGAATCGGTGAGGGCGCTATAAACATTGGTCAAAAAGTTACATCATGGTGTAATGATTGAAATCCCTGATTGAAATATTGAGATAGACACAAATAGAACGTACCTTTCATATCAATCTCAACTGTTTACTACTATTTTTACTCTTTAAATGATCTGTTAATGGCTAGAATCTTAGGTGCCGTCCCCCTAATTATATAATTTCCTTGTTCTATTTGTATCTCTCCCTCCTTCGCCTGCACCATACCATACTTTATATCTCATTTGTATTCCTTCTCCCATTTGAAAACTCCCTTTTTTCTCTCTCTCTCTCGAAGATTGCCCAACACATGCTCAGGCACCAACTGTTCTGTGGTCAACTTACTACACTAACAGACGTCTTAATTCAACCATGCACCAACACTTTACCTGTACCTAACCCTAAACCTAACCTAAAAGCCAATAATTGTAACCCTATCCCTATTTTGATAGAGGTGTAGAGGTGTCTGCTCTAGTGGATAGGTCGCCAGAATGTGGATCACTTGCTTCATGGTTCAAGCCCCGCAGCAGCTGTAATTTCCTAGTCTGCAAGCACAAACCCTGGTCAGTCGTAAAAGTGAGTCTGTACTATAAGACTACCATAGGCCATGTACTGTAGCTGCTCCTGACACAGGACACAACCAGTAGGTAGCTGGGCTAGGCTTCTCTCAAGACACAATGATTTTTTGATAAAGATTAGGATCAGATTAGGGTCTGTGCGTGCAGACTAGTCATGTCCTTTGGCTAGACATTAATCTACATTTACCACTCTCCACACAGGTGTAGTAAATGGGTACCGGTAGGAAGGAGTTCCTTGAATGCTGTGAGCACTGAAATGGGTAGCCTAGCACAGCTGAATTAATATTGGAACGCTTTGAGCACCTTGGGTGGTGGATATGTGCGCTATAAAAAATATAATTAATATCAAAAGCCATATGCAACCCTAACCCTATTTTGGATTAAATAAAGCCTGGAGCAACTGTTACTGAAGCACATGTTGGAGCATTTTCTCAAAATCCCATCTAAGCTCTGTTTAATTTTCCTTTCAATAAAAGACACAAACCCAACTACAACTGTACAGTGAATTGTCGAAAAATTAACCTCAAGCTATAAGCCAGTTCATAAATAGCTTCAGAACGCATGACCCCCAAATATCCACAGATCTTTTACACAATGGATACGTCCCACTTGTGCATTTGAGAATAATCACTGTCGAAGTGATGGAGGTGCTTCATGAATACCTTTTGTTTGCCCTCTTGAGAAGAATACTTCCACCTGTGTATCAGATAAATGTACTGTCGCTACAAAAATGAATACTAGTTACATAACTTTCATGAACACGATAAAGTATTCATCTCAATGGTTTTACAATTTGGGAATGAATGACCTTTATCTGCACATGCGCAAATCCTAATTACGAACTTGCTTATTTCAATAGCCTTATGTTTCACCTGACCTATTGAATTGTTCAAACATGACACAAGACAAATTATGCAATCCGAACATGATTTCTATGAGGCATAAAATAGTGTATTGAAATTGCACTTGAGCTGATCTAGTTGCAATCATGTTTTAGACATATAAACAGAAACGGTGCACATTACTTCATTACATGTTCCATACAATTCATATTTATTCATCATCTATGGAATTCATTCATACAAAAGTTTACAATGGATTTCAAATAATCTAGTTTGTTACATCCTATCTCTTATCTGACATACACCAACTAACAAATTCAAATAACGCACTATTTCATTGCAATTCATCACAATGTTAACTCTGATAGAATAAGTCAGGGGCCAAGGCTTGCGTGAGCTTTCAGAGCAAACAGAGGATAAAGCTTTCTACATTTACAACATTGGATAAATGTCCTCTTGCAGAATCAACTCTAAAAGGATGCATATACACACACAAGTCCTCATTCTACTCAAATTCAAACCCAATGCCATGTTAAGGTTAATGTTCAAAATCAATTCAACAAAAGAAGTTAGTCTAACGTCTACACTCTCCTTTTATTAAATGTTATCTTAGACTCAGGGTCAGGTTTTAACAAAATGAGTAGATTAAGGACCTTTAAGTTCAAAAGGAACTACCGGTTTTGCAAATGCATAGATCACTCAATCCCTTTGCATTGACCAATGGGATAATAAGAGGTTTTGATTATAAATGGGGCTGAAGTGACATCAATATGGACTTTTAGATTCTGCACGACGAGAACGTGGACTGCCAGTGCCTTAAAAGGACGTCACATTGCCTTAAAATGTCTTACTCGTCGTGCAGAATCTAAAAGTCCCTATTATCACTTTGTCACCACCCATGAGATAAATGCAAACTAATATTCACAAGCCTGGCCCCTAACTATTTCTTTGTTCAGTCATCCTCAAACCAAAGGACATTGTTCCTCCAAGCCGGCATCCCTTGGCCCAGCCCCCCCCCCCCCCCCCCCCCCCACTCCGGGGTCGAAATGACCGCATGGGCGTTACCAAAATGTCCGGTAAAGGGGTACTTTTCACGCACCAAAGTCCGGCTCGTACATACACAAAATTGACTTTACACACCAGACTTAGGGGGTGTTTTCAAAAGGAGGGAACACGCATATGCGTACCCTAAATAACACTGAGTGGGGGTGCCGGGCTTTGGCATGACGCCGTTTGCTCTATTCACTTTAACATATTGCCTTCTTCTTCTCAGTTCCTACAAGCCTATTGTCTTAGACCATTGTTGAAGAAGCGGGCTGTGTACAGATAGCACTCTACTTATTCTATGAAGGGTGACACAAATGAGAGTTCATGTTTAGTATTCACAGGTTGCAAACATTTAGAACTTTCTCATCTCAGCCAATTTCAAGATATATTGATTTGCCCGGAGAAATGTTCATTACATCATGCAGGATGTTTTTTCGTGACAATATTTGCGAATGGCAATGGTCATGTTTCTTGAGAAGTTTGGACCACGTGCAACGTCGTTAGATCCTCATTCAGCTTGCATCTTGAATTGTTCATTGCCTCTAGGACAAGAATAACGATACACCATTCTTTATTCATACTCCTACTCTTACAGATACAATATTTAAGAACAAATAGCTAGATTTATCTTATTATACACAGTATGTACAAAATGCAGTTCTCTCTTTCAAAGATTGATTATTTCACAGTCATGACTCCTTTACAGTTAGAGGGTCATATTACCCATAGCAATGGTTGAGAAATATAGCATTGTATATGTTACATGTCAAAACCTCCTTACAAGAAATGAAGTAGAATAGTAGATTTAAAAACAAATCGGCTCCAACTTTCAAAATAAACCTCCATTGATTCTCACGGAGTTGAATGAAATTCAAATGGAATGCACAAAGGTAGGAGATCAGACTTCAATACACCAATAAATAATTATTTTCATATTACTCTTATTATCAATATTGGGAGAAGATATGTCTTTATTGTCTATTTGTGTAAATACCATGTCTTCAAGGTCAACTACATAGGAAAATAAGAATCCTGTATCAAATTTTAAACATTGCAATTTCATAGACAAAATAATTTTACAATAAGCCTCAACTTTCTTGGTCACCACTACAATATTGGTGATGCATTGTCAAGGTAATGCTTTTGCTTGAAACCTTGAAGAAAATTCCAGTGTTTTCTTCCCAAATTTGCAAACACAAGATCATAGCTACGAGAGGTGAGTAGAGAAATTATTAAATTATGATGCTAAAGCTTAAAATCATTTAAAAGTATTATAAAATAAACTAAAGAACTCAACATATTTCCCTTTTATATTTAACTTGAAATTCTTTGCAATTTAGAATTGCATGCACAAAAAAAAAAATCATAATTTTGATAGGTCTTTAAAAAGAAAGCAAGAAAAACAATCATTAGAAACTTTTTCTCTGATTTCTACTTGATATGGCATTTATACAGAAACACAATCCATACTTCAAAATATAATGGCAAGTAGAGAGTTCTATATAATGACATCATATTCCTTATTTTATAATTACACATACAAGAAAAACAAAATATGAATAAGTGTAAAATGTGTAAGATATTTAACAGAATGAATTTGCCTAAACAATAATTCATCCTATTGAAATTGTGGTTCAAAATATTAGATAAGTTTAGAAAATTTTTAGAAAGTTTTGCAACAAAATAAATATATTACATTATATTCTCTGTAACTCCCTATTTTACTCAGCAGTATTTAAAAAGAAACGTATCATTACCTAGAAGATACATACATCAGTTTAACAAACTTTATTACGGGGTAAAATCCTCTTCAGGGAAATATTTGTGGTTTAATTTCGACACCATGCTTTCTTCAATGAATAATATGGTATTAGAGGTAAGCAAGTTGTTCTACACATTTGTGTAATTGGTTTGATTTCTGTTATTTTTTTATTTAGCCTGTATAAGCACAACTTCGATCAAAGAGAACAAATAGCTTTGTTTGAGATAATAATCTCAAGAAATGGGGAAAAATTTAAAATGCACTCACAAAATAAAAAACATAAAGCAATATATTCTACTGTTTCTACTGTAAAAGAATAAAATGATATAGTTAAAACATCTAAGAGATAAGATGCAAAACAATTTAAACTTTGGGGAGGAATAAATAAAAGCATACATAAACTAAACAGACATAAAACAATGGTAGACTCAATGTCAGTTTCTTCATTCATATTTTAAAGCCCATCTGCAATAGTTTGGCCAGGAGGGATAAGACCTCCCTGCATGGTCACTGGCAGGTGGTTATCTCATCAAATCAGCTCTCAATTAACATAAGACAAAAGGGGACCATGGAGGGACCAATAGTCCCGCTTAGGCATTGTTTGCTATATAGAGGGCGCAAGTAGAGTAGTGCAGTGGGGCTTTAAACTTTGTCCTGAACAGCTTGGATGTGCAATGAATATCTACCAAGGTACCAGGAGAAAAGGTTCACAAAAATAGATGCCATTTACAAGAATACTCTGAAGCCGTGACATACTCAAAACATTTTAAACCTCAATATATACTCCAGACCGGTTTGACAGCACCTTCAGGTTGAAGTGAAAAGGTTGAAAAATGTCAATTAATGTCACAAGCATATGATCGCAATCTGACAAAGATTGGCCAATAAGAAAATGCCCCATTAGTACAATCATTATTCATTGCGATTTCCATGCACCAGGGTGGGAATTTGATTATACATTCTTAAATCATCGAGAAAATGATGAGAACAGTCATAAATTCCAGTAGTTTTCCTTTGGACAAGTAATTCAATAAAAAGGTAATTTCTAGCATTAAATCGTGATTAGAATTATGAAATATTGACGCTACAATAGCAGATTTGCTGTTGACTTTCACACTACTACGGCTACAAAACACTGTAACCTTTGAACTTTCATACTTGTCAAAACCAGAGGCACACAAACCATGTATAATGGCAGTTGCATGTTAATTCCTGGTACTATAATGGTAAAGCCAAAGTATGGTCCATTTTGAAGGTCAGAAAGATAGAATACATCATGTCTATATCACTATATTTCTCCATGATTAAAACCTGTAGGTCGTAACCTAAACACAGAGTCCCCAATCCATAAGTTCATATCACTGAGTACGGTTAGCTATCTAAAGGCTCGTTCAGATACGACGCAGTAAAAGGAGGTACAAATACAACCACGTTTTTTTTAAAAGTGTAAATGAACGTCAACTGTGCTCAACACAGGGGTGATAGTGACCACTAAAAAAAAAGGTAGGTTTTTTGTTTTCCCCTCAACCACGCCCCCCCTTGAGTAAAAAAAAGAGAAGAGGATTCGCGGGCAAAAAATGGCTTTTAACAGCATTCCCCCCTTTCGAGTAAGAAAATTGGGAAAAAAATAGGGTAAAATAGGGAAGATTAGAAAAAATAACGGGGAAATCTGTAAAATCAGGATAAAAGAGGGAAGAAGAAAACAAAATCTGGTAAAAAAAAAAAAAAAAAAAATTATTAAAAAAAAAAAAAAAAAATTGGGAAGAAAAAAAAAATCAGGAAAAATCAAAAAAAAAATTGGGGAACCGATTTCAATTGGGTTTTTATCAGGCCTGTCAACAGAAGGTCCTGCACATATTGACTGAGCTCTGTGCTGTAAGGATACAGAAATGAGAAGTGTACTACAATCTAATTTACGTCATAAAAAATCTGCTGTGGTTTTGCCAAGTCATATCTGATCGAGGCTCAAGTGTTCATACTCTGAGCTGCGTGGCCAGCTGCATGAGGACCTTGAGGCCCGGCATGAAGGCACTGATTTCAGAGAAGTTGCCGCTGCTGACCAGGCGCGTATGGACTCCTAGACCGTGCGGGTAGTTGAAGGTCCCTATGGCCTGGGCAATCTCGTGGAGACCTTGAAGAATCATGGCTGAGAGCTGTAGAAGAATTGGATATAATCGTACAAACGTAATTAGTCAAGTGTGAACAGGTAAAGTACTGGAAGTGGAAGTCATTTACACACTTACAATAATACTTCTTAAAGGTAAAGACCAGTATTGGAAACGCCCCAATTTCAAAAAATGAAACGGAAGCTCTTATTACCAATCATGTGAAAGAATATGTTTTGAATAATACATGATGATAACAATTTTGCCGGGAAACCACCTACTAATTGATATATTTGGTAAATTAGTTTATCTATTGTGATGTGAGAGATAAAAACGCACATGTCGCGCACCTGTGCGTAGTCCCATATACATCTTTCTGTGTATATTGCTTGTAACTTTATGAAGACTGGGCCAAATTTCTTATCATTTTGATGATTCCAGAACCTTGCAGTACATCTATGCTAGATGATCAACCTTTTTTGATCGATTTCACAACGTTTCTTTCACAATGCAATCGCATGACCATAACTGGTCTTTATCTTTAATTGGGAAGTGCTTGTGAAAGAACATATTATCTGTTTGGAGCCAGAAGGGCATTAATTTCTCTCCTTTAACACAGGCTTGACACCCTTTAATTATATCCAACCAATCAATCTAATGAATCTGGGGGGTGTTTGACAAAGACTAAGATCAACTCAAGCTGGCCAAACTATGGCAGGGCATTCATGCCACTGGTTGCTCTTATCATCGGTCTTCTCATTGGAAGTATCAACAAATGTAAATTCTGTACATTTGTGACCACGATTTGAACGTCTTTGCACGAATGACAGGAATGGTAGAGGAACTAGTGGCATGAACGGCCAGTCATAGTTCAAGTCCAACTTAAGTCGACCTTAGTCTTTGTGAAACACTCTACAGATCTACCAAGTTTGTTGTAAATTGCACATTATCTTTAGAAAGTACATGTAGTGATGCAAACTTACCATTCCTTCCCTCAGCTTGTCGTATAAAACTTCCAACTTTCTGTGAACATCCTCTAGTTTCCTCTTCATTTGCTGTGAAAATTATTACAAAAATATCAGAATAGTTATAATTATTATTGTTGATTAAAGTGACCCTGTTGTAATTCACATCTAGAGGTTTGTGCAGCCTTGAACTAATCTTTCCAATTCTAAACAGAGCCCCTGTTTCATAAAAGTTGTTATCAATAACCACTGCCACAGATCCATGACAAATTTGCTCACAGCCAATCAAAAGCAAGGATTTTGGTAGCTTATAACACTTATGGTAACTTGTTACTGATAACAAGTTTCATGAAACAGGGCCCAGGTCTTGAAAATGTTAACATACATGTGTGTGTGTAATTGTAATGGTGTAATGCAAGGCACATTTAAAACGGTGTCTATTAACCCAACACTAACGAGAAAATACAATTATTGCCTTGTAGGTGACACATTAAAATTGTATGGTATTTGTGACATCAAATAACTTGCACTTCCTCATAATTTATTTATTTTTACATACAACATTTCAATTGAAAAGTAGTTTCACTTTACTGAAACAAAGTGATCAAATTAAATCAAACTGCATCATATGCTTTCTTTAAAGGGATAGTCCACCCCAGGATTTTCTTTAGCTGACGATATAGACCTAATAATACCATGAAGAATGATACAAGTCTCATTAAAATCCATGATCACATAACGAAGATATATCGACTTTTTTATCGAAAATTAGCCGCCCCCCAAATGCAAATGCGTTACATGGGCATGAAACGATTGTGACGTATGTTGCGAGCTGCCTTCTTATTTCGGAGACATTCACTTTCGCTTTCACTTTCATTCATGATTCGTCGTGTCAGTGCGATAACAGTGTACCGCGAGCGAAAGTGAATGTCTGCGAAATAAGAAGGCAGCTCGCAACATACGTCACAATTTCGATACTATCGGTTATTTTTTGGCGATCGTTTTTTGCCCATGTAACGCATTTGCATTTGGGGGGCGGCTGATTTTCGATAAAAAAGTCGATATATCTTCGTTATGTGATCATGGATTTTAATGAGACTTGTATCATTCTTCATGGTATTATTAGGTCTATATCGTCAGCTAAAAAAAATCCTGGGGTGGACTTTCCCTTTAATTCTAAAATACCCCCTGAAACAGAAACTTGTACACAAAGACCACCTTGCCTATTTAGATCACTTTTCTTGTCTCCCTTGAGCGGCCTTTATAGACAGGTTTCCCTGTATTTACTAGTGATTGATACTGCCCCCAGGGGTATTAGAACTTACAGCATTTCTTTGTTTCTAAAATACCCCCCCCCCCTTTCCCTTCAAGATGGAAACATTCAACTTGGTTCAATGAGTTATCTTCAAATTTCATGATACATTGAAACCTGCTTAAGTGACCACCTGTATAGAAAGACCACCTGTCTATAAAGACCACATTTCTAATTTCCCTTGAATAGACATCGCCATTGATTACACATATTACAGAAACTTGTACACAAATACCACCCGTCTATTAAAGATCCCTTTTCTTGTCTCCCTTGAGCGGTCTTTATAGACAGGTTACCCCATATTTACTACTGATTGATACTGCCCCTAGGGGTATTGGAACTTACAGCATTGACTGAAGGGGAAGCCCCACATCTTTGTGCTAGAGCATTGAATGTATCACAGAGGACTTGATGCTCAGCTGGCAGAGGTGCTTTAGGTTTCTCTGGGGCCTGCTGTGGAGCTTTGGCAGGTGCAGCCTGGAATAAAAAGAAGGTTTTATGAGTTATACCATTTATCTTAATGGTATATTCATATATTTTCATTGCTGACAAAAAAAATTGAACCGTATATATCCCAAAAATATTGATTAGCTCATTATGAGTATAGTAATTTATCATACATTCATATACTTTCATTGCTGACAAAAGTTTTGTTATGTAGATGTACAAAAAAAAAGAAAGAAGTTATTATGAGTCATATAATTTCTTGTATTTTTTCATTGTTGACAAAAAGTTTAGAACTGTACACCTACAAAAAAAGTAAATAAACTCAATACTTTAAATAATAACTCACATATTCATATATTTTCATGGCTGATAAAAGTTTGTTATGTATTGTATATGTACAAAAAACAAATAATAAAGTTATTATGAGTTTATAATTTCTTGTATATTTTCATTGCTGACAAAAAGTTTTGAACTGGAGACCTACAAAAAAGTAAATAAAATCAATACGAGTTATATAGTTTCAAGCCCTGGACCAAAAAAATCTGCACACACTGCTTCCATTTTTCTTTCATGACCAGGGGGGTGTTTCACAAAGGTCCTAAGTTGAACTTATCTCTAAGTTGGACTTAAAAATTATGGAAAGCCATTAGCATCTATGAAAATATTGTGTAAAAGTTATTTTAAAAGGCATTAAATGTTGATTCAAATCATTCATGTTTTCTATTATCAAGGAGATTTCATGTTCTTGATGTGGAAGTTATGAAAAGTCCTAACTACTAGAGTTTTTCTTTTGAATATATTTTATTTTAAGGCTACAAATGGCTCTCCATAAATTCTAAGTTCAACTTAGAGTTAAGTTCAACTTAAGATCTTTGTGAAACACTCCCCTGGACCATATAGCAAAATGAGCTTGAAAATCCTTAAATTGGCAACACATAGAGAGGTTCAAATTAGAAATTCATTATTTCATCCAAATTGGCAACTTTTTGACAAAGTTTTAACACATAGATACCTTTAAGAGACATTAATTTCATGAGAACAACCTAGCGATAAAAAAAAATATTATTGTGGCCAATTTGAAGAACAAGATGTGGCCAATTTAGCCTTTGCAATAGGTTAGAATGGTAAGGCATATATATACATTTAAAAAATATTAAGCTGCATGAAGTGTTAGCAGGCATTATAAACTCACATCTTGAGGGGCATGAAGTTGCTGTTGTACATACTGCTGTTATTGGTGAGAGAAAATGATGAGAAGAAGAAATGAAGCATGTACTTGATTACGTGTTAAAATGCTGTAGTTTTCTCAGTAGTGGCTATTTAGCATGTGAAAGCATTATTATGCTGTGAATTAGTTACAGATTTACACCACAAATTTCTCTTTTGATCTGCATTTTCCCCCTTTGAATAAGCTGCAATTAAATCACACAATTTGATGGATAATGACAAATTTGGCAGCAAATTAGTGGATAATGCGAGAATAAATGATTAACTTATATGTTAGGTTATCATTAATGTTTTGGTAAGTTAAAATACTGTTTTTTTCCTTTTGAGAGAAAAAACAATGGTTACAGCTTTAATAAAAATTGGCCTTTGCATCAAATCTCTGTTTTCTCTTTCTATCTTGGCCCATGACACAATCAAGAATCCCAATTAGAAATAAGAATAAATTGGCTGTTAATTTGATATTTTCCACATTTCAACATTTCAACATTTCAGGCAGACTCTTGATGCATATGGGCAAGTCTTTAGCAGGATGTGACATGAACGGAGTAAATAAGACAGGACCTCTACAAAAATATATGATTTTGCAATTCCTTTGTTTCTCTAGGCATAGTTGATTATTTGTGTAAACACAGCAAAGTGATGTGCAGTTTAAAACAAAATATCAATGAATTGAAGTGCAAAAGCAACCAAAATAGCATTCCAAAAGGTTAGAGTAGATATTAGTGAAAATAACATTGTTAAAGATTAGGTTTTTGAAAGAATACATTGTTAAAGCAATGCCATAAAAAGAAACACTTGAAACCTTCAGTGAGCAAGGCTGAAACATTTAAAGAAATCTAACTTGAATTAAGAGTTGCCATGTTTTAAAAGATATCAAGGATAAGACTATGACGAGGTAAATATGATGGCAAGCAAGTATCAATTCAATGCCAATTTCTAGGATATCAATGGGACAAGGAAAATGCAAAGAAACAAAAGGGTTTAACTGAAGAAAGTAAGTTAGTAGAAACAATCAAGATTGAATGTAAGTTATACCTGAATGCAACTGTGCCAAAATCAAATTATCAGCAGCACTGTTTTACCCTAACTTTCTTGATCTCTTATGTACTATGGATCTAACCCCCAAAACAACCCCTTTTTCTTGAACTGCTATCTTTCACGTCAAAAATTCAGAACTGGGTGTAAAGTGAATGAGTGCGCAGACATGGGAACCTTCGTTTTTTTATAATGTCAAAATGACACCGCCACCTCTTCTTGTAAAAATGACAGTTTTGTTGAATTGTGACAAAATCTTTGGCACACTTACTTTCTAGAATATCAAAATTAATTTGAGATCAAGCGCAGGGGAAATACAATTAAAATTTCTTGTTAATTTCAAGTGCAATGTGAGGTGCGCAGACATATAGGGCTCCCCTTCGTTCACAATACTGCAAGTGTGACAAAAGTCAACTGTGGCAATGCAGAGTTTGTTCCATTGATCGACCAAAGCAGGCAATGAGTTTTTTTTTTAAAGGCAGCTGATAAGCTGATGTTAGGAAGTCACATTGAGACATGTTCAGACATGGCGAGGTAAACCGCCGCAAAAAAAGCTGCCACGTTTTTTAAAACGTGTTAATGAATGGTAACTGCATGTTAATCAAAGGACTTGGGCGTATTCACTGAGCTCTGTGTTATAAGACACAGAAATGTGAAGTGTGTTACACTTTATGTCATCATGAAATAAAACACAGCGGGTGGTATTCTTGAAGGCGGACTAACTTTAGTCCACAGTTTAATCCTCTGACTAAGTATGGAATGCCAAGTGTCCATATGAATATATTTTTGAATAGTTTGATATGTCCCTAAATTACCATAATAACATAATTATTTCATAGTTTTTTTGTTGTAATTCAATATGTTACTACAAAATATTTCTTTAATGAAAACATTTTATTTCAATTTAGTGTCAGATTAAATTATTCAAAAACATATTCATATGTACACTTCGCATTCCATACTTAGTCTTTAGATTAAACCATGGACTAAAGTTAGTCTGCTTTCAAGAATACCACCCAGCAGGTTTCCTACATCATATCTGAACAAGCCTTTTACATTACAGCTTTGTTTGCATTGGTTAGTGCACCACGATGACCACTCACTTCTTGTTGTACCTGCTTTTGTTGTTGGTTGTATTGTTGAGATTGTTGTTGCTGATAGCCAGTAGGTTGTTGGTAGGCTGGCTGTGCCTCCTCCACTGGAGCACCCATGATAGGCGCAGTGATAGGCTGTGGTGGTACGTACGCAGTAGGTTGCTGGTAGGGGAGAAAAAGAGAAATGATGGGATTACAAACAAATACAGTTAAAGGTAAAGACCAGTATTGGAAACGCCCCAATTTCAAAAAATGAAATGGAAGCTCTCATTACCAATCATGTGAAAGAATATGTTTTGACTAATACATGATGATAAAAAAATTGCCGGGAAACCGCCTACTAATTCATATATTTGGTAAATTTGTTTCTCTCATGGTCGTCTGAGAGATATAGGGTAGTCCCATATACATCTTTGTGTGTATAGTGCTTGTAACTTTACGAAGAATGGGCCAAATTTCTTATCATTTTGATGATTCCAGAACCTTGCAGATGCTAGATGCTAGATGATCAACCTTTTCTGATCGATTCCACGTTTCTTTCACAATGCAATCGCATGACCATTACTGGTCTTTACCTTTAAACCTGTCTATAGTGACCGCCCAAGGGAAACACAAAATGTGGTCTTTGTAGAGAGGTAAGGTTGCTTTAGTACATGTTTTAATGAGAAACCATTTTCAAGGGAAACAAAAATTGTAGTCTTTGTAGACAGGGGTCACTAAAGGAGGTTTGACTGTATCTAGCACCATCCCAGTATAGCTTCCTGAGTGAGCTGCCAAAGGGATTACCCAACCAAGTACCAAGTACCAAGGCTGCTTGCATAAATGGTGGCAAAATAGCAGGCATCCACAATTACACTTTTGGAAAGGGGTCAAGGGCCCCATTTCATAATCTTGTTATTAATAACAAATGGCAGGCATCCAAAATAACAATTTTTGGAAAGGGGGGTCAAGGGCCCTATTGCATAATCTTGTTATCAATAACAAATGAAAAAATTCTAAGAAAAAAATTGTTCTCGACCAATCAAATGCTATGATTTCAGTAACAGCTATTGTAACTTGTTGTTGATAACAAGTTTTATGAAATGTGTCCTGATTTAACCTTTTAGATTCTGCATGGATGAGCCTGATGGAATTGTAAACAATTTGGGGGGCCCGGACCTAGAATCTGGGCACCCGTGTTTCTAGGGCACCTGTTAAGTGTCGAGCCCTATAATTGAGCCATGTACCACTTTAAAATTTATGCCAGTTCTAAATACATGATTTTAAATACATGATTCAGATTCAGATTCAGAGTTAAGTGCATTCAATCTCCAATTATGATGAACAGGGCATCTGTTCATTAATGAGATAATGGTCAAGGCTATGACAAATGAAATACATACAAACGAATTTTCTATTTCAACATATCATGGCGTATGGATAGATAGATAGCCGTGATACATGCATCTAAGCGTATGCAAGACGGGGCATAGGTTAAAGTACAAGTCCACTCAGAAAATAACTTACTTTCAATAGAAGCAGAAAAATCAGACAAAACAAACCATCCAAAAAGTTTGAGCAAAATCGGATAACTTATAAGTTATGAATTTTTGAAAAAGTATGTAAAACTATAGAAAATCGAGAATCACAACACAAATTGTCAATATGGTTATCAGTTTGTGTCGTCATGTCCTCACTATTTATTGATTGCTTTATATAGTTTAATACCATTAATTTCCCTTTTTATCCCTCAAAAACTTGATTTCCCTGTGCCTTTGCCCAGGTTATGTGATTTGTATGATATCGCGTGTATGACATTTCACCAAATTTTACAATATATAAATAGTTAATCAAAATTCACATTTTTCATGATTTACCTGGAAAAAATTGCTCTATATTAGTGCATCCACACAAAAACATAATACTGTCAATTAAGGCTGTGCACAACGGTGTAATGAGGCACCCGAGTACACTCCCAGGCTAACAAGCGAATAATCAAATATTCGGACGCCATGTATTTTTATAATTTTTAAAAAAAAAATTTGATTTTTTTTTTTTTTGATTTTTGATTTTTTTGCACTATCCCAGTATCGCCGAAAACGCATGCAATTTTACTTCGAGTTGCAGTTGAAGGCGCCGATTTAATAATAATAATAACAGTAAACAATGCTGTTTTAAAAACCAAAGATGGCAGAATAATCCATTGTCCTCCGAGCCAAAACAGAAATCCAGACATTTGGTCCCAGTTTCTGAGTGGTGAGTTTGACAGTGCTTGAGTTGGGAAACATTTTTACCGACGGTACCATGCCAGCGGCCGCCGCTCTCCCTGGCACGGGTAAGCGTCGGCCTGGACAGTTTTTTTTTTTTTCCGGCTGAATATTCGGGTATGAGAAATCGTACCCGAGTAGTTGTCAACCGTGCGGGTACTCGAGCATTCGACTACCCGTCGCAGCCTTACTATCAATCTAACTTGGATGCTGGTGTGAAGAAATAAGATTCTTAGGGAAAAAATAGGAAATTACTATTATCAATATAAAGAAATTATTTAGTGGATAGTGAGGCAATGACGTCACAGTCTCATGAGTGAGTTGCCAATTTGTCTTGTGATTTTCAAAGTTTTTCATGTCATTAAAAGTTCATAACTTTCTTATTACTTATCCGATTTTGCTCAAACTTTTTTTTGATTGGTTTGTCTGATTTTTCTGCTTCTATTGAAAGTAAGTTATTCTTGGAGTGGACTTGGCCTTTAAGTCATGTTGCTCCAAATAGTTACCTCCCATGTACAATCTCTATGAGAGAAAGGGAGCTATTGAAGATGAAATGCTTCAATCGGAAGCCACTTCCAGTGACGTAATTATCGCTCCCAAGAAGCTGTGAAACTGTCTGTTGCTAATCATATAACAGAGGAGTGTTTCACAAAGGTTAAGATTGACCTTTAGTTGGACTTGTTTATGGCAGGCTGTTCATGCCATTGTTTGCTCTCACCATTTACTAGCATTGGTCTCTCAAGGGACGTACAAATCGTGGTCACAAATCTACAGAATTTACCTTTTTTGATCGTTCATTATTTAAAGGAAAACAAATTATCTAAAGATCATAATTAATTGAGACCAACTAATGGCATGAACATCCTGCCATAGTTAAGTCCAACTTAAGGTCCATCTTAGTCTTCGTGAAACACCCCCCTGGAGATACTGCCTGATAAAGCGACTTACTGCTTTAGGTTTGAGAAGCGGAGGATCGTTCCAAGCCTTGGTGGCGTTGATGGTTTCCATGGATTGATTTGATGTAGGAGCAGGAGGTGCGTAATGGCTAGGAGCAGGTGGTGTGTACTGGCTAGGAGCAGAGGACACCGCTGGTTGAGGCTGCTGTTGGTACCCACCCAAACCGGGCGTGGCCGTGGGCTGAGAGACTGCTGGATTCTGTGCCCCATAGTCCATGGGATTGTAGAAGCCACCAGGTTGGGATGTAGACGCGGTGCTGGTCGGTGCTTGGCCGTACCCTGGTGTCGGGAACTGTGATGGCTGCTGACCAACCTGTCCTGGGTTGGTCCCTCCCGGTACCTCCCGCGAGTAATACTGCTGCATACCGGTCTGAGGATACGAGGGATACTTCCTGGCACCACCGGCCTTCATTCTCATATTGGACTGTGTTGTGGTGGTAGCCGATGTTGCTGCTGTTGCCTGAGTGGCAGGATACGTTGGCTGGCTGGCATTCTGCTGTGGCTGCTGTGGCTGCTGTGGCTGTTGGGGTTGTTGTTGTCCTTGGGCAGGGTAGGTGTTTCCTTGAAGCCTGGAGGTGACCTGTGAATTGTAGAAGGAACTGCTCGACACTGTTGTTGTTTGGAAGGAATTTACTCCCTAGAGAAAGTTGGATGAGACAGCGAGCCCGCCGAGGCTACTCATTTATACCAAGCGCATGTGCCACAGATTTTTGTTTTTTAGGCCAAGGCCACCACACAACTAACAACCCGACTACAACCAGAGTATTACAAAATTTGTATTTTAGGCTTAAATGCAAATATGGTTTAAAAAAACAGATAATCCTTTGGGGTTTTTCAGAAATCATATGAAATCAAGATCATGGCACACCTTCATGACCAATTAATCCATAAAGTCTTTTCACAAGACACATGCAAGTCTCACTGTCTTTTCAACTACCCCCAAAACATCCACTAGAATCATCCATTTTAAAAGATTACCCGTTGTCTTTTAATCTTTTTGCACATCTTACTTTTCAGTACAGGTTAGCTAGAATTCTACGTCTATTTCAGTAGGTCATAGACTACTTTTAGACAACCTTTTGTAGGTTGAACATCTAAATGTACTTGTTATCCACCTCCTCTCTCCTCAGTAGTTGTATAATAAGCAAATATTAGTCGACTTTGAGGTTAATATTTGTTTTATATCCCACAACGGCAATAAGGTCTATTTAAAGTGAATTTAACATAATTAAAAGAACTGATTCTGCAGACAGTTTAGCTTCAGCTAGATTTTACAAAGCACAACATGCATATCAGGTAATAAAGTCGATGCGCGCTCATTTGACATCGACATTGACATTTCGCGTAACCTACTTTGCTATGCTTATTCAATGGGCAAGTGGGGCAGCAGCAAACTAGATGGAACTTTGACTGCGCGCAGTCAAAAATGATGCCTCCGCCATAGAGCAATTTCACAAACCAAAACAGAAACAATTTCTAAATTTAAGTTTGATTGTAATCCATCTGTGGGTTTTAATGATAATGCATGCACAAGCTATTTTTGGCATACATAATGAGCCATGTGACCTTTGACCTTCGACCTGGTGACCCCAAAATCTAATCAGTTCATTGGCTCTGCAAGATACATACATGACTTGAGTTTGATAGTAATCTGTCTATTTGATCTCATGATAATGCGATCACAAGCTATTTTTTGATACATAAAGACCCCTGTGACCTTTGACCTGGTGACCCCAAAACCGAATCATTTCATTGGCTCTGTGAGATACATACATGACCTGAGTTTGGCAGGAATCCATCAATCGGTTCTTGAGATAATGCGATCACAAGCTATTTTGCATACATAATGAGCCCTGTGACCTTTGACCTTTGACCTTGTGACCCCAAAATCTAATCAGTTCATTGGCTCTGCAAGATACATCCATGACTTAAGTTTGGCAGGAATCCATCTATCAGTTTTTGAGATAACGCGATCACGAGCCATTTTCGCATACATAATGAGCCCTGTGACCTTTGACCTTGGATCTCGTGACCCCAAAATCTAATCAGTTCATTGGCTCTGTGAGATACATACATGACTCAAGTTTGGCAGGAATCCATAAATCGGTTCTTGAGATAACGCGATCACGAGCCATTTTCGCATACATAATGAGCCCTGTGACCTTTGACCTTGGATCTCGTGACCCCAAAATCTAATCAGTTCATTGGCTCTGTGAGATACATACATGACCCAAGTTTGGCGGGAATCAACCAATCGGTTCTTGAGATAACGCGATCACGAGAACGGGACGTACGGACAGACGTACGGACGTACGGACGGACGTACGGACGGACGTACGGACGGACGGACAACCCGAAAACATAATGCCTCCGGCTACTTTGTAGCGGAGGCATAAAAATTACTGTACAAAAGTTCTATCGCAGGGAGATAGTATACAAATAATGAATGGTTATGAGTTCAATAGTGCGAATATTTTCATGAGTTGAAAGATTAACATTCTATTCAACGACGCGTCAGCAGAGTTGAATAGAATTAACGTTAATCTCAACGAATGAAAATATTTGCACTATTGAACGAATGAAAAACATTCATTAATTGTTTTATACAACATCGAAGAAGATCTAATCAACAAATTATGCTTTACTCCTTATATTAAAGATAAATCAAAGTTGGAGTCAAGCCTTCTCGATTACATTCAGATTGCCTTCGCTTCAGATACACGCAGGGATACGCGCACGGCAGAGAGGTACGCAGTCTGCATATAAACAAAATTGCACGGTCGTGCAATAGAACATCTATTGAATATCATGTGACCAACAATCCTCCAATCAAATGACAAGGATCCACGTAGGTGTTGTATAATACTATCTATCATTGATCATGTGACCTCGTTTAGACCAATCCGATTGCAAGATTCTTAGTATGCGGGATATACATGTAATATGTAGTACTGGTGGAAGAACTTACAACATTTGATGGTTGTTGAGCAGCTGGTTGGGAAGGAACGCTGACTTGTTTCCATGGCGACTGGGTTCCACTGTCTCCACTCTGTGCTTTGTGTAGCCTGTCCTTTAATTCTACAATCTTGGCCTGGAGGGGGAGAGAGAGAAAGTGTAATAAAATATATATGTGTGTCTCATTTTTAAAATAGCATGGTAACATGTATAAATTAATGTAAAAGAATAAATGAATGTTTGATTTACTTCTAATTTCAGATTGTTTCCCTGGATAATTAAAGGTAATACAAAGTCTTGGGAAATTTTGAAAATTGGGTGGATAGTGATTCTGTACAATTTTGATATATTTGGATGCCCATGTGGATGTTTTATAAGCACTAGAAAATTTATCCCCTAAAACACTTCTGATTTTGAGAAAATTGAATATAAAACTTTACAATCTCATAATTTAAGACTCGATTTCAACTGCGACGACGATCAGTGAATATTGTAGGATCGCATATGCTTCCAATATGTTCATTTGAACCAAATTCATGATCCCATACCAAAACTTTGTATTACCTTTAAGAGCAGTATTGAGGTATTGACTGAATATATGAATGGATGAATGAATGAATAAAAGAATGAATGAACCAGTGAAAGAAATTACATGAAAGCGGTGAGCGATTGAGCTACGGAAAGCTTCAAAATAGCTCTGGTAAAATGAAAAAGAGATCAGGTAGTATAACAATAAAATGCTTAAATATCACAGAGAAAATCACACTTTTACCTCACTAAATCGTACAAGAGCTGCCACGAACAAAAAAAGTATATTTGACAATGTGTGTGTGTGTGTGTAATTGAGTTTTTACAGAAGTGTATCAATCAGATACGAGTATTTACGTCTGGTGATCGACCTTTAACGTCACCATCCAAAAGACGTGGCTCAGTTTCGAACCGGGAACTTGAGTCAGTTTGTAGGCCAAGACAGAGAGCTGACCAACTCACATGGAATGAATCAATGAATATATATCCTACTAACCTCACGTGACTGTCCGAGGTAGTTCATAGCTGTATCAAGGTTGCCCTGAGATGCTAGTAGATGAGCATACTCTGTCAGTCTGCTGGCTAAGATGGGTGACGAGATCTCTGGGGCGTAGCCAAGCTTCAGCTCGATCGCCTTCCGAAGGGTCACTACCTTTTCTACAAGGTCCTGCAAATGTCAAAGGTCAAAATATGGAAATACACCTGATTGTACTTTATAATTTTACAATGAAATACTGCTCAATCTTAGAAATGTTTCTATATGGCTCATATAGAATAGGGATCAGTGGTTAAAGGAAAATATATTTCAAAGCTGGATTCAAACCTAATTCAAATAGAAAACAGTGCCACAAATATTTTTGGTATTCATATAATTATAACATTGTCAAAATGTAGACCATTACAAACTGATCATCAAACAAACAGACATTATTTAGGAATAAAAGAGTATATACAATGCTAAATAATTATCAACAGAGAATTTCAAACAATTGAGAGTTAGACTTGTAATCCAGCTGTTTTGTACCTGTAGTGACATCGGAGATGTAGCAGCATGATTGACTTGAGCCCAGCATGAGACTAGCTTGTCTACGCTACCAGAGCAGATGTAGCACAAACAGGCCTGAGCTGCTAGTTTACCATTACCCTCAGTCTCTAACCTTTGACCTAAAATATCTGTAAGGTCAAAGTTCATAAAAAATATTATTTGTATGAAGGGTTTAGTCGGTTTAGTCGGTATCGGCTCGTGGGATAAACCCTTGGTTCCCACTCAATGCCATTCAATGTTACATAAATATTAATCACAAATACATTAAGGTTCATATCTCAACAATCATTCCTGTTAACCTTGCATGGAGGTTAAAATCATGCACCAATACAAGGTCCAATTTCCTCAAAATGGATTAGAGATTGTGTACAAAAGGAATGGTAAAGACTTCAGGGAACATAAATTTGAAATTATCTCTAGCTTTCATTCTGGATAAATTTGATGAAATTTGTTGGTAAGTTGTTGAGAGTGCCTTTTGTCTGACCTCACAGGTGTAAAACTGGAAATGAAAATTAAATTATCTAAAGACGCCAACAGGGACTTTTTTGTACACTATTAAATAACCCATGAAAAAGGGTAACATTTATCATAAATACAGACTTAAAATAGTTGTAATTACAACTTTATTACAAAAAAACAAATAGGAAAGCTAAAGATGAGAGAGAATCTTACCACATAATGATGAAAACTCTTTTGGTTGACTGTACGTCAGCAGAGCTGTGAGGGCCTCCTTCCAATTCTCCAGCTCTGTGTTCTGAACCAGATCGCGTACATCTTTAGTCACGATGGATGATATTAACTATGAAGGGGGCAAAGAAATGAAACATAAAATGGTGTGCTGTTCAACATCAAGTGATTTCAAATATATGACATATAAACATGATACCAGACAAACTGGTGCAAAAACTGGATATCAGAACCTTCATTTGTGAAAATACAAGTTTTACTGCACAAAGAAGACGTCTTCTCATTTGGAATGTTTCAAGTGTTAGGAAATGAATATTTGTGAAGTCACACACATACATATTATTGTATATATTATTTAACTTTTGAAAAAAACTAACAACTAATAAATATAAGATTACTGTTTAACAAGGTAATGACAGAAAGAGATATACTTACTATTTCACTTACTAACATAAGTTGATGATTTACTTGTGGTTGAACCCAACTTTTTTTTTTCTTTTTTCGGGGGGGGGGGGGGGGGGGGGGAGAGTTAAATAAGATTGATGTAGAACAAAATGCAACCAAAAAAAAATTGTGATAACAGACAGGACAACTTCACAGCACAACATGATGAAATTTATATTGTTGAACAAATCAAAGTTAATCATATGACAACACTACAGTGTGTCCCGAAAAAAACTATACACTTTTGAAATGGCTGCCGAATAACAAATATATGATTCTAGGGGGAAAAGTTATATATGTATGGAAAGCTCATATACTCAACCTTCATATGACACCAAAAGTTGCGAAAATAATTCATGCTCGGGTGAGCACTGCTCACTTTTGTAAAGGGTATGAAAATTTGGTTGCGCAGGAATTAGCCTTCCAATTTGTGAGAGGTAAATCCTTTGGAGCTTACGGAATTGAGGATGATATGACCAATTTATGATCAATTGTGATAAGTTTGGGTTTGCTGAGTGAAATGTTTGGTTTATGGGATTAAAATTTTATGCATGACTTAACAGGAATTGCATTTTTTATTGTAGCACTGTAACTTCCCTGGTAGACTCAGGTGTGTTTATGGGAGTCAGGATGGGGGGATGGTACATGTTGTAATTTCCATGTTACAAACTGTTATTCTCTTACATCTGTGACTTTGAATAAAAACCTTCACCCCACATTTCGATTATTGTAAGATTAGTTGAACATCTCATTGATTTACTCAATACCCAGGTAGGGATAATGTAAATTGAATATTCAAATACGGTTTTTGACAAAAGGAATGTCCAAGATGTCGGCTACTTATTCTTCAGGTAAATGGTAACTGAAATGTGGGGTGAAGGTTTTTATTCAAAGTCACAAATGTAAAAAATAACAGTTTGTAACATGGAAATTACAACATGTACCATCACCACATCATGACTCTCATGAACACACCACTGAGTCTACCAGGGAAAGTTACAATGCTACAATAAAAAATTAAATTCCTGTTCCGTGCATAAAAGTTTGGTTTAATAAACCATGAAATTCACTCACCAATTAATGAATGTATCATATCACCCTTAATGTT
Organism: Strongylocentrotus droebachiensis; assembly: GCA_035222895.1. NCBI lineage: Eukaryota > Metazoa > Echinodermata > Echinoidea > Camarodonta > Strongylocentrotidae > Strongylocentrotus > Strongylocentrotus droebachiensis. The sequence goes on along the minus strand of JAVYIG010001397.1, from coordinate 128,468 downwards.
GTAAGCTCCAAAGGATTTACCTCTCACAAATTGGAAGGCTAATTCCTGCGCAACCTAATTTCCATACCCTTTACAAAAGAGAGCAGTGCTTACCCAAGCATGAATTATTTTTTTTTTTTTTTGGTGTCATATGAAAGTTGAGTATATGAGCTTTCCATACATATATAACTTTTCCCCCTAGAATCATATATTTGTTTCGGCAGCCATTTCAAAAGTGTATAGTTTTTTTTGGGACACACTGTATAGAGAATATCAAATCTGATGTCAGTACACTTTCTGGTTATTAATATACCTGTGGAATCACTACAAAATGAATAGGCCTCTTATCACAATATTACAATGGAGTCGGGCCAACTCGGCCCGCTGCAAAGCGTTCAATTTTTGCAGGTTTAGGGTAAGGGTTAGAGTTAGGGTAAAATGACCAAAAAAACCCTGTTTTTGCAGTGGGTTGAGTTGTCTCAGGGTCCAAGTTAGCCCAGATCCATTACAATATACTCAATCTATTGCACTTCTATCTATCTATCTATCTGTGTCCAATAACTTTACGATTGTTAGGGCGACAATGGAATGGACCTTGAGACACAGGTTCTCCATAACTTCCCGTCTTCACTTATTGCACTTACCCTAGAGATATCGCTCTTCGTCTTCTGGAAGTATTTACGCTGCGTCTTGGCCAAGAGTTCAGGACCCCCTGTGATGGCTAGGAGGATTGCATCAGCCATACGGTTGTCATGGAGACAGAGCTCTACAGCGATCTCAAACTTGCCTGTGATGATGGCTTGGCTGACGAGACCATCGGTATCTGATGGAATGAAGAGGAATTCAAATCATCAAAAGAGATTCAAGAAGGAATATGAGAAGTTGAAACATGGTCTACCCTACTACAAACAGGTGACTGGTCAACAGTTATATGTTCGGAGTCGTAATTTTCAGTCAGCGTAGAAAGAATAATTTACAATTGGTTTATAACATCAATTTTAATGCATTTCTTTGTCATATAGTATCAAGTTGTGATATATTTTCTCGCAATATGTGTACCAATGGATGACAAATGTATTAATAAATTCAAATTTAAAAGCCGGCTGTACTAGTTCAGCCAGAAGGGATTAGACCACAAGTATAAAGGGAATCATTTTGTTTTCTACTTATGAAATGTAACAGCCCATCACCTCTGATAAAATGAAACTAATAAAACAACAATGCTGATTTGTTTTCTTCCTTTTTTTTTAAATACAAAATCCACAATTCCTTTCAATAATCCGTTTTGAAACATAGGTGTTGAAATTTATATAATATATGTAGGGGTAAGATTAAGGTTTCTTTCAAGATTCTAGTAAAGGTACTTGTGACACATATAGAGGAGACCATCAAGTATGCAGAAATGTAAGAGGACTATTAGATTTTTAGCTCCTGATATGGGTCATTCCACAAAGTTGGGGCCATTTTTGTGACATACCAGAAGTGAGAAAAAATGTCTCCTATCAACTGTAACAATGTTTGCTCAAATGGAGTTTTGCATAAAGAGCATAGCCAACTATCTTCAGAAGTATTCAAGCTTCATGGTGAATCAATATAATGGACCCAAAGTTTAGGTAATGTTATATGAACATGGTGTCCATGTAACGCTGGTAAAAAGAGAAATGTGCATAAAGCAAAGACTTTGAAGAAAAACAACTGAAACAGGAACGATTCTGGCAGGGCACTACTATAAGTATTCATTGCATACAAATCTTCCAACCGATAATTCATCTTCCATGTGTAATAGAAGGTCTGATACCAACGTTACATGGACACCGTCATATTTTTTGCCCAAACTTTATGGAATGACCTAAACACTCACCATCTTCTTGTGATATAGTGTAAGGTGTTGCTGATCTTGCGTCCTCTTCTTTCCCTCTATTCTCTACCTCCACCGGACCTGCTGCTACGATGGCATCAAACGCTGCAGCACCATCGCCATCCCCATACATGTCACTTGGCGTCTGGTTTTTAAAAAAGAAAGAATTATAATACAGTGAATTTTTGTTATATAAATAGCTAAGTATAAACCTACTCTTCTGCTTTCGTAGACTTAAATTTGACATAAATCAGTAGGGACATGAATTTTATTCTATTCATAACTAATTTTGTGCAGATTTAAATCAATATCTTCCATCACTTGTCAAAAAAAGTAATAGCTCTGATGTCCATGATAATATTTGACACAATACATGTAACAAATATTCTGGTTAAACTATCTGAGACATAAAGATTTTATTACCCTGGCTTTACAAGGGCTGCTAAATAATGTGTGACATGTTAATGGCGGGGTTTGACCTCCATGAAAAAAGAAATATCACAGAAAGCCTAGTTTTCTCATAAACATAATTGTTGTTTGACTGACCTTTGACCCGCTGCCAAGCTTAGCCTCCTGTTCCAGGCTGTCTCCTGATAACCTCTGCATCCTCTCAGCAAGGTCTTCTGCATCTACACCATCCCCTACATCATCAAGAGAAAGAAATAGTCAACTACAGTTTACTCCGTACAACTCAATGTAGTCAAATCAATTTAAAAACAAACTAAACTATGAAAAACAATTCCCAACTCAAATTTTGATATAAGTCCAACTATTTTTTGTGGTCCGAAAAATTCGACTTAAATGGAGAGTTAACTGCATTTATCTGAGAAAATATTGCCCCATTATACAGCATAACTGTTAATGAGTGGAACAAAACTCTCAAAAATGTCCTTTTTATCAGCTTTTCCTACATTAATCTGAATGATAATTTACATTTGCACTCACTGGTACAGTAATACTCAAGTAACAAGCTGTCATCGTGCAAATGTACATGTAACAGATGTGTGGATCATTACATTACTTTTTTGAAGACATTTTTATAACAATATTCTTTTTTATTCTATTCTTTAAAAAGAAATAGAAGATACAAGAAATATAGATGTACAAAATTAGAAATCAAACAGACTAATAGTGAGAGCGTTCAACCCTGATACATCCTGAGATTTTGTGACAATGCTCTCTTCAAGGCAGTGGTAGTCTGTTAAAGCTGGGCCTTCATATATCGAGGTACTCGTTACAAATATTCCACACAAATTTCCTGATTGTATATTCTACTTGAGTTTGCTAAAAACACATTACACTTTTCTAATCTGCAACAAGAGTGTACAAAAACTACTAAAATGAAGCATGAGTCTATTCAGAATGGGATTAGTTACTGAATAAGGATGAAGAAGAACGAAAAATAAACGTGAACTACTCCACAACTTCAAGAAATTTTAGCAGTAGAATCATGTGTACAGTATTTGTACACCGGTCATTACAATTTTTCATCAAGTTTCCTGAACAGACAAGACAAGCAGAAAAACGGATTCAAGCACATAGCTGAAATGAACGTCATAGTCTACAACTACAGGTAAACTCAGCTGACACTACTATCCACAGTACATCAAAAACTAAGAAGATGTAATAGAAATGTCTCGTAGTGAGCTCCAGACAAGAAAAATGTACGAGAAGGCATAACTCTACCGTTTGTTTCCAAATCAGGATATGCTACGAAGAAGAAATAGATAGTCAACGTTGCTTAAAAGAAGCACATCAGCAAATCTAAGAATAGATGCTTGCAGAGAAATTTAGAACCCTCTTAAGTCAAGTTATGTTTGTATTTTCAAGAGGTTTTAGAAATAGAATCATATTTACAGTCTTTGTACAACTGTTTGTCATCAATGTTTCGAGAACAGACAAGACAAACAGACAAAAGAATACTACAACTACTCAATACATATTAAAACAGGTGACTCTGCTGACTATACTATCCGCAGAACATCAAAAACTAAGAAAGCATGATAACTCTACTGTATGGTTCCAAATCAGGATATGCTACGTAGAAGAAATAGACATTCAACAATGTTTGAAAGAAGCACATCAGCAAATCTAAGGATAGACGCTTGCAGAGAAATTCAGAATCCTCCCCAGTCAAGCACCTGTTTTCAACTATTTTGCTTACATTTCAAAATAGGTTTGGTTTCTTCTTACTAATCATTATCAAATCTACCATGGCCCAATAAAGATATGCTATTAAAGGTCTATATCAGTATCCCTTTATGTTATAACTAGAAAGCTTTCATGGATATCAGTTTCAACATCACCATTTCTCTAGATTGGTGAAAATTGATGAATACAGACTACAGCTGTCTCAGGACATGCCATTTAGATGCAGAGATATGAAAACTAAATGGGTTTACCAAGTACAATTAAATATATTGAACATGTATCAAGCTAGTGATGGGTGTACTCAATTGAATTCAATAGTTTTAAACCCTGTCCTAGAAACCGCCTCTCTGTTCTAGATGCAGGCTCGAGTTCAGGGGAAAACACTCGGTTTTTCTGACAGAACCTTTACTGGAGGCCCAGTGAATAGGAGATTTGCGCCCTAAGAAAGTTCATACGCTACACTACTTGCAAAGAGTTGGGTGTAAACCTGGTGTTTAGCATACACAACTGGTAATCTACATTCAGATCTTTTTGTGATAGACTGCATGGTCCTTTGAAGATTAACAGAAGAAGGAGAAGGAGAAGGAGAAGAAGAAAGTGAAGAATGCGAAGAGGAAGAAGAAGGAGAAGTTTATTCTGCATTTAACTAAATATATTACTTCCCATCTTTCTAACTATGATTATGTGAAGTCTGTAATACTTTAGATGAAGCATTCGCTACATGAGATGGAGAAGAGAGTGAAGCGGTCTGCATGCATGCAGCATCACACAAGATAGCACAGAATAGATTGAACTCTGAGACCTTTGAACTACATGACCTTTGAACTTACAAGGTGTCAAGTATCTTTGAGACGAAGAAGAACCACTTAAGTTTTCACTGACATGGAGGGTGGGATGGATAGAGCCTGAATCTTAGCAAAATAGCATTAATAAAAAATAAAGAAAATATATCAACCAGAGCGCAGAGAATCAGTCAAACCAAATATAATGTCATCCAATTTTTTAGCAATGAACAAAAGAAAGCATGCACCTGCGATACTATTTTGATTAAATAAGGCTTGTCATTTTAATAATTTTAATTTGATGTGCTCTATGGATGAAGAACTATTACATTTGAGCTCATGAGAAAAACATAACCTTCAGCAACACCATTGGTGGTGGAGGCATGAACTGCTAATAACAGTCTGCATTTATCACTGAACTTGAGCTCATGCTTAAAAGAGTGCTACAAGTACAATTGTCTACCACTGCTCTTAATGTCATGTCTTCAAGACTTCATGTCTGGAATAGCGGATTGAGTAATAAAGCTGTTGTGTATCTCTCTCTATTCAATCATAAAATAGTAAAATATAAAAGTATATGAGACGAGATATATCAAATTGGTTCTTCAAATCACCACTGGTCGGATAGGTCTCGGGTTTTTCTTACAAAAATAACATGGGGAGATCAAGCATTTACATACGGAGGCCCATAAGTTTGGAATAACTGGAAATCACCATCATTAAGTACCTTTTAATCAAAACTAAAAGCTCATTTTTTCATGCAAATTAATGTTTTCGTTTTTAAGCACATTCAGAGCTCTTGCGGCGCAATGGAAAATATATATTTGCATGGTGTCTGCACTTGATAAATGTATATTATTATCATCACAAATCTGTCATTTCTATCTCAAATTTGACTAGTGAATTACCGCCTAGGTTATGGTGTTTAGTGAGCCTGCATACACAAGTGTAATCTACGTACAGATCTTTTTGTGATAGGTAACATGTCCTTTTGTAGATTAAAGATAAAGTTTAGTACTGGTCATGCGATTGCATTGTGAAAGAAACGGTGTGGAATCGATCAGAAAAGGTTGATCATCTAGCATATAAGTATTGGTGTGTACTGCAAGGCTCTGGAATCATCAAAATGATAAGAAATGTGGTCCAGTCTTGGTAAAGTTACAAGCACTATACACAAAAAGATGTATATGGGACAACACAAATGGTGTCGGGGTTAGTACACCTTAATTTCCTTTTCTTTCTATGCTCATCACTCAGCCAATATACATTTTCTACCAAAATTGTTTGGCAAATGACATTTTTATTTGTAATCTTGAACATTCAGTGTAAGTTTCGTTTGATTCTGTGAGAATTCATTTTCTTTTTGTTACCAGAACTCAAGTTTATCTTTAACAGAAGAAGGAGACTAGTTTATTACCGTCTAAGCTGCCATTGGTAAGACCCATGGATGCTCCAGTAGCGACGGCTGCTTTCCTCGCCAGCTCATGAGAGTCGTGACCCAATAAACTCACAAAGTGACTGCGCGGCTCCTTCTCAAAGTTTACCTGCAGAGGGAAATACAGAGGAGAATATAATACAAAGCGAATTGAAGACATTAAACTTGGATCATTCAGAGCACATTATGGAAGTGCACAAAATTGCCTTAAAGACATACCAAAAGACTAATATTGGATAAATATCAAGTCTTCAGGTCTGCTTGTGCATGTTCGTGACTTGAGTTCTGGTCATGCGATTGCATTGTGAAAGAAAAATTGTGGAATCGTTCAGAAAAGGTTGATCATATCTAGCATATAAGTATTGGTGTGTACTGCAAGGTTCTGGAATCATCAAAATGATAAGAAATTTTGCCCAGTCGTGGTAAAGTTACAAGCACTGTACACAGAAAAATGTATATGGGACTACACGAACATGTGGCATAAAAATACGTCCGATTTTAATGATGTTACATGCCATATTTAGAATATCAAGGCATTTGAAGAACACTTTTAATCTGATTTTCTTCCACACTTCCATAATACAATGATAACTCTAACAAACTATTTTTCACCTCTTCCCAGAACGCAACCTTTTCTTTAAGATTTCCATACTGATCTTACCTTTAGAAACCTCCAGATTTGAGTGTCCAGCTCATTTTGTGATTGCTTGATCTTGCTGTTGCAAAATTCGACAAACGTTCCCTTTGAGAGAGCTTCCTCCAGAGTGTTGGATCTGTTGATGAGATCCGTTTCCGTGACAACCTGACTGATGTGAACGGACCTTGCAACAGGTGCCATCTGCTGCTGTTGGTTGGGTGGCTGCTTGGGACTCTCGAATGAGATGAGCTTTCCACCAAACTAGAATCAAGGATGGGAGGGAAAGAAAAGTTCAAAGACATGCAGGTGCAACAGTAGAGGGGGTCGTGGTCGAGTGGTTTATTAAACATTTGACTTAAAATTCAAAGGTCGTGGGTTCGATCCCTCTCAAATGAGATAAGCTTCCCACTAAACTAGAATAGAGAATCAGAGGGAAAGAAGAGTTAAAAGAAATGCAGGTGCAACAGTAGAGGTGTCGTGGTATAGTGATTTAAACATTTGACTTAAAATTCAAGGGTCATGGGTTCGCTCCCCTTCGAGGCATTTATGTCTTTGGGCAAGGCATTAATCTACATTTGCCACTCCATACCCAGGAGAGAAATGGGGACCTGGTAGGATGACAAAAGTCTTTGTAGTAATTGCCATATGTCCTCACGGTGACCATATGGTAGGAATACTCCCAAGGGCAGGCCTTAAATTTCAATATTTTTAGGGCAAGGCCACTTTTCTGTAGGGCACATTTCTATATTACAGCACAAATAGGAAGAATTGGAAAGGGCACACAAAATCTCCAAGGCCAATGAGAGGGGCATTGAGGCCAATCAAAGGGGCATCCAAGGCCTGGCCTTGGATGGCCTTGGATTAATTTAAGCCCTGCAAGGGAGTGGAGATGGTGCACATTGTGCGTGAATGAATCCGATGACCGGGGTAAGAATTTCTGTAAAGCGCTTATGAAATGGTTTTTCGTATTAAGCGCTATAAGATTATTATTATCATAACACAATTTATGGTTGACAGTGAGCTTTCAGATAGCAGTCTGGATCCTCTCTGATTGGATGCCATAAAGACTACACCAGTGCCGTAAAATGGCCTCTTTAGCCAGGAAGCATGAAGTTAGGCTATTACGTGAAGACTATCATTCCTAAATATGTTATTTCGAAATGCACAGAACTTATTACCACAAATACCTTAAAAAGACAATAACCGTTTCATGTTCAGTGCTTTGTCAATATATAGTTGCTCAAAGTCCTTAAAATAGTTTCATCAATGAATTGATTTCTTATATTTTACAGCATCTAGACTAACTCACTATAAATGTACTTTTGTTGCATGTACAAGGGACTGACTACAATTCCTTCTCATAATTCACTGCATTAACTTTTAGAGGACCCCATCACACCATCATTTTCTTAACTACATCTATCAGAAAGCCTTGACAGAGGAAAGCCTGACTTACAGCGAAGGACGCTCCTACTGGTCTACGGAGCCACTTTGGCGGTTTTTTGAGAATGACTGGTTCTGTAGAAGTCTTTTTCTGTGGGGCTGGTTGATTGAAGGGGTCTGAACCAGGGAACGAAGAGGCAATCTGTATTAAAAAGAAGAAGAGAAACAGCTCGGTTAGTTTCTAGGGAATGACTGGTTCTGTAGGAGCCTTTGCTCAGTGGCTTGTTGATTAAAAATCAAAATAACTTGCAATTCATCATCAATAGTGATCTGTCAGTTTACGACAGGTTCAGTGACCCAATCAGAGTTCTACTTCAAGTGTCTTTCCAAGTACTTCGGTCTTTAAGAATCCGTTTCAGCATTTCATATCCCGTTGCTCCACATTCCGCAATCAAATCATCTAGAAAGCCTTTACGAGGTCTTCTCCTCAAATTCTTTCCATGTAGACGGCCTTCTAGGACTCTGATCATCAAGCTATCATCATGCCGCATGATGTGTCCAACCCATTTCTTCTGTATCATTCTAATTGTTTGAAGCAGCACCCGCTTTTCTTGAACTCGATGCAACACCTCTTCGTTCGAAACTCTGTCCCTCCAAGACACACCTAGTAGTTTACGCCAGCACCACATTTCGACCGCTTCCAATCGCTGAATGTCCTTTCTGGCGAGTTAAGCAAAAACTGGCAACACAATGACACAACATTCTACATCAATGTTTAAAAACAAATGACACAAGATCTCTCACACCCTCCCAAGTTTGCCAAATTTTGTACAAATAAAAGTCCCTGTTCGTCCTTACCTGATCAACCTGCTGCTGTTGCACTGAATTATCAGCATCACCACCACCCAGCAAGGAATACACACTGATGTGACCATCGAAGGAAGATGCCGAGATCAGACCAGGGTTCCTTGGGCACCAGTGGACATCAAAGCTCCATTGTGCAGACGTCGGGAGCTCGTAGACGACCTCCCCACCAGGAAGGTTGCTGTTGGGGTTCCAGCAGATGATGCGGTTGTCCTTGCCGCAGCTTAGGAGAAGGTCAGGGTCCTGAGGACACCAGGCTATTGATAGGATACCCCTGAGGTTAAAGATAAAGACCAGTTATGGTCATGCGATTGCATTATGAAAGAAACGTTGTGGAATCGATCAGAAAAGGTTGATCATCTAGCATGTAAGTATTGGTGTGTACTGCAAGTTTCTGGAATCATCAAAATGATAAGAAATTTGGCCCAGTCTCTGTAAAGTTACAAGCACTGTACACAGAAAGATGTATATGGGACTTTACGCACACATGCGTTTATCTCTCACATACCAATAGATGAACTAATTTACTAAATATATCAATTAGTAGGCGGTTTTCCAGCAAAATTTGTATCATCATGTATTAGTCAAAACATATTGTTTCACATGATTGGTAATAAGAGCTTCCATTTCATTTTTTGAAATTGGGGCGTTTCCAATACTGGTCTTTACCTTTAAGAAAATGGACATGAGATCATTTTAGATTCGGATAGTGTTCATGAGAGAGTGGATATGAATCGGTTCAAGCAGCTTAGGAGGAGGTCGGGGTCCTGAGGACAACAGGCTATTGAGAGGATAACCCTGAGGTTAAGTAAATGGACATCATGAGATCATTATAGATTCATATCCGTTCATGCAACAGTCCGTTTAGAGTGGTTTAGAGACTACTTCATATAGTCCTTCTGTAAAAACCATACAAATTGCAAAGCAGTTTTAACAGAAAAATGCCCTGATGGCAATTTCTTTCTTCAAACAACTTCCTTACATTGTATTTCTGATGAATTAGAAACATGATGATTGCAAGAAAAAGTACAAAATCTTACTCTAGTGTTCTGCTCATAACCATTTCTCATGTATTTTGTCCAGTATGGGAAGCTGATTCAATTTCCTCAATGCCTTTATTCATTTTTGATTGGATAACGACATGGAAACTGACATCCCGATGACTATTTAAATAAAATGAATACGCCAAGATTTCAATCGCTTCTACCAATTTTGCGGTGGAATTGCTGAACCTGGCTATGGACTCAAATTTGTAAAACCTATTTGAACTACATTACAAGCCATTATCCATTCATACCTTTGATGATTTTCCAGGACTTTGAGTGGTGAGGTAGCAAACCTTAGATCCCACATTTGAATGACCGGTGAGTGATCATCTTCAGATGCCAGCATCATCTGTGTAGCGACATCAGGATGCCAGGCCACTGCTTTACATCGTATCTATGGTGCATTGCAAAGACAAATGAAAATCAAGTTAGATTACAAATCCTCATCGGTTTGTATGTGACCAAACAATACCAAATAAATGTCCATTAATTAGTCTTTTTGATATCTGAATGACAAAGGAAAAACATTTAATTCATCAATGAGTGTAGGCTAATACAGGGGGAGTATGCTTCTGCGGTTACTACTAACATGTAGTTTATATGCAATACCTTGTGGCAATGATCATGATATTAGGCCTCCAGGCTACCTTTTTCTTCCCTGGGGGTTCTGAACAAAATGCTACATGTATGTGTAAACCACGCCACTGTTGACATTTTGTACAATTTTCACTACTCCGCTTAATACAAAGTATCATATTATTACTCAGACTGCAGCTGAGCTGCCATTATAAGGCGCTAAAGCATTAAAATAATTTTTTCCCATCGGGTACCTATTTACTTCACCTGGGTGGGGAGTGACAAATGTTAATTAATGTCTTGCCAAAGGGCATGAGTGTCGCAATGGGACTCGAACTGTGAACCATGTGATCCACATACTGGTGACATATCCACTAGACCATGACACCTCTACATTATCATTGAATCATGATCATGCATCCGTTTGTTAAAGAGAGTGTGTCATGACAAGACTGTGTGTCTTTCCCGTGGCCCTACCTGGGGCCAATCGGGTATAATACGACTACGGACGACGCGACCGCAGCATTCATGTGCGTGCAACATAGTTTAGTTTAGTTTATTTCTTTATTAAAAAATCACACCCGTCATCAGACGGCCGGCCTAAAAAGGCCTATGAGTGATACATCAAAAATAACAGTCATAAACAATTTGACATGATAACATAGTACAAATATAAGTATAACATAATTACAATCACAGGAAAAAAAAAAAAAAAAAAAAAAAAAAAAAAAAAACATACGCAAAACCAAAGTGTGAGGAGAACTTCGGTGAGTTTCGTGAACGCTAGCGCGTGCTGACGCAGTTTACCGCGCACTGACCCAGTTTATCAAGTCCATTCGTTTACTTGCAGTTGTCCAAAAGAAGACGTAGATGGCGTTAACCAGTATTTGCCATGATACAGCCTGGATAATAATGATAACCACTTAAGCTTCATATCTCAGAAAGATTTCAAGCATTCACAATACTCACCCTTGAGCTGTGGTCAGTAACTTTTATGATAGGTTCATTTTTCCTGAGATCCCAGACCACACAGCGACCACCAGGACAGGTTGAAGCTAAGATATGTTGGACCTGACGATTCCACGCTACACAACTGATCTCATCTGGAGGCTAAGAAATAGACAAAAAAGGTACATTTTTACAGTCAAACCTGTCTATAGCGACCGCCCAAGGGAAACAAAAAAAGTGGCCTTTGTAGACAGGTGGTCTTTGTAGACAGCTTCCTTTAGTACATGATTCAATGAGAAACCATTTTCAAGGGAAACAAAAACTGCGGCCTTTGTAGACAGGTGGTCTTTGTAGACAGGTGGTCACTAAAGCAGGTTTGACTGTATTGATTATTAAAGGGATTGGGTATCTTTGTCTTAGAATCTTAAAACAAAATCCTGGATTTAGCTCATGCTGCAATAATAATTATAAACCTTTAGGTCAGTCAAGAACCACATGACTTTTACAAGCCGATCGCCAGTCTAATATTTATGATTGGAAATCAAAATTTGTATGACACTACAATCTATTGGGGGAAATGAATACCCGGTATGGTAAAACTGGTCACTCAAAGATTTTACTTTTTTGAGGCACTTCATGATCATATTGAAGCGCAATTCTTTTAGGGCTTCAATATTACACCACATCACAGACACCTGCAACACGTAGGGCCATGCATCTCAGATTTAACATTAAAACAATGACTTTAACTTAAGGCAAGCATCAAATTAAGGTTGGATACGAGAGGTGTCAAATGATGTATGGACTGCACTTTTTGGGGGGCTTGATAGACTTAGTGGGTACTATACCCCCCCCCCCCACCCTCTATTAGAAAATCCTGAAGCTGCCCCAGTATTAAGCTGCAAGGATTGCACAAGCTTTTGCCTCAACCAACTCTAATGCATTCATACATGTATGCAACTACATATGGATTTTCTCCATGGTTAAAACTTGCCCAGGAAAACGATATGTTGCTCTGATAGACACACATGGTAGTAATTTCCAGGACAGACAAGGTCAAGGTTCACAAAGGGCATCCAAACATTATAAAATAAAAGTTTGAATGGCCTGTCTATAGTCATTAGAAACTTGCATCCCAGTGCTACCTTTCCAATTTATACAAGTTTTTTTAATGTGAATTTTAGCAATGAACAAAAGGTCCCTTACAACATAACTCTTCCCACAGTAACTTAATGTGATTTACCTTTACCTGATTTTTTTTGTACAAGTCTAGTTTCTACTTCACTTTCTGCAATTTTGTAAGCGCTACAGTACTTTGTTTTTGCGCTCCTAAACGATAAGCCAATTATTTCAAATTAAAATCCATCTAACACGTTTCGTCTCGCATTATCAAGTTAAAGTTTTCTAACCATTTAGGCCTATTACTTAAAATTCATCTTCTTTTAACAGTGGCACAGATGGGAAGATTTGGAGGGGGAAAAATACTCTCTGCATTTAACCTAACCTCTTCCCCTTTCTCTCCCCCCCCCCCCCCACCCCTCTGCCTCTCTCTCTCTTTCTCCCTCAACGGATGTAAATACAACTATCAGTAGATTGTATTGCAGTGTTTAGAGGAAGAAAGAACATACCTGTGATTTTGCCCCTGGAGTCATGGGGGTTCCTATATTGTTGAGATCCCAGACAAATATTTCTGAGTCACTAGCTCCAGATGCTAAGAGGTTTGACTGGAACGGGTTTACATCAAGTGCTCGTACTGCTCCTGTGTGCTGTAAAGGTACAAGGTGAAATCATGTAAGAAATACAGGTCTACAAGAGGTGTCATGGTCGAGTGGATATGTCACCGGACTATGGATCACAAGGTCCGCGGTTCAAGTCCCGTTACGGCACTTACATGTATGTCCTTTGGCAAGACATTAATCTTGTCCCAGGTGAGGTAAATGGGTACGTGGTAGGATAATTCCTTGAAATGCACTGTGCGCTGATAACGGCTGCCCGGAGCTTAAGCTAGGGTAATAATTTCCAAAGCTCTTTGGAAGCGTTTAGAGACGTTATATAATGTGATATGCGCTATACAAGAACCAAATATTATTATTATTACAACTCTGTGCTGTATATACATCAGGCAAAAAAATGTCCATGTGCTGTGTGTTCATCTGGCACAAATAATGTACATGACATACAGGCATACTCTCCTCCTTTCCAAATAAGAGAAAGCCACTAAGAAACCTCACTACCAAATGACAAATACAATATCTACAACACATTAGTTCATCAGACATTAGATGCCAGTATTCTCTAGCATTTAAGAAATGTCCTTAAAACAATTTTGCAAAGCTAATGTGCAGATGAGGTTGGACCATCATCTAAATATCTTGGTAATTTGTCAACGTCACCTGTGACAGTTAAATACTGGTACTCTAAAAAAAAGTTAAAGCTAACCTTACGCTCTGGTATAGATATTGTATGTTGAGAAAACATGGCTATAATTCATTCTGGATTGTTTATCCTGCAGTAGATTGATTGTTTGAACCATTAAAATGTTAACAACCTCACAAAAACTTGCTGGAAATCATCTTCAATAAAATCCACAACTCTCATTTGCACATACATGTAGTGAGCTGTGCTTAGCACATGATGTAGGGCTTACTTACCTTGATTTGCTCATTACTTAGTCCCTATACAGTGTACATGTTTTACCAAATTAATTGACACATGTCATCTATTTGTAATCTTGAACATTCAGTGTTGGATTTTTGGTTGGATTTTGTGAGAATTTATTTTTTATCATAACCAGAGCCCAACCTAGAAAGAAACTATTACCTGTCAGCAAATACACACTAGACACAGGATCTAGATGAATGGATGGGTGAATTATTAAGTTTTTATCTCAATCTGACTCAAGACACTTTACTTTATAAGAATCAATTTATTGTTTCTGTTTTGCTACACTTGCAATCAAATGAATTAATCTGGATGGGGCTAGATGGATGGATGGGTGGATTACTAAGTTTATCTCAATCTGACTAATAGGTACTCAATTACACATGACACTGTACTTTATAAGAATCTATTTTTGTTTCTAGTTTGCTACACTAGCAATCAAATGAATCAATCTAACTTACTTTGTCCATTTTATGAATCAGAGCCTCGCTACTCGACAGCAACTTTGAAGCATCATATACGTAGATGCCACCATTATCTGTCCCGCCGATAACTGTTCCGTTGGCAAATTCACCCTTACTCATTCCATAGTTGCCCCACACCAACTTATGAAATCTAGAATTGGAGAAAGAAACAAAAAAATCAAAACGGTAGCTAGAACAATCAGACGGAACCGATAATCATAAACATGTAAGTTGGCCAGCAACTACGGTAAATGGCCAGTAGAGTTTGACACTATTATTCTTCTCAGGGAGACACTGATATGGATGGTTATAATGGAACGTGGATACAGGTGAAAAAACATTGAAATACCCACAGGCCAAGACCATGTATGTATGTGCGCAGCCCTAGCAAAATACTTTAATCCACGTTTGCCACTCTCTACCCAGGTGTAAAATAGATACCTCGCAATCCCTGGGGTAATAATAATTGCAGGGCCCTCAGGAAGAACAGCATTGAAGCAGATGAGGCTTCCCTGGGT
Source organism: Strongylocentrotus droebachiensis (assembly GCA_035222895.1). Lineage (NCBI taxonomy): Eukaryota > Metazoa > Echinodermata > Echinoidea > Camarodonta > Strongylocentrotidae > Strongylocentrotus > Strongylocentrotus droebachiensis. Next base: position 113,166 of record JAVYIG010001397.1, on the reverse strand, counting down.
AAACAATATTATGATTCATTATTACAGTCAAACCTGCTTTAGTGACCACCTGTCTACAAAGACCACCTGTCTCCAACAAGCACATTTTTTTCCCCCTTGAAAATGTTTTTTCATTGAAACATGTACTAAAGGAACCTGTCTACAAAGACCACTTTTTGTGTTTCCCTTGGGTGGTCGCTGTACAGGTTTGACTGTATAAGGCCATTCAATATTATAAAAATACCATACCTGTGGTCAGTATTGAGTGAGGCAACTCTCTCCGTCTCCAACCCCTTCTTGTCGAGGTCCAGAGAGAAGATCTCTAGAGCTGCTGAGGTACTGAACGTCGCATCCAGCTGCTGAGCTGCTGTTCCTGTGGCAATGTAGATCGGGTACTGCTCGGCAGGACTCCACGCCATGTTGGCGGTTCGACCAATATCCTTCACCTTCATGGCTTAAACCTATGGAAAAACAAAGAGAATTAGGTTCAAAGGACTAGAAACTTAATTGTTAAAACCAATCTGCATATATGTCCAGGCATGTAACATCCTTACTAAGAAAATTGACACAAAAAAGTAAGAAATATAACGACTTTTAAATCATGAGCATTATTTGAACAGTTGTTGAAGATTAAGTTGATTTTTGGTATGTTATCTCCATTCTCCGCGCCAGAGATACAGGTCGAATATATTGTCACAGTTCTGAACAAGCGCCCACAATTGGATTTTGAGCCTTAAGCCTGAGGTTTTGTTTACATGGTTCTGAACAGTCAACACAGGCAAATGCATGCCAAGTACGCAGTTAGGGGCGCTGGTCCGAGAATGAGGATAGTCCGCATAAACGAAGATATCCTTGTAGACGCAGATAAATTGCATACGTGTACATATTTTCATAAATCACCATTACCACCAATCCAACTTTCAACTTCCAAGCCCGGCGTGGTATGTAACATAATCTTGCAAACCCGGCCACTCTTTATCACTCTCACTCAGTCTCAGGCAATCAATAAAAAGATATTCATATTCATAGACCTACCAACATGACCAACAACAGCAAAATCTTTATCCCTGATCCCTTTCACATGCACCGTTAAACAGATTGGTTTTTTATTTGTATTGATGAACGCATTCATAAGACAACAGCTGTTGATGGGACGATCAATGCAATGACTTTGCTGTTGTTATCGCTGGCTTTGTGGGTAGGTCTTCTCAAGCGACTCGCTATGCCTGTGGTATCCCATTGACAACTGTGAGAAAGCCGTTCAGTAAGTACACATCAGCATAACCTCTTTCGCCGGTCACCGAGATATTTATAGCACAAAAGAAATAATTGTTCTCACCTTATGTATACGTTTTGAAGAATTAGACTTGGCAGGATGACTTTCACACCTATGATCTACGCTTTTCTTTGTTGCAATATCGTAAAAATGTTATACGTGGAATGGAAAACGATTTTAATATTGAGTGTTACAAGCTGCTGTCGGCTCCTTCCGGAACATCTCAACGTGGCAAATAGCCGGCGAATGATACATATTGGAAAACTGTAGAGGGCGCCAAGCGATTGTTCATAGATCTGCAAGTTGAGATCACAGGTGTACTTCAAAGTTCTTATCGGAGAGATTTTGGTTTCGACAGATGGTTCATTTTTAACCTACTGCTAAGAAAGCATTCGTGTGATTGTAAGTAAGGGACACTGACAAGAACTTCTCCGATGGACCTGGTAATGAGAAATTGAGAATGTATGCCTTATCAAAGAACACCATTTTATTATAGATTTCCAAACCAATTAGCAATATAATGGACACGTAAAGTAAAGAGACATCGAGACTGAATTAAGCAGAGACAGGGAGAGAGAGAGAGAGAGAGAGAGAGAGAGAGAGAGAGAGAGAGAGAGAGAGAAGGAGAGATAGACAGACAGAGAGAGACAGAAATACACAACACACACACACACGCGCGCACAGATAGAGATTTAGAGAGAGACAGAGCAGGGAGGTGGAGAGAGAGAGACAGAAAGAGAGAGAGAGAGAGAGACAGAGAGAGAGGGGGGGGGTTGAGAACAGGAGAAGACATCCCCTCCCCGCCTAACGATTAGTCTGAAAACACAGACTCAAATTATAAATTTTACCATAATTCTAAAGCCCTGAGCAGAGCCTAGTCTCTAGATCTGTCAATTTCTGGCTATAGCCTCATAGTGCAGACATTGTAACGCACACTGACTGACACGTCATGAAATTGCTACAATGTGCCCTATTCAATGGAGAGCACGAGCGACATCTTCGACGATAAATGTCACAGTCAACGGCCGAGTAGCCGGGATATTGAATACGGTAAGAGATTTCGTATGAAGTTGAGAATCATAGCATGTTTTCAGAAACATTCATGGGGGTAGGAAACAACTTACGAAAAGCTCTTTAAAAGTATTGGTCACCCTTCCAACATCGCTGTACCTATTTATTTACAAGATGTCCTCTCATCAGAAGAAGACTTTTTAAGTTTCTGAAATGTGATAATGAAAAAAAAATGGATTTAAAGGGCAATCTTACCCCAGTTGTAAATAAGTTCAGGGAATAAGAAAAATAAGAGAAATAGAATGACGAAAGTTTGAAATTGATTAGACCAGTGATAAGAAAGCTATGAATGTTTGATATATAACATCTCAAATTGTTGATTGGTATATACTCCTATATTGTGATTACATTATCAGGGATGATTTCAAATTTTGTTTCTCTTTATACATCTTTGCAGTTGGGTGTGATGGTCTGAAAATTCGTTTGCGAGCGAGGTAAATGTTAAGATTTGTGAGGTCGCAGTGCAAACATTATTAATCTTATAAAAAATGAAGAGGAAAAACCCAATCCTGGCACTCACTAGGGATGAAAAAGAAACTTATGAGAATGGAAAATGGGCATTTGGCGACGGAAAAGAGTCACCAATCAGATTTTGATAGGGGCATTTATAAAAAGTGAAAAGGGGCATTTATGAAAAAGGGAAAGGTTCCTTATTAGAACGGAAAAGGGGCACGTATCATTGTTAAAAGGGTAATTATCAGAGGTGAAATGGGGGCACTTATCGCATCTGAAAAGGGGCACTGACCATAATTATATGATAAGAGGTACTTATGAGAACTTATGAGAATGAAAAAGGGGCACTATTAATAAAGGGAAATCTGCATTTTTTGAAAGAAAAGGGGCACCGATCAGATTTTAATAGGGGCATTTATCGGAGGTGAAAGGGGGCATTTATGAGAAGGGGGAAGTGGCTCTTATTAAACAGAAAAAGAGGCATAGGCACTTATCAGAAATGAAAAGCGGTGATTATGAGAAGGGGAAGGGGCATCTATAAGAAGACAAGAGAGCATTTATTAGGAAGGAAAGGGGGGCGTGTAAAAATAAAAGGGGCATTTATCCGAGTTAAAAAGAGGGTAGTTTTTAAAAGGAAAAGGGGCACTTATCAAAGCAAAAAGGGTACCTCTCAGAAATGTTAATAGGGCAATTATCAGAGGTGAAAGGGGGGCTTATCAAAAGTGAAAAGGGGCGCTTCTCGTACCTGAAAAGGGGCACTAACTAGAGATTTTTAAAAGGCACTCACTGAGAATGGAAAATGGACACTTATTGCAAAGAAAAATGGGAACTTGTCGAAGGAAAAGGGGGACATGCCAAAATAAAAAAGAGCACTTATCAGAGATGGAAAGGGGAAGGGGCACTTTTAAAAATTAATAGGGGCACTAGTCAAAGTAAAAGGGGAACTTTTCCGATGTAAAAAGGGACGCCGCCTCTGATTAAATGTAAGCATGCTTCACGACTCTCTTCCCCCTTTTTTCTTCTCTTTTCCTTTATTTCTTTATTCCCGTTTAGTCTTTGCGCTCCGCTTACGCATTTTGACTAAAACTCAGTTTATCACTCAGGGCCCTTATTCGTTTGAAAGAATTACATGGAGTACCCCTTAAAACTGCACCTACAATTGAGTATTTTCACCGTTAAGGTATTGCTGATCCCGGCCCCCCCCCCCCACTCCGGGGTCGGAATGACCCCATGCATGTTACCAAAATGTCCGGTAAAGGGGTACTTTTCACACACCAAAGTCCGGCTCGTACATTGACTTTATTGACTTTACACACCGGACTTAGGGGGTGTTTTCAAAAGGAGGGAACACGCATATGCGTACCCTAAATAACACTGAGTGGGGGGGCCGGGTTGCTGATACTTCACTCGGGATCAGTTTGACCCGAAATATTTTTTATATTTTGTGATTTTTTATGTTTGTGGCTTGGGATTATCATTTTAACTGACCTATTCCAGTAAAAAAACAAACTGAAGATTTAAAATGAATAAAGAGTTAATAGCATTGATATTGGCAAAAACTAGTTGCTTTTGAAGTTTGAATATGTTTTAAACTTTAAATGAGACATGATTCGCATCATAATTCTTGTTAGACAAAGGACACAATCATAATAGTTGGGTGATGAGCGCCAATAATTCTTAATTTGAATTTATGTTGCTATAGTACTATTAGGAGTTTACAATGATATTAAGCCTGAATGTTACATGCTTGCAAATTTCCAATAACAACATTTTAGGTTGATTTGGGAAGGCTTGTGAGCTTTGAATAAAACTCTCTATCTAGTGTTTTTCAACTCGAAACTCTCTGCTTAGTTATACGGCCACAAACATTTCCAGGATATAACGTGCCTGACAACAGTTTTACCCCCGGGTTTTACCTCATGAACTTAATAATGAAAAACAAAGACAGGTGCCTCTTTTATGTCGGAAGGGTTTATCTGGACTGCATGATTGATTGAAAACATGAAACCTCTCATCGATCAGAAAAGTTTTAATTGCAAAGTCGCACGACATCTTTGACTTTGACCGGGAAATGATTGCACGACAGGTGTAAAGATATCGCCTGGCGTCTGGCCGCCTTTTCTCACATTCTCGCTCCCGTCTGTCGCCTAGTCAACCAGTGCCGCTCTAAATGCATTATGGGAACGATCCTATGGCTCGGCCATTTTGTTGATAACGTAGTGCGAATGTGATGAAAGACTGCGGAAAACTGATGTCAATTATCATGAAGCCAATTTTGAAGGGATCTGAGGTGTTTTAACGTGTTTCACAGATACGAGCTATTTCAGCTCAATATAATGAATATGAAATAAGAATAGATCAAACAGATTATCTACTTATAACCTGATTTGCGGTCTTCAACTGCCTGCCGTCGCCATGGAAGCTGGGTACGCTCGTTGAGAGCCAGTCGAACTAGCCTGGAAACCAACAGTTGACTCCCCCGGGCTTGGGCGATCATTGATTACAGCGTCCGCTGGATCAGCTGCGTCGCTGACCGTTGTAGTATGTGACTAATTATATACAGGATTTGCCACAATGTAGTTTCAGAATGATCTATTTGGATAGTTGGAAATCATAAACAATGAACTGGACACTTGATGTATTTGTGTTATTACGTGTTTCTTTAAACGCGTACAAACTTTTGTAGTTTACATGTTGAGAATTCATTCGCAAAATAGCCATCATCAGCCGCCTGGCCCCTCTCGATCTCGCGAGATTCGCGACTCCAGAATGGCGGCTGGCTTTGGGAAGAAAGGAAGGAACAGAAATGTTGTTTCCATACCAGTGGAGAAGATGGAAGTGTAAGTAAATCATTCTTCTAATGAAATATAATGATTGAATCTCTAACATTTAATAGATCTAGTAGGTGACAGGTCTAGAGTCTAAGCAGCAATGTTATAATTAAGAGAGCATGATTTAATAACAACAAAACAAAAAAAACTTGACGTTGGGTCTAACCTGTTTCACTAGTGATTGAATGGAGCTATTCTAGAAATGAAGAAATAGAATGAGAAATAGAAAAGTACTAGATTTCTAGAGCCTGGAGTAGAGAGGGTCTACCGTCTAGGTCTACTACTAGTACTAATGACTGTCTACTAGTAGACTACTACTACTAGACCTCTAGGGTTGGGATGTTATTGTTGTTGAGATTAATGGCGTTTCCATCTTCATTGGATGATCGCCAGGCAATGTGAGACTCACAGCTGAGAGGGCGTAGATACTGGTCCTCTCTTAGTCTTACTTGTGCTCTGTTAAATCGACGATAGCCTAGTGGCGTTGTGTTTATGAAATTAACAATGTCAGCAGATTGTTAGTAGTAGTTATTTTCTGCATTGTTAATGTTATGCAGCTTGTTATTTTAAAGAATTAATTAGGAAAGAAAGGATGCAGTGGTTGACTATTAGTTGCGATCAGTTCATTATGTTAGGATGTAAGTTTAAAGCCTCTCTGTATAATGAAGCAATTTAGTCTATACAATTTATATAAATGATTATAATGAAGCAATTCATACAGAGGACAGTACCACTGTCACAATAGATAATATAGTAAAATGTAATTAATACTCTATTTTTATAGCTGAGCATCACAGTTCGTTTTACCTTCCATATTTGACCATTAAGGGATGACCAAAGTTTGAAGAGATATTGAAAATATTTAAAAAATGTGTTATTCGATCTTCGATTTCTCATATTCTACTCAAATTTATTTATTTCTATTAGTAGACCTATTACCAAATGGATGGCAAAGTTTTTACTACATTTGTTTTCAACTAGAAAATTTATCTTCAAAGGATTCCAGACCAGAAATTTTGCGATTCAAAAATTCAATGTCAGATCGGCATCCGCGCTGCAACTAAAAAAGTCATAGAAAAACAATGAGACCTTACTTCGCACATGAAGGTTTGCAGCCGATTTATTAGAAAATGTGATCCATCAAAAATAAGGTAATTTCATAATGTGCAAGGCAAGATATCATAATACAATTAGATGTCACCACTTCTTACTTTTAATTTTGAAGATATCGTTCTCAAAATGAAGATTTCTAGACCCTTAATTTATCAGTAAGTTAATAATTTTTCGGAACGGATGCAAATGAATTTCACATCTAATTCCAGAGAAAATTCCATCTCTGGGTAATTTTATGTTCCTCTTTCCATAGATCTCCTCTAGGTGATATCAGATTTATGAAATCTTCCCAATTTTTTGAGATAGCGACAGTGAGTAGCACTAGCAATGACAACACCGTTGGCTTTGTCCTGCATTTTCTAACAAACATTTTTAGACCTACATGTACTGTTTTTGTTACTGTGTGTGTGTGTAATAAGGTTTTTACAGACGTGTATCAATCAGATATGATTATTTACGTCTGGGGACGGACCTTGATCGTCACCATCTGAAAGACGTGACTCGGTTTCGAACCAGGTTCACCTCAGCCAGTTTGTAGTTGAAGACAGAGGGCTGACCTAGTGAACGTACCGCTAGTGGCCCGCTAGACCAACTTAAATCTCCCTGTGTGACTAACACAGTGTTACTGTAATACTTTTAGTCTAGGCTCTAGCTCAGCCTTAATTGTTGTTAAGTCTACTCAGAACTTTAGTTTTTGATGTAGCCTGGCTGTAGGTTTATTCTATGAAGTCTAACATTGGGATTTTAAAGGGCATTGTTTCTTAAAGGTGTTGTGAGGTTATGGAATGTCGCCTGATATCTTGCCCTTGATGGGTTTTCAAACATTAAAACACATTAGGAATGTGATATCCTAAAACAGACATACATGTACCTTTCGTCTTGCTCTCCTCAGAGTAACTGGCAACAACTTATAAGAAACCTTATCACCTTCTTCTTCTTAGTAGATCCCTCCACTATTTTGGAGATTCCTGGAGTCCAAATACAGTAAACGTGTAAATCCAACTGGTTTGGAGCTTTGGATAGCATTAGAACGACAGGCATCAATTTTGTATAGATAAAACAAGAAGGCTATTATGAATTATGTAGCAACTTATATGTTGCTATTGTTTGTGGTATTGTAACAGGTGGTCAACTTTGGCAAAGTTACATGCCACTTTCTCAACTTGACAATGAATGAATGTAGGTCAGGAATCTCCTGAAGCAATGACCTATAATCATAGACATTTCTTTTATTAGATAATTTAATGGAAATTTTTATCCTTTCTCCCTTGGTTTTTCACTCTTTGTTTTTTGTTGCATGCAGTACCTTTATTAAAAATATATTTAGTTGAGAAATTTTCACTCGAGATTACCACATTATTTAAAAGAAAAATACTTTTACAACAGAGGTCTGCAGGGGCATTTCAGAGTGTATTTTTTCTGCAGAGAAAGTACATACAAAACTAAAAACATGTAGATATCTTGCTTTTATAAAAGTTGACCTTGTGCACCTGCAACAAATAATGGTGTCATAGATGTCTCCCGCTAGTCTCTTCCTCCCACTATCATCCATCTACGTCATCTATTCACAAGGGCGGGATGCGGGGTCGGTTATCTCTTTTCAGGAGTGATGATGATCTGCTGAACAGGAGTACAGAATGTTTTATTATAGATCTCAGATGAGCCCTTTCTATGAAGGCGGCCGATGGTGGCACAGATTTCAGAGAGGCATGACGAAATTCTGCTTGTTGTTACTATAGAGACGGGAATGACCCCAGTCACCCCAGTGTTAAAAAGTACATTTCTGTTTGCGGGAGCTCTTTTGGGATTTGGTTTTTTGTATACCGGTAATTGTGATTTTTCTCACAGTGATATTTAAGTATTTTATTGTTGTATTTAATACTAGAGCTCTTTTTTCAGTTTATCAGAGCTATTTTGGGGCTTACCTGAGCTAAATCGCTCACCTTGCGCTCCTGTGTATTTTCTTTCTCTGGATGACCTGCTATCTATCGTTGAGACACCTTGGCATACGTGTGGTGCTGTATTGGCAATGACAAGTCCTGATAGTTAAAGACCGTCATTACTAGTTTGTCTAGGAGGGATTAGACCACACAGCGAGGTCACTGATAGCTGGCTATCTCATCAACTCAGCTCTCAAATAACATGAGAAATAGAGGATCATGGGGGACCAACAGGCACCTATTGGGGAAGTTTTCTATATAGAGGGAGCAAGTAGCTACAAGTAGGACAGTGGGGCTTTAAAAGAAAACAAATAACGGAAGGTATAATAATTGATGGTTGGACATTTCTTCATACATTTACATTTAGAAGCTTCATGTACATGTACAAACTATAGATCCCAGATTTGAAAATGCATCATGTACATGTATGGCAGTTTTTTTGTGTTGTATTGCTACTGAATAGAAGTATTCATTGCATGGCTTCAGTCTAGTACTATACCCTAGTATGTTTGTAGTTTTATGATATGGAAGCCTTGATCAGTTATACACTGGTAACAATCACTGCACTTTGACAATTGCTGTTAGAGATTACTTTGCAACAGATTTCCAGTTTAAATCTAGTACTGGATCCGCCTGCCGTAATACCCTGTACTTTGTACATGTAGGTCTTCACTAAGGCCTGTCTTCATCAGCTTGAGTTTGCCAAATAACCCGCTATTTTATTTATCCGGATCGCAAATTAGCCAGTTAATTTGTGTCTTCATCAGCCCGCAGTTGCAATTAGCGGGATATTTGGTTGAGAAAATATCCTGAGAAATCTATGGTCTTGTTTAAAAAATGTCCCGTTATTTGGGAAAAAGCGGGCTAATTTGTGCCCATCCGAGCTAGTTTGTGATGAGGGTATTGGTCTGGTGAAGACGCAATTTTTAGCTTCAGGATAATATCCAGAGTTTGAATAAAGCGGGCTATTTGGCAAACTCGAGCTGATGAGGACAGGCCTTGCACTTTCTGCTTCAAAAACAAGAAGTGGAATAAGAAAGCGCCAATGGGCTATAATCAACTCAAGACCACAGAAACCACTAAATATTGATTGCCCCCACACAGAGAAACCCACCCTATCAACTGGTATACCGTAATTGACTTACTCAAGGTTATTGCGATAGTGTAGTGTCATCAACGCACATTTTTCTGCAAGGACAAAGTAATTGACATATTTGATAAGTGATATTTTATGATGGCTTTGCTGTAAGGTGTGACAAAAATCAATCAAAGTAAACTTTTCAGAAGTTGAATGTATTTTGCAGTTTTAAATCTCAGTCAGGGAAAGTTGTTAACTCTTTTATTTGAAAATAAAAAAAGCGCCCCAAAACAAAATTAAAAAGAAGGAAAAATCAGATGAGAAGAAAAATCAGACAGCTGATGAGAAAGTTGAGAGTCTAACTGGTATCTTTGTAAAGAATAAGAAGTAAACATCTAAATTTACCAAGCAATTGTTGAATATGAGAGGGAATTGTATCACAAACTCTTTATGGAGTTGCCAAATTGTCTCCATTATAATTTAGATATCTACCTTTGTTTCAACAAGGATGACTGCCATACTGTCACAGCTTCATGATTTGCTGTTTGATTTTCCTCAAACTTATTTTAATCTGCAGGTTTATCTGATTTTGTGCTTTATTGAAAACCAGAACTTCCAAATTGGGCTGCTCATTTATGAAGACATGATCATCAGGTGTAATGGCTATGAAGGAAATACAGGCATGTTCTATTAAAGCTGTTAAAGATAATTTTGATTTATTTAACAATCATTTTGTTCATACAATATTTACTAATCCCCATTTATAGGTGAAAAGATCAAGCTTACTGTAAGTTTCAATCAACCCTAAACATTTATTTTGGCTTCAAGGTGCTCTTTTCATGAAAATACACATGTTCATATAGTATTTTTTTTTATAGGGGAGGAATATATGTATGCCCTAAGGTAAAGACCAGTTTTGGAAAACCCCCCTCTCAAAAAATGAAATGGAAGCTCTTATTACCAACCATGTGAAAGAATATGTTTTGACAAAGCGCGATCATACACATTTTGCCGAGAAACCGCCTACTAACTATTATATTTGGTAAATTATTATATCTATTTGGACCTGATAGATATAACGCATGTGTCGCGCACGTGTAGGGGTAGTCCCATATACATATTTCTGTGTACAGTGCTTGTACATGTAGCTTTATCAAGTCTGGTCCAAATTTCTTATCATTTTGATGATTCCAGAACCTTGCAGTACAAACCAATACTTACATGTATATGCTAGATGATCAACCTTTTCTGATCGATTCCACAACGTTTCTTTCACAATAATAGTTCAGTTCACAATGCAATCGCATGACCATAACTGGTCTTTATCTTTAATTACTTTGTGTACATATTTTGTAAGCGAATTCTTTAAAAAAATAGGCATTGTTGATGAAGTTCTAAAATCTCTCTCATGTATTATGCCACAAATCCTGCTATTGCTTATCACTCTTTAGAGAAGTGAATAAAATGATCATCAATTTGACCAATTTGGGTAAAAAAAAAAATTGTTTTCCAGAGTACTGTTCTGGCTTTAAATCCTACAAGTTCCATCTCTATAGGTAGCCATTGATGAAACATGATAACACCCCTTCAGTTTCATTGCTGTACAGGTACATTTAGTTTAATGTAAGAAGAAAAAGAGTATTGTCTTTGAATTAGGCATTAATAGCCCTGTTGTGGTATTTAACTATTTTTTTCTATTTTATCTATTATCTATTTTAAACTTTAAATTTCCAGGTGTGCTAAACAACAGTTGTAATTGTTGCTATAGAACTGGGCCTGGGGATTAACACTTGAAAAACAAAAACAACACCTTCCAAAGTGTATTGGCCCACTTAGAACAGACAATCAAGCTTTTGATGTCAGTCAAGTTTTTGTTAATTTCTGAAGAGCGTCAGCACAGGAGGACATTTATTGATTTGTGACATGAAGAGGAAAATTCAGTGTCAATTTCTAAGAATGCGGGAGATTTACGAGAGAGACAATCGATGCAATACTCTCCCCTTTGTGTAATTATTTGGATGGCTTGTTTTTCTGGAAAGCCTTCTCCCCATTAGGGGTTTGTGGTCAGTCTAATACGCTATGATACCATTGACTTTGTCAAGTGGTAAACTTCCGGGCAAGGAGATAGCGCCTATAAAGCATGTAGCTAGGGTACAACAGCTATAAAACAAAACAAAACAAAACAATTGCAAACAAGCTGTCATTCACAATTCAGGCAAATGTAGAATTGTAAAACTATATGTACCGGTACATTGAATTTCATTGTTTACATTCTGTGTTATTATTTCTGTAATACTGTAATTTTTTGCTTTTATTTCTGCTTTTCTTCTTGTTAAATTGTTTTATAGGCACAGTTATATATTTGTAAAGAAATTGCAGAATGTAAATGTACAGCTATCATTATTAGTAGTGGGCCTTATGGAGATGCCTTTGCTTGGCCATTCACTGAAAGAGTAAAACCATTCCACTTCAAAAGTCATTTTTCTTTTTTCATTGAAAGTCAAAGGACTACATTGCAGAGAAATGGAAGAAATCTTAAAAGGGATAGTTGAGTTCTTGTTTAAGACTGCAAATGCTTTCAAAGTGCTTGGTTTTTGCTCTTATCCGTACTTATGACATTTCTAGTGCCCTTTTAGGACCTAAAATTGCTATGAAGGTAATTTTAGACCCCAAAATGTTTAAAATTTGGATTAAATACGATCATACCAATTCAGCTCCACTTTCAAACAAATACGGTGACCGTTAATTAATTAATAATAACAACGCATGGGCCGGCTGGTTGTGCATATTATAACCAACAGGAAAAAGCCAACAGAAATCCAACATTGGTTGGCTTTATCTAATATTTGTGGGGCCCCAATAGTTTGCTCATCATTTTATTGCATACCTTTATTATTTTTTGTTTGTTTTGCCCTTGTCCCTTTTCTCTATGTTTGTGACTTTTTTGGGCGGAAGGGAAGTTGTGTCTTGGTACACTTTTCAAATAATTGTTTTTATCACCTCTCATCTTCCTTCTTATCAGTCCTCACTTCTCAATGTCTTTCCCTCTCCATTTCTTGCTTTGTCACTCTGTTTCCTTTGATGGGCAGCCAACTTCGCAATCTCCTGCAGAGATGTTTATGTTGTTATGTATATTTCTCTTACAAACAGTCTTCGAAGAGGTGTGCGTATTAAGAGTTTATACTTCAGCTTTGTACAAATTTACCCAGAGGCAATTTGAATCCATGAGATGTTTGAAGTTCAACTTCAGCCATTGTCCAAGGGTACAGGGTGGGCTGAAATCCCCCATCATAGTCTTTCATACCAGGCTTTTTTGCAAACAAGACAGGCTTACACATAGCATACATGTGTACATGTACAGTTTATTGAAAACGAAAGAAATCTAGGCTTTCATAACGAAGAGAGATGCTAGCAAATAGACTGCTTATTCATGTACATTTTAAAAAGCATTAATTAATTAATTGGTTCGGAGTTCGTTCACAATATCTTCTGGCCCAGTTGGGAAAAAATTTAATAGAGATTGAATCTTTGGTCACTGTATGGGTAGATAATAGAGCTGACTGCTACACCTAGACTAGAGTAAGGTTCAATGTATAGGCCTAATATTAAAGTAACCCGTTTATGTTTCATTTGTTGTTGTTGTTGTAATACTCCTACATATAGTAGTCTTAATAATTACCCTGTTATTACGCTCAGAACCACAGTGCCATACCCCCTGTCCACACACAACATTTTCCATGATTAGGCGTGATTAGCTATACCATTTTGCGATAGTGATACCGTTTCGCGATAGTTTTACGATGAAATTGTATGTGTGGACGCTCACCAACGATACGTCGTATAACGAAACTAGTCTAACGAAACGCAGGTTTGGGCATCGTTTCGAACTAGAACTCAATAAAGAATCACGCCTAATCACGCCTTATCACGCCTAATCACGGAAAATGTTGTGTGTGGACAGGGGGAGTGTAACTAGTGTAACTAACTGGGCGGGGCTTAATGTGACCTCGAGCGAAAGGAGACCAGACCTCTCATTTCCGCTTCCATTTCATGACCGCAGTAGCAAACTGCGCACCTATACGACATTACGCTGTAGAGTTTCAGGATTACTTTCTTCTGTGTGTGGACATCCTGGAATTTATACAATGATTATTTATACGACGTTTCTTGTGTGTGGACACTCTGAAATTTATATGATGATTCTTTATACGACTTTTCGTTATAGAGTTTCGGGATAAATTGTTTTGTGTGTGGACACGCTGATAGACTTAGCGTAGGTCTGGTTACACAGACTAGCCGGTGAAGAATGGTGGATATAATATCCTCTTGAGTGTTAGTAAAGTTTACACGCTGTCATAGCAACCATTACAAGCTGAGCTGTGGCATGGTTTGTGGTGTAAACATGATTCTGAACCACTTTAGTGCTGAAAAGAAATAAATACATGTATGTGAGTTCCTTTTAGTTTTATATTTTGTAAGTTCACCCTCAAAATCCTGTCAAATAGATACAACCCATCTGTTAATAATAAATAATAATAATAAAGTCATTTTTTTATGGCACATAATAATAAATTCTCTATGCGCTTTACAGCAATCAATTAAAGTCTTCGGCGTGAATCTTATTTTCCATTCCTACATGTATACATTGTAGTTTGAATAAACTGTACATGTAATTAATGAAAGAAGATTGTGAAGTTTAACCAAAAAAGTGCCAATTTCTACACATGAAATGTGATTTTACATGTTGACACCACAGTGCAACTTTAGAGACTTTAATGATTAACAAGATATGACTCTTAGTCGAGAATGACACAATATACTGCATTGGAAATATAATACTCCAAATTTTCTGTGATTTTTGCTCTTTCTGATCATGTGTACATGATCAGAAAGAGCAAAAATCAGTGTAATTCCTAGCATTCTGGATCAGAAGCTAGGTAATGCAAGAAAATATAACTATAAAAAAGAGACACAGTCCTGAGGTGGGCTAATAATACTCTTGCCAAAAACTGCTGTAATACTATGCCTGGGTTTGAACCCTGTCTTTTCTACATCCAGGCAAGTGCTCAAACCTGTCAACGAGACCCTGTTCTTACTCACTTCCTAGACCGATCCAGGCTAGAACGGTATAACTGTGAGTGTGAACAGACAAGATGAGGCACTCTATTCGGATTTAATAAATTCTGCGCAAAATATTTGACCCGCTGACCTTTGCAACCCCAGCAACAGGAGCGGTCTTGTTCGTGAGTGTGAACATAAACAAAGCATACCTCCAGTGGATCGGTCTAGCCTAGATCGGTCTAGGAAATGAGTGAGAATGGGGTCCAATACTTCAAATTTCAAAGGATTAGACGATTAAAAAAACTTACAGTATTTACTACAGAAACTTTCAATCTATACAAGTAAAAAAAAAATTTGTTTGTAAAGGAGAAGGTTATATTTACCAAGCACATGAAAAGCAAAACATGTACATGTATGTTAGAGAAGAGATTTTATGAGCTTCGAAAGACAGAACAAGTAGAGATATGTGCATAATATGTTTTTCCAAATGTTGTTTTAAAATTTACATTGCAGACCAAAAACCTGATGAAAAGAATTTTGCATAATTATTAGGAACAAAGAAATGGGAAATCAGATTAAAAAGATCAGAAGAGCCGTATTTATGGTGCTACAAGCAATCATACATTTTTGGAGGGAGACGGGACAGACTTGAAAAGGAAGAAATAGCATTAGTATTTGCCATTTGTACTGCACATGCATGTACATGTACATACAATTGTTTTTTATAGCTAGGGCACAATCCAATAAAATATTGATCAATGCGCTTTGAGCATATTGCACAGCTTTGTTTTTGGATCATTCACACGTCTCTGAATCCCGCACCTGTATTGTTCCATCAATAGATCCATGCCCTCTCCAAGAAACATTCCATCTCACATTCCCACCGAAAGTACATTGATAAGAATGAAAACATGCTACCACCACCGTGGCACCGGGGTCCTTTGCTTTACTAGCCATTCACCCCATCTCTAAAGTCTCATGCATTTTTAATCAAGCTATTGATTCGGTACCCCCAAGTACCGCATTGTTATCTCCAGTTCCAAGAGGAGCGCTCTATAGGGTCCAGGGCCTGACCGATTGTCCGCAGACCCTACCTTAATGATTTTCCGACTTCCATCCTTTGTAATCTATGTTATTAGCCCTGAATGGGTAGTGACACCTTCGTTGCCTTAAAAAGAATATCAACTTGTTCTATTTCGTGCTGCCTTGTGAGGTGTTTGCCAAGCCATTAAACACCATAGTGAGGGTTTGCATAGTATTCGCTTCTAATCAATTCTTAAAACCAAAGACTGGATTTGCAAGTATTGGTGCTATTTTGTTTTCAGAAAACCAGGGTACTATAGGTATACAATAACAATAGGAAAAGAAAATGAAGAAAAAATATCCAATAACTCCTAAACACTTCATAAATTTTTGAGTGTATAGAGTTGCAACATTAATTCAACAGTCACGATTCATCTGTTATATTTTATTGATTCTAATTTCAAGATGATCGATTGGGTTTTGTTCTGTAAGCAGAGATGTTCCATAGATTTTAACTGTAAAAATAGAGTGATATTTGGATAGTGGGATTCTGGAAACCACAAGTTTCCAACAGTAATTGAAGAAGTACATTCAAATCAAAATACTGTACTTGTAACTAACCAAAAATTGACAATGGTTGATTGATCTTGGGCACCAAGCATTGGGCATGTTTTTCTATCATTGTTGTTTTTCTTGGGACACTCTATACTTCCTTGAGAAAAGATAGGTGTCTCCCAAATGATTATTTGCTGTTGTCTTAAAGCAGATAGCACTTATTGTGTGTACACAAAGGAAGGTATACCTAGTTACTAAGTTTCTCTGTTTGCCAACACCGTAAAGCACACCAAGGGTCCCAATGAAGAGCTTTACTATTATAGTAAGGTTCACCTGGCAGTCCGCAAACTTTAAAGTTAAGGTCCTGGTTATAAACTTTGAACATACATGTACATGTATGTATCTTGTAGTTAGGGACCATGTGGAGACGCACTCTTGGTTACCCCCAAAGTCGCCAAAAATTTGATGGCAAAATTTCACTTGTTTGTTTCATACTGTGAAAGAGGGTGTCATTTAAGACACACTTCTGCAAATATCCCCCCCTCCTAATGTGTTTGAAGACAAATATTGATAAAAGAATACATACATGTAAATTGGGTTTTCTGTTGTCGCAACATTTTAGAGGGGCTTTAAAGTTTATGACTATTGATGGACCATGTGAACATACCTATTATATCTGTTTATTCAACCCCACGTGTGTTATCTCTATCATGAATTTAAAGAAAATCCATGGGAAAAATATATTGGTTACTGTAGAATACAAGTAGCTGTCAACATGTACTTTTTACAGATTTATGTTTCCCACCATTTTCAGGTTGATATAGATCTTTGAATATTGATATTTTTATGCAATGAGCACAATTATGATTGAATCTAAGATAAAGGAGGACTGTTTTTTAATGTTTCTATAATCAACACTTTGATTTCCAAGAAACAAAATTATTGATTTCCCATAGATTTAAGATTGTAAATTTGAGTAAACTAATTTGCATTCTTTATGTCTGTGTCTTAGTGGTCCTTTCCCATATAATATTGCAGGGTAGTAAAGTATAAAATATCGATCGCTACTTGACTTATCAGCTTTAACCAATCAGAATTGCCTACATTTGTATTTCTGTGGAACTTTGCCAGTTTCGGATTAGAAATCCAATAAATCAAAATCTTGATCATGGCATGCTGATTCATGTACATTGCTGATTTTCTTTTATACAACCTTCTGTACATGTCTGCTTTGAAGGTGTTAGAAAGAAGATTGCTTCAAGATCCTGTTTTCAGTTTAATAACCAGTACGAAGCCATACATCACTTCTTGTTGCTTTGTCTATTTTAAGGTCACCAGTCTGCATTGGTCTCATTAAGAATGACAATTATGTTGCTCCTCATAAATAAGCTTGCATTGTATATCTTCCTCATAAGCCTTTGAAGCTTATTGTGAATGTGCTGTTCATGGCCTGAATGGAGCAGCCTAGTGTTATTGTGTTGTTAGGGACTCACCTAAGGTAGGTGTTAATGTTCATAATAAAAGGAAAAGTGGCTAATTATCTGTCCACTTAAAGAGAGCATATTTCAGGACATTAAGCCTGGCTTCAAGCTATTTGGGGTTCTATTTTAGTATGAATATTGTTTGCTCATGATGGGTGATAATTGGGCTCTGTAGAGGAGCTGAAGTGATTATTGATTTTCATGATGAATAGCCAAGAGAGGGATAGAGATCACCTTTGCTTGCCAATTATTGAGTGGATAGGATTTTTTTGTTCATCTCATGGCTCTACATGAGTGCTGTCTGTTTTTATAGAAAGTCTTGTAGTCCTTAGATTAATGTCTACAGTGCCTGCATGTGCATGAACATGTACAGGTGTAGATGTATTATGGGAATAGATGGTCTGTATGATAATATATCCTTATGTTCAGGGAGGATGATATTGATTTTTATTCTTTACTATTCTTTTTTTTTCTTCTATAGGTAGGATGAGCATTCATCCAACATGTTTCTCATAAGTGAATCATGAATATTTTAATGAATGATAAAGAAATCCTGTTTTTTCTCTGTCTGTCTGTTTCTCCCCCTTTTTTTCTCCCCCTTTTTTTCTCCCCCTTTTTTCTCCCCCTTTTTTTTTCTTTTTTCCCCATCTCTCTCATTTGCATGTACAATGTACTGAATAATGGGCTCATTTTGTAAACTACATTAATGCACATTATGATGAATGTTTAGAGATAGAGATTTTTTTTTCTCCCTCTGTCTGGTTCTCCTCTTTCTCTTTCTTTCTTTCTTTCTTTCTCCCACCTCTGATTCATGAAGCGTGTTCGCAGACTGAAAAAGAAGCTCTTAAAAGGGCTCATTCTGTAAACTATGTTCGTTGACATTATGATGAATGTTTAGAGATAGAGAAAGCTTCTTGTTTTCCCTGTGTCCATCTTCTTCTCCTCCTTCTCTCTTTCTTTCCATCTCCCATCTCTCTCTCATTTGTTTGTAGTGATTCATGAAGCATGTTTATAGGAGACTAAAAAAGAAGCTCATGAAGGGCTCTTGGTAGTCCTGCAATGCTAAAGGATGCCGATTAGAAAATCCCTTGAGGAATGCTAGCAATGGACAAAGCCTTAGAAAAATAGGTTAGGATCTATTGAATGAGGACCCCTTTGGCTCTCATGTGGCTCAAAGAAAAATTAAATACCCCTCCCCCCTCCCCCCAAAAAAACAAAACAACAACAAACAAACAAAAACAACGACAACACCACCAAACAGTCTCAAATATTGTTTTTAAAGTTATAGAATTTCTAACAGACCTTCAAGGAGAAGGTAGGAAATAACTTTTGGGGGCATTTTAATGTACATTTATAGCTTACAATATTTCCAGGAAAACATGCAAAGAGCAAGTACATGTACATGAACTACAACTACTGTTTTAATGATGTTATTGTCTCACTGCCAGTTGTTAAGTGTGTATTGTTTCGCGTTGCGTAGCTGATGAAATAATCTGTGCGATGGATGGCTTTTTCTTTCAGAAAAAAAAACTTGATGAAGCGAGTAATTTCATAATGGAAGTGTGAAAGAGTGCGCATCATCCAATCTGAATAGGATTGTTATGGGTGATTGAAGAAGAAAAAAAAAAGTAATCCAAACTTTCCATCTCACTGAACTTTTTCATGACAACTGCTGCTGTTTGTTTTATGTATATATTTAGACACCGTACCTATATTGAGAGAAGTTTGACATGCACGAATGTGCAATGCAAACAAAAAATTCCTTTCAAGATACATTTGTCATTTACTTTAATTTCATTCATGATATATGTGTACATGTACATTCAATTCTCCTTATATTATTAATTTGAATACACAGTCTTTTGTTAAGTTTCCATGGCCTTACTAATAATAGTAATAACAATAAAGATAAATAGCTCTTGTTTCTTGAGTAAAGCTTATGCCTGTCGTAGCTTAAATTTTTTCTATCATTGTACTAAAACTATTACAATATTGTAATCACTATCACTAGTAATCACTTTAACCAAGAACAATGTAAATTTATTGCAAGTTCCCCCCATCCAAAAAAAAAAAAAAAAATAAGAAAGATAGAAGATAAATATAAAATGAAATGATCAAACAAACAAACAAACAAAAATAAGCAAAGAGGAAAGGACATTTGCAATTCTATTTCCTGTCACATTTTGATAAATTTCTGCCTTTCTGCTTCACATATTAAAAAAATCAGATCATTTTTGTCTGATAACAAAAAGCTTGCATTTACAACCTTGAAAGAATACATGTACATATCCCCCCACTCACACACAGACCATCCTCGGCAGCGCATCTAATCTTGACTTTCAAATCAAACATTCCTCATAACTTGTTGATCGTACATAAGCTGTGAAATCTGCACAGTATACATGAATAACAGTTTAGAGTATTAAATCATCATGTTCTATCATTTGTAGTCCCACTGCATTCAACAAATTGTAGGCCTACACTTTACAGCATTCAAATATTGGGTACAGTTTTTCATAAAAGACAAAAATGCTTGTTTTGTATGTCTTTTTTTGTTATAGTGCATGCTTTGCAGGAGCTATTTCTTTTGAATTCCCTGAAACTGTAAGCCGATTGAATTAAGCTCTGCATGTTAGTTGTTACATGCGAAGGCTGTGAAATACAAAGGAATAAGGAAGAAAGATAGATATGGGGTGCTCTCTCGAAGGTAGCTCATTTAAATTTTATCACCAGACTGAAGAATCTAGACCCATGGGACGAGGGCATTATTCCCCCCATGAATGTTGGGGGTTTCTAATCCTGGCTGATGAATTACGCGGTGACATCGCCCCCTCTATCATTCTTCTGTCAAAATGGGGGATGAATAGATAGAATGTTTGAGCTTAGATTAAATGCTAACATGGCCATCTGAGGGGGGCTTTGGAACCATTTCATACAGGTGAATTAACCTGACCTTCTTTGAGAAAGATAATTACCGTATTAATAGTAGGTCTATTTATATAAATTACGGGATGACATCGCCCCCTCTATCATTCAACTGTCAAAATGGGGGATGAATGGATTGAATGTTTGAATTTAGTTTAAATGCTAATGTGGCCATCTGAGGGGGGCTTTGGACCCATTTCATACAGGTGAATTAACCTGACCTTCTTTGCAAAGGATGATTATTAATAATACATGTAGGTCCATTTATATGAATTACGGAATGACATTGCCCCCTCTATCATTCAACTGACAAAATGGGGGATGAATGGATTGAATGTTTGAGCTTAGTTTGAATGCTTACGAAGCCACCTTAGGTTTTTTTTTGACCCATTTCATACAGGTGAATTAACCTGACCTTCTTTGAGAAGGATAATGATTATTAATAGGTCTGTTTATATAGTGTAGCTACTTTATGAATTTACTCTACTGAAATTAATACAAAGTCTCATATTATTACCTGGCTGTAGCTGAGCCGCCGTTAAAGGCGCTAAAGCATTAAAAGAATTTCTTCCTACCGGGTACCTATTTATTTCACCTACATGTAGGTGGAGAGTGGCACATGTGAATTAATATCTTGCCAAAGGACAATAGTGCCGGGGCGGGATACTCAGTTAATTTTTCACAAATTTCTCATTCTTCGTCTTCTTCTTCTTCTACGTGTCGACAGACTTGTTAGTCCATGTAGAGACATGGAAACGAGGCACACCTCATGGAGTAGAACGATTTTTCAGGAATTTTAGTGCATGGGATCTATTTAAGGAATCAATTGATCCCGTGTTGATAATGCTATCAGGGAATTTATTCCAGTCCTTGCACGTACATGTACATGTACAAGGGAAATAAGGAGAACTTGAAGAAGACTGTCCTGCAATAAGTCTGGATCAATTGCTGGCTATAATTGCTTGTTGACGAACGACGACGGGATCTAGTAAAACAGCAGGAGGTGTTAGGGTCTTCTGGATGGCAGAGTGACAGCTCTGGATCCGATGCTCCATATAGGCGCGCAGGCCTTAAATTTCAACATTTTTAGGGCAAGGCCACTTTTCTGTAGGGCACATTCCTATATTACAGCACCAATGGGAAGAATTGGAAAGGGCACAAAAAATCTCCAAGGCCAATGAGAGGGGCATTGAGGCCAATCAAAGGGGCATCGAAGGCCTGGCCTTGGATGGCCTTGGATTAATTTAAGCCCTGGGCGCGTCTTCATCATCTCGAGATTCGACCTCGAAACTTGAAACTTGACCTTGAGATACTTTGCTCAGCGTTCGCGCATAATGCGCGTCTTCGGCCTGGTGAAAACGCACCGGACAAATAGCTGGATAGTTTGCCATATACCGTAGTGGGATATTTTGCAAACTATCCATAGATATCTTGGGATGACAATCCCGACCAAATATCCTGCTAATTGCAACTTCGGGCTGATGAAGACGTAAATTAGCTGGATAGTTTGCGATCGAGATAGTTCAAATAGCGGAATATTAAGCTATTGAAGACAGGCCTCATGAGAGCAAGTCTTGCAACTTCGATCCCGCCTATGTTCCAGGGAGTTTCAATCCAGATCCTTCACGATGTCAGTAAACACTAGCACGTTGGCTATGGTCATTGCGGACGATTCTGGTAGCACGACGTTGGACCATTGTTTGCGAATTTAACAACATGCATAAATATTTCCAGGAAGTAATGTCTTTATGGGAATGGCTAAAGTAAGCTACAGTATGCCCGTCTCATGTCGCACACAACTCTATGTACTATAGCGTGAGCTGTACGTCACTTGGTTATTTAAAGAAATTAAAATTTATCTATAAAATAGCAGCATGGAAACTAGAATTTTAAAATTTGGGTGGAATTAAATTGTCTATGAACAGTCAGTGGTCTTTTTGGCTTGTTCAGTTTGGGCTTCTGAAAAAAACATTAAAAAAAGCACTGACATGCTAGTTTCTATGATGTGAAGGAGATTATAAATGTTTGTAGATTGAGTTGTCAGGGTTTAGAGCTTACAGGGCCAGTGTCCATTTAGTCGGGCTCTGGTTCGATCCCTCTAAAACATGAAGATGATTGTTCACTTCGGTTATGCAAACATTCAAGGAGATTGAAGATGTCAGAAACATCGCTTTCAGATAAAGACTTCATGTATGCATTTCTGCTATAATCCTCTTAGCATATGTGCTGCCTTTTGCAGGCTTTCTCCTTCTTCAACCTTTTTTTTTAATTTGAAAACTTACTTTCCATTGACCAAGAAGATACCTGTAGTAGAATTGTGGTTCAACAAAAAGACAGACTTAGAACAAACCTAAAAACCAAATGAAACCGAACAAAAGCAAAAACAAAAATCTTAAATTTTCTAACCATCTCCTCATATACAAAAAAATATTAAGTGTGATCAACACACATTGTAACTATGTAACTTTCTTCATGTTATTCACCTTCAGAAGCTGTTAGCGAAGGGATAAGCAAAAGGCATTTTCACTATATAAAGCAAGAACTGTGGGTTTTTCTCACATGCTGGAGATTTTGAGGAAATCACTAGGCAACCCATAAACACAAAAAAAAACCTAGCTACGGTAATTAAAAAAATGCACCTCTTGAGTTTTTTCTATTTTGACCAAAACTCCACTGGTTTTTGCAGTGTAAATGCATGCTTTCTAAACATTTGAATTTTTCCAAACTCCAAAACTCTCCTCACTTCTGCGCTATTGCTTACAGAGTAGTGAAAGGTCATGTACACTACTCACCACCAAAGTTTTTCATGTTTTTTTCCAGCAGTGTAAATATGTAGGGCTGAGTCAAAGTGCTCTCTTCATACCATCCTTTATACTCATAAGGCTTCAAATTTAATGATATGGTTTCTATGGCTACATGCAGCTAATGCAGTTCTATAAAAATTAAAGTCTTCTTAATTAGCACTTCAGTCAATAAGAGATTGGTGATGACATTTAAAAGTTGGTTGAATGTCTTTTCTATTATGGTTGTTCACCTTTGAGGGTAGAACACAACCTCTAAAATGTTTCATAAGGAACACCTAGATGTATATTCTTTACTGAAAATATTGACACAAAAAAGAAAAGAAAACAAAGAGACTATTATTTTGCTGTTGTTTTTGTGGAAATTCCTGACATTTAATGTCCAACATCCAGTGATGAGTATTAAGGCCATTACAGTCATACATACATGTATACCTGTTGATCAGACTTTTAAAAATGATTAATTCCTGAATATGATCTTTATGTTATTTTTACAAGTCATGAATTTCTTAGTATTTTTATTTGTTTTAGCTTTTTCAAACCAAACTCATTTTCCTTACGAAAGGATATGTCTTTTCTGTGAAAATGTACATACTGGTATACATGTACATGTACATGTACATACATGTATTCATGTTTATCGCTAAAACTAGCGCAACATACTGCACTGGAAATAGGCTTGAAAAACTTGTGATTTGTTTTCTTCTTCTTTTTGCTTTTAGTATGAAGTGTAATTTCTAGCCTTCTGAATCAATAGATAATTTAAAAAACCATCACTAAAAGGAGACACTACTGCAGTTGGTCAAAGAGTTGTATGTACAGTGTACACTTCTGTCTCTCAGTGGCGGACAAAACAGTTGTGATTGCCAACACTTATCAGTAGTATTTGTTTGTGCAGGTATCTAACAACAAGGGGATTATCATTAGGTACATGAGGCATTTCTGCGGTCTCTTTTAAATGTTTGAAGAGAAATGTCCTGGGGGGGGGGGGGGGTTACTGTCAGAATATAGAAGCATGCTCTTATGGTTTATTTGCCCTGACATTCAATGTGAACAGTCGAACAATGGATGTTGTTCATCAAGTTATTTTGAAGTAGTTCTTGCAGTTGGTATTTGCTGATCGTGAGGCTAGGTCTTGATTTGAACAAATGTGGAGATCGGATCGTGGTAAAAAGAATTTTAAAAGGTATGCACGCACTATGCACGTTCCAGTTTTTCCAGTTTTTGTGATCTGAGTCTGAGATTGATAAAAAAAGAAAGAAAGAAAGAAAAAAAAACCCTCTCTGTGTGGGAAAGAAAAGGCATCTCTCTCAGAGGGCAGGGGGGGGGGGGGGGGGGGGAGGGGGAAGTAAGAAATATTTCTTTTGAGACATCAGTGTAATCTTTTTTACAAAATAATATTCTGTTTCACCAAATAGGAACTAGAATTCAGTTATTTTTTCGAGAGATAAAGTATATATTTTTCTATTCCAAAGGAATATTAAAAAAAAAATTAAAACAGCAAAGTCCTCTTTTAACATACTAAACAATTTTGTTTGAAACTCTCTAGTACATGTAAAAATGTTCCCCTCACTTTAAATATGGTTTGCGCAATGATAATCCAGAGAGGGGTCCCTGATTTATCCAAAGCAAAAGTGTTAATAAAAGAACTATTTGAAAATAGTTTGAGACATAAATGTACATGTTCATGTATAATTTTACTGTTTTCTTACATTGCTATCATCATTCCTACCTTTGCAAACAGCATCATTATCATTGCTACTTGCACATATCTTGATGTGTCACTGAGACCAATCACTCACTGCAAGTTTGTATTTTAGGATTAGGTTATGCTGCCATCTGTTGGCCAATGTACTTATTATCTTGCTTTGCAATTAATCCTCTATAGGGATACGTTGTACCACACTGACTAGTCACTATGCAGTGTAATCAATAATTCATAGGTCCATTTTGCTGACCTGGGAAATATAATCTTTCAGTAGATCACTACCTCTACCTTCATATAACATTTAATTCCTTTGATATCCATCTCTACCAGGGCATCCTTTCAGTACAAGCTCGCCACTACCCCTACCTTCATATAACATTTAATTCCTTTGATATCCATCTCTACCAGGGCATCCTTTCAGTACAAGCTCGCCATCATTACTTTGAAACGTGTGTTGAATTTAATACACGCATTTGAATTTGTTGTCAGCAAACTTGTACTTACCGGTAGTTTGCTTTTGTGAAACGCTGCCTTGAACAATCTTTATCCGTCTTTTTCTTTGCCATATTTGCAATTTCTTTTAAGATATGTTATTAGTGAAATTTGTAGGTGCTAATTATTGTTTAATTTTTTTAATATTTTAGAAAATCAAGTATTTTTATAGACATTACTGTGTGGCAAAACGTTCTCTGTATATTTTGTTTAGTTCTTTTATACACTTCAAACTTGCAAATTACTTTTTTTGTCAATGTGAATAAATATATGAGAAAGGAAAAAGAGTATGAGCTAACACCTCATTACAGTACTACATGTACATGTAGTACCTGTCAGAACTATGACAATCTATAGTTTCCATCTTTTACATGCATTTTTCTTCATTATGGGGTCAATGCTACTTTAGTTGTTCTTTAATTTGTACCTGTGCTGGAAAGGGCAAACGTAATTGATCTCCAGGTCTGTTTGTAATATCTGACGATTTAAATAACAGAAAATTAGATCAAGTGATGATTAAAAGGTGTTTCAAAATAATGAAAAAGAATTAGCGTGTTTTCATAACCTTGAAAAAATGAATTGATGCCTTTATGGCACAATAGGCCCATTTACACATCCCAGAAACCATTTTGAAAAATCATCAATTTTTTTGGTCTACTGGAAAAAACCAATAAAAAAACGTCTAAGTTTGCTCATACTGAATCTTACCGAAGTTTGCATTTACATGTACACTGCAAAAATCGTTGGAACCTCGGCAGGCGTTTCAAAATACCACACTCGAGAGGTGGATTTTTCGATTTTGATTTGTGTCGTGTCTGCGGTAGTTGCTATGTTACATGTACAGTATGCAACTACATGGGCGAAACACTGGAATGTGCTAAAAAACAGTAATTTTTGGCTGCAGTTTAAATGCAGCTACAGTAATATGAATAATTATGTTCATTAGCATAGCAAAATATTGATATTATCACCATGTGGCTTGTCATACATGATTAGTAGTGCGTTCATTTCAAGTGAATCCTTGATGCCCTTGTTCTATGACAGTCAGTTTTCATGTGAAGGTCATGAAGAGATGCACAATTAAAAAACAAAAGTTTCATTTATTCAATTCAAATTTAATTCAAAGTTTATTCAACACTCTTCATAAAATCATTTAATACATACAAATACAGAATGGAATGATACAAAAACAAGATAGTGATAAAAAATAACAATGGTAATTTATGAGAGCATTTGGGATAGGCAGAAAGGAGGGGTTCCTTATATGAAAGCCTACCCCCAAAACACATACAGACAGGAAAAAAAGAAACATGAAAAAAAGAACAGAATAAAAAAAAAACATACTAAAACATACTGTCATGTACAAATAGAGTAAACAAAAGTGTCAAACTTGCCCATGCTATTAATACTGATTATTATAATTATTTAACACGAATTGTTTATATTTAATTTTAAAACATTTTAGTACATGAACTAGCCTTTTTGTATCGTTGCCATGATTCTCTTCGTAACCATGGGCTACATGTATGTACAGTACATGTAGAATTCCCTATCAAGAGTACTGTGGTATATTGGTGAAGGCTCTCGATTCTCATACAAGAGGTTCAGGGTTCAATCATGTGCCCATCAGTGAAAAAAATACACGGGGCTCAGAGCGAAATAGCCCCCGAAAATCAGAAAAGAGCCCCCTTAAATTTGCATAGAGTTCAATGCAAAACAAATTTTAGAATGTTATTTTCATGCAGGCAAGGTTTAAAACTGAAAAGTAGCTCCCGAAAAATAAATATTAATTTTTTTCTCTGGTGCCCATGTTCTTGTGGCTACATGTATGTCTTGGTTCTGGCAAGGGTGAAACTTTGAAATTTATTCAAAGGTTTTTAATATGCAAACCCATTGATAGAATATTTATAATGGCGACTAATTGTTATTCACTTGTTTTCTTTTTTAATTTTTTTCTACAAGTTGGAAAGGGTATTCATCCTCAACTAACCCCCATTAATTCTTTTCTCTGACTCAGGCAGGAATTGAAGAAAAAAAAGTCAAATATGGGCCTATATATTATAACAATTCGGAGGGTTGTTCCTAACAATGCATACACAACAGACATAGTATTGTGTTAACAAATTTCCATCTCAATCAGTTTAATGATCTATATATTGTATTACAGGTACTTGGCAAGTGTACATGAAAATAATATTGTGGCTTAAGCTGCATTCTAGAAAGTATGGGACAAAGACTAGGACGTGCGTTTGTATCACTCTAATTTAGTAGTAATATATGAAAGGAGGCTCGAGCTCTGTGAACATGTTTCATCATCACTAATGGTATCACAGGCCATCTAAGCTTACTCAGCGGTTACCCGGCAACACAAAATCAAAACAACTTCGGTAGATGGAGAGAGGGAGGGAGCCTTTCTCCGTGAACGTTCAATTAATATCTGTGGCAACTGCGAGCGAGGAATAGCACATTGGTTACGCAGAAGTAATTGATCTAATCGCTTAGTTACGCTCTTTTTCAAAGATGCTATTTTTTTCTTTTGTCGGTGGCAATAAGAGTCGTTTGGGGTAATGATGGTGTGCCTAATGTCTAGAATTATATTGGAGGTACAGTATGTAATAAACCTCTTTAAGAGGTTGAGTTTGTGTGGAAATTTACTTAGAAAATATCAGGTTGTACCTTATCTTAAACATGATTATTCAAGGTACAGTTTATTATTTTTAGTTATCTTTGCCTTGTATTGTAATAAATCTATTAGGCTGTGTTGGATTAGAAAAATATTTAGCAAATTACACAAACAAAACATCATTGTTCAATGCACTCTTCAAATATTTTTTGAAAAAATATTGATTACCTAAATTTGTTTTGATCATATCTACCTAGCCTTTCATAGCAAATTAAACTAATCATGATGTTGATTTTCTGATCTTTTGTAAATTTGGAATTCAGGCTCGTGAGATGAAAATGAACATTTAGTGAAATAGGTGAATATTTCCGAAGTGAAAGTTTTATTATTAGATAATTTACATTACATTTCTCTTTTACTATTTTCAGCTCTGAATATATATTTTTTGTCTATTTGACATTTTTCCATAAGAAAATAGAAGAAAAATAGTTTTGGTTTTCTAGGAAATACCATAGAAATTAAGAGAAACTAGCCACAAAAAAATTAAGAATTTGTTTCACACTTTCATTTTTTAATCACCACACTTCCCAGATGGTGTTGACTGTTTTATCGATATTTCAACATTTTCAGATGTGACTTATTCTTTGATAACATCATAAATTATATTGATAGGTCTACATTAATTAGTTACGAGAGTTAGAATGATGGATGGATGGTCGTTACAATAATGCTGCCATAACAACATGAACAACAACCCTGGCGTTGCCAATTTAACTAATCACATTTTTACCTGCATTCATCCCTATTCCATTATTGCTTGAAGCTACATTTACGCACTCCCGGCTCTGTATGCAATGGTTGCTAGGGAAATTAAACAATGTCTTTCATTTCGTATTTGTTGAGTTAATGAATTAGTAATTACGATCTGATTGAAATATGTGATCAAACTATATCCAAGAGAATGGGAACAAATAAATGTTATTAGCAAACACAGTGGTTGCTATGGCGATGTCATTCATTTCTTCTTTCTTGACAATTGAGGCTCAAGTGGGGTTTGGGTCATTATGTACATGGAGAGTGTATAGTGAGAAAGAATTGGGCAGCCCTGGGCTTTAATAGTACAATGCACTTTGTTTGAAAAAAGTATTGCGTCCATATCTTTCCATGTATGAATATGATATTATAAAGTGATCCCCTAAAAAATTATTTTAATGTTGCAAGCTAAGAGTTTTACCAGTTTCAAATAGATAGGGTGTTTACCCTTTGGTTGCTTTCTTTGCCTCTCTGCCGTTGCTTGTTTGCCACACGTTACATTTTGCACAAAACAGTAGGTACCAATTGATTGAAGTGTAGCTTTGTGCAAGAATGACCCTTTTCCAGTCTTTGATTAGTTCCATGACAATCCTTTTCTTGCTGGTATAGATCGATCTTGCACTGGAAACAGTTAAGCCTTTGGTTTTATCTATGCCATAATGGATATGATGTGGCAGAGGGTGATTGTTTGGTGGCATATTATAAAGGAGTTAATAAAAATGATAAGACATTAAAATCTGATTACTGATCTACTGATAGTGACAGTTTAACTCTCTTTCAACTGGACAATACACAACGAAATAGCCCCAAAAATACATGCTGATAGACAAGAGTTCATTAATTTGATTAAGTAAACTTTATTCATGTTGTAAGCACTCAACCATATATCATTAGAAAGGTAAGATTCTGAATTTTCATTTTACGCAACTGAAAGACTAATTAACATCAATATGCTAATTTTATGATAATTTGCATATTATTAATAAAACAATGAAAATTAACTTTTTTACTCAATTTCAGGATTCCAGTGCTAATTACACCATAAAGACAATGCTTATTATTCTCAAAATTGATATTATGGGAAAGGATAAATTCCAAACAAGAACCTCAAAAAAAAGAACTAACGATTTCGACAAAAAATGACTTTTTTGCGATTTTTTTTCTGAAAAATGAATATTTATATATTAGAGTATTACTTACTGTGATTTTTGGACAAAATAATTTTTTTTAGAAAAGTGAATCAACTTTATCTCCATTCAACTTTAAAGAGGTACTTAACATAGTATGGTTTACCAATTAACTGTGTACAAATTATTTTACAAAAACCGTTTTGTTGTAAATCATTAAATTTGTTTAATTATGCAAATGAGGTAATTATAATATGGATGCATAATTCTAAGTATGCAATAGTAACCATATTGAACGTTCACATTTTTCAGAGTTAATTATACGATGATGGAGACAATGCCATTTGTTGTTGAAGTTGCAGTTACATGTACAACAAAATACCTGTTCCACAGAACAAATATGCAAAAAGAATGTGCTTCTTGGTGTTGCAAAGTACAAATTTGTGTAATTATGCAAAATATGTTATACAAATTACCATATTATGAATATTCATGTTTTATCAATATGCAATTTGTAAACACAGATTAATTTTTTAGCGTTGATTTTTACCATGCAATCATGGAGACAGTGCCAAGTGTTCTCCTAGTTGTAGTTTCAAGAAAGAAATCATAACTGTTTCATGAAGTACATGTATGTAATAACAAGAAGTTCTTATGGTCATGAAAAATTGAATTATTATACATAATGAATACTCTAATATTTCCTTTAAAAAAATACGCAAAGTTGGAAAGTCAGGTGAATCAAACAGTAGTCTACTTTGAAAATGTACTCTAGCTGGCTAATATCAATGAGCTTATATGTTGTACTTCATAACTACATGTATTTCAGGTTTTCAAATAACATACATGTACATGTAGATGTATTACTCACTTGTTTTCATTCAAATAAATTCCCAAACAACTGATCTTTCTGTCTCTACTGTCGTTTCTTTGACTCCTTTTTATTTCCTGAATATTTTAAACTCTTTTTCCTTGTGAAACCTGGCATAGCAATTCCGTTTCTTGGTACAGCACAAATACCTATCACATTTTTCACACTTGGTGTCACTCTTGAAAGCATTTTTTCCCATTCCTCCCTCATAACACACTTTACATGTTCTTCTTTCTTTAGTTACTTCTGGAAGATGATACTCTTCCTCCTCCACACTCATACTTTTGACATGGCTAGGATGTTTAGACAAAGCATACAAAGGTACAAGCTGATCTGATTTTATACCCCCTAACTGTTGACACAGCTCTTCGCGAAACTGTCTCTGACCATAATGAGCCGGTTTAGCTATATTATACACATCTTTCCACTGAATGAACAAAACATATGCATTCACAATTGAAATATCAACAAAGTGAAAAAAAAGGGTTTTCCAATACTTGTGTGTTTGACGAAGGATATCATATTTCCCAATGAGCTGGTCAGACTTATCTACGCCCCCCATATTTTGATTATATGCCCCCACTAAATTTGGCCGCCGCACCAATTTCCTATGGAAAGTCCCATTTTCTTTGACTCTACGTAAGCAATAACCGAAGTCTGAGGCTGAATGCATCGATGACAAAAAACTAATAAGCTTATTGTCCTTCCACTGAAGAATAACAATGTCATTATCCCTCTGCCACCTCATATTGCCACGTGATGCTCGTTTTCCCCATTCTACTGATGTATCTTTAAAATCCTTTGGAAACCCTTTTCTTGTTTTGTTTACAGTCCCACAAGCAAAAATATTCATCTTCTTCAAATCACCTACAAGTTTTGAAGAAGTGTAAAAGTTATCAATGAATAACTTGTATCCCTGATGAGAAAGTTCTGAACACAATTCTAAAACCACATCATAGCTCAATCCATTCTCACTTCTTTTAGCATTTTTGCCAACATAGACATCAAAGTTCCACGTATACCCAGTGGATGATTCTGCCAGCACCCACAATTTAAAACCCCACTTGGTAGGCTTGTCACGTATATACTGGCGAAAATGAAATCTTGCTTTAGATCTCACCATACGTTCGTCAATTGCGATATTTTCTCCAGGCTGATAAAGTGCTTTGCAAGTCTTCTTCATGTGATCAAGTAAAAAACGCACTTTGCGTAATGGATCTTGTGGGTCTTCAGATCTGTGGTCAACTATGTGTAAAAATGACATGAGACCCTTGAATCTATCTCTGGCTGGTATAAATGCCCTTGCCCATGAACCGTGATATGGAAATAGTGTTGCCCAATACGAGTCTACATCTGGCAGTTGGACTAGTCCCATATATATGAGTAAGCCGAGGAGACTCCAGAACTCATCGCAAGTCAAATCTTTCCAGCTTCCATCGGGCTGCGCGTAGGTGCGTTTTGTTGCAATGTTTGCATTAGCATAGATGTTGGTGTATTCCACAAGGTTTTCCACGACCTGGACAGTAAAATAAAGTTTGAAAAAATCAATCGCCCTTGTGAATACACTTGCTGCTCCCCGCGTTCGCACGTTATCAAGTTGAATTCCTGGCGGATTCTTCGGACGAAACTTCTTTGCTGCCTTCGATGGGCCACCATCATCTTTGTCCTCATAGCTCTTGTACTTCTTTGCAGGACTGCAACAAGAAAACAGGGATGAAAATGTTTATTTCAAATGATTATTTGCTAACTGAGCATCTGTAGAGCCAGGTCAAGCATCTACACCTAACCTACGTCTACTACTGTATCATGTGTACAGTATTTTCTACTGCTGCAAATAATATTCAAACTGGTCTAGATTAAACTAAAGCTAGACCAAAAAATATAGTTGGTACCCTCATTTAGTCAAGGAAGGTCTAAATTTATAATACTCGTTTTGTAAAGAGCATTCCATAATGAATTTTGTTGACATGACTGCATTTAGCAGACGACATAATGTGCAGTCCCACATGTACATTTTTGTGTAATGAAAAAAAAAAAATTCACGAAAAGTACTTCTGAATGTTTAGAAAATAATACAAAATACAGATTTAGAATACATGTTACATAAAGAAATTATAATTGAATGGTTATAATTACATATTTCCTCACAATATATGATTTACATTGATAATTTCAACTGAAAATCGATGTCATAACCAAACCGGAAGTTGAAAATTTAAATGGCCAGATCGGCCTTGCAGGTTTCAACTGTTTCAAGTGCATGAAACGATATGCATCAAAAACAAAAACTAATCGGTAAAATTTTATGAAATTATCCAATCCTTCAAAACTAATCAAATTGTGGCAATCATAATATTTTCTACGGGAAAATATCCCAATTCGATTTGAAAATAAACTGCAAAGATACAAAAAAAAGCCATAACTTACGGTTTTTTCTTCTTTGTTGATGCAGAGCTCCGTGCACGTGTACGTGAATTCCTATTGCTGGTGTGTGTTGATGTTGACGGTGCCTCTTCCGAGTCTTCGTCGGTGGATAATTCACTTGAAGTTTCAGAAATATCGCTTGATTGGCCTAACAATTGCTCATCCATATTTAATTCTTCTTCAGAATCCATCTCTGAGTTCTGATCGACCGTTTGGGGATCCATACTGATGTTCTAAAATGACGATTTGATGTGGAAAATGCAACAATTCTTCGCACGCTGACTGCGTTGCGCACACAGGGACACTTCGTGAACGATCGTGAATGATCGTTTTGTGTATGCAAATTAGAAACCGCCGAAAGGGGCCGAGCATTACCGGGAAATACCTTATTTGGATATCAGTCGAAAGCTTTCGATTCAAGCTTTCTTTTGTTACCTCACTCGAGGTTTTACGACTTCATACGGAAACTCACGAAGCATCGCAAATTCATTTATAATTTTACCGGTCATATTTGACCGGCGATTGCGATGTCCGTTGAAAGAGAGTTAAGCAATTCTAAGCTCAGGTTTATGAAGAGAGTATACATATATATTTTTTCAATTCAAAGTGAATGTTTACAAATTATGTATTTTGATCCTCTCAACTTTTTTAATTGTTTATAATTGTCTTCATCATCATTTTATAGATTCTTTTAAAGTTGGAACGTTGAATTGTCGAATAAATTACCTCTGAAGAGGAAATTGTTTCTACAATAATTTCACTCCAGGGTTATCCACTACTCAGTCTGATGTAAAATTGATGGATGGGCATCTATTCATGGATCACAATCAACGGCCTTGTACTGGTGTTATGATTAAATCCATCAATATTGTTTGCTTGAATTTTGCACTGTCTGAGTGTCTAATTAGAATATTCATGAGGATGTCCATCGCTCTAGCGATTGCCCCTTTCACATTATGACCGAAACTGGTTATACCGAATCTCATGAAAAACTGAACATTTACCTAAAAAGTAATGTTTTGGTCGTATGAATAGTGCATGTCACAGTCATTTTTTCATTATCATTTTATTTCATTTCCAGGAACTCAAAGGAGTATAACAATAACAAAGAATACCAGAAAACAAAGTGAAATAATAAATACAATAACAGAAAAAAATGCCATCAACTAATGCTTGAGGATTATCAGCAGAAACTGAGTTTCTGTAGCATAGGAGGCTCTCCTCATTAGTTGATGGT
Organism: Strongylocentrotus droebachiensis; assembly: GCA_035222895.1. Lineage (NCBI taxonomy): Eukaryota > Metazoa > Echinodermata > Echinoidea > Camarodonta > Strongylocentrotidae > Strongylocentrotus > Strongylocentrotus droebachiensis. The sequence goes on along the minus strand of JAVYIG010001397.1, from coordinate 78,284 downwards.
ACAGTATACTTAAAGATAAAGACCAGTTATGGTCATGCGATTGCATTGTGAAAGAAACGTTGTGGAATCGATCAGAAAAGGTTGATCATCTCAGGCACAGCGGAGCACCCCAATTACCGTGCGATCGACTCTCGTCCAGTAAACATCATTTGCATAAAATCAACAATTGTGTACCGATCGATGCGAAAAAAAGTAAACAAATTTCGAAGACAAATTCTTCATTAATGTGATGAATATCACCAATCAAAGCTACTAAATCGAGTATTTAATAAATTTGCAAGACACTCATGTGTATAAAAAGAGTTATTGATGCACAGAAAATGTGAAATTTAAGGGATAGGTTTGACGAACAAAAACGAAAAAAATGAGATACAAAATCACCGTAAAATTCACCATTTCTTTTAGAGCGAGAAAGAATTGCCTCGTATGAACAGAAAGAAAATTTAATAATCTCAATCCTTGTGAAATATCTCTTTTCATAGTTGCTTGATAGGGTCGTCTCAGAGAAAAACATACCCCAATGTCCGAATCTCATCGAACAAAAATAATCCTTTGTTGTCGCAAAATTGTTTGACCAGTCCCATACATTCAAATGTGTGTCATGTCTGAACCTCGCGTGTGCGTTGGCTATACATGTCTTGCCAGCCGACTGCACACGTGCACGCTAATGGCTCAGCTGTTTCGATCTGGCATGCACTGGGCCTAAGACGCATGCGCAGTACATCGCTGAGATCGATGACGTCATGTTCAATGAGTTCGCTGACTACAACTTTTAAAAATGAAGCCCCATGAAAAAGAACGTTATAACCAAAAAAAATACAGCGGAGAAGCGAAAATTTCGCCCATGTATGGATTTAACCCTAATGAATATTCATACCAAGTCTCTACTTCGTGCATTGCTTGATAGGGTCATCGCATTATAAAGTAGACGTCGTGTTTTTCGAGGGGCGAAGCTCAAAACACATTAATATCTCGAGTTTTATTCCATGGAATTTCGTATTTATTTCACTGACATAAAATTCATAATAATTTTAGTTAGTATGGAAAGTTTCAAAGCGATATTGGCAGTAATAAAGGCGCAACGCAAATTTTAAGATTTGACATTCTAGCACACACATGTTCGGATTCACGCAGATGTCCGTTGGTTATTCAAATAGAACGGGCCGCTAATGATATGCAAATTGGGGTGCTCCGCTGTGCCTGATCTAGCATATAAGTATTGGTGTGTACTGCAAGGTTCTGGAATCATCAAAATGATAAGAAATTTGGCCCAGTCTTCCTAGAGTTACAAGCACTGTACACAGAAAGATGTATATGGGACTTTCCGACTACACACATGTGGGCGACACATCCGTTTATCTCTCACACACCAATAGATAAACTAATTTACCAAATATATCAATAAGTAGGCGGTTTCCCCGGCAAAATTGTTATCATTATGTATTAGTCAAAACATACTCTTTCACATGATTGGTAATATAAGAGCTTCCATTTCATTTTTTGAAATTGGGGCGGTTCCAATACTGGTCTTTACCTTTAACCATACACAAATATACATAAATAAACTTAGTTACATAAGATATTTATAAATCTGTCTTATACATGACATATGTATGTCTTGCGTCTATGCATTAGGTACTCATGATAACACATTTTTTTGAGTGAGAAAGTAAGAGATGAATAAGAGCAAGTGTGAACACATTAGACTCGAGACATCAATGTTTCAGACCTGTTGGCTTTTAGTGGATGATGTATCAGAGATAATATGATGATAAACATAGTTAAATTTCCTACAGTATGGACGGAAATGTATGCCACTATCATTATACTTGAATATGAATAACTTGAAAAGAATATATATTCCTCTACTTTCATTCCCATTTTGTGAAATTCCCAATGTACTTCACCCAACCAATTATCCTATTAAGAATGATCAAATGTGTTTGCAATACCGTATTGCAAAGTGGAACATAAAATATACAATACTAGCGAAGAAAAGGTTTAATCATTGGTTCAAAGTCAAATGACAACTTGTTAAATAACTGTGGTCATTTTGCCATGGGAAGTTGTACATGTATCTTCCAAAGTTTGATCTTTACACAATAGCATCTTTATCCTCTGATGTCCATGTATGTGTTTGCACTTACGGTACATGTTTAGCTCTGCAGTCATATACATGTATTGTACCAAGAAGGTAACTTCTTGATTGTACCATACATACTAGGCCTATGATAATTCTCCAGGTGTGAATAGGCCTTGTATCATTTCAACTTTTTATTCAATGACCTTGATAAAATGATGTCTCCATCTGTCAAAATGACAGTATGGAGTGCTCTTTGAGATAGACAAATACATGTTGTGTGTTCTGTGGTCACGTATTTTTAGCTCTCGTCTGTCAGCCTACTAATGTGCTCCTCCACTTCTATAGGTTGTCCTCATCAGCTTGAGATTGCCAAATATCCCGCTATTTGAACTATCCCGATCGCAAATTATCCAGTTAATTTGCGTCTTCATCAGCCCGAAGTTGCAATTAGCAGGATATTTGGTGGAGATACACTGTAATCATCCCAAGATATCTTGGGCTATTTGGCAAAATATCCCGCTATTTGTCTATTGTGTCTTCACCAGCCCAAAGACTCGCACTATGCGCGAACGCTGAGCAAAATATCTCGACCTATGAAGACAGGCCTCGTATTATTTATACAGTCAAACCTGCTTAAACAACCACCTGTGTCTAAAGTCCACTTTTTTGTTTCCTATGAAAATGGTGTCTTATTGAAACATGTATGAAAGGAACCTGTACATAAAGACCACCTGCCTATAAAGACCACTTTTCTTGTCTCCCGGCCTTGGATGGTCTTTATATCCAGGTTTCACTGTCATATCATATGTTCAGAACCAGAAGGGCGTTAAGACTGTGATACTGTAGGGGCTATGCCTTTCTGGCTTTTAACAGAAGATGTGATAAATAAGAGACTGTCAGCTCAGTCATCTTTTTAGTTATGAAGAATTGATGAGAGGTAAAGAAATATACATGTACCCTCAGCGATTCTTTGAATTTGCAAATTTGTCAATTTGAATGCTTTTATTTCCGAGAAGTAAACAAAGTAGGCGATCAATCATGCTAATTTTTATATTAAAATTTATCTCTGAAAGAGACAAGAGGGTGATGAATTTTAAATACATAAGCAAAACAATTGCATGTTAAATTACATATAAATGTGTATGTGGGACTTCACAAACATGTATGAAAGTGTGGTCCACAACCTTTAGCTGTTACCTTTCATATTTCGATTATGGGGACATTTGGAGAGCATAAAAAGGATGAAAAAGCTTACAACTTATTTTCCAACTTTCACAAAACATTTTTCTTTCTCACATCAAACTCGTTTTTCTTTCTCACATCAAACTCCTTTTTCTCTTTGATATAATTCAAACTCCAGGCAGCCTGTCAATTATAAATCATGCAGGGAGGATGGGAGATGTCATGTGCCCTTCAGGGTGACCTCAAGGATTTAATGAGTGGGCAATATTCCACTGTCCAAGTCTAGAAGACCCTTGCTCTCGTAAGGTCAAGGATATCTAGTGTTGACAATCTTACACAGTCTTGTTCCTCAGTCTCTTTTACCACGATATATCAGTTGTTGATACTTCAACAATATTAAAGGCCCTCTGTACTAGTTTGGCTAGGATGGATAAGACCACCCAGGGAGGTCACTGACAAGCGGCTGTCTCATCAACTCAGCTCTCAATCAACTATCTCAATCAACCGTTTTTTCAAATTTTTCAAAATATCTACATGTAATATTTGTGGTGGTACACAAGTATTAGAAATCGTTATATTATCTGAACCGATTTTGATCAAACAAAGATGATTTTGTCATTTAAATGTTATGTTATTTCAAATTTGACACTCAGTTTTTCATTATCTCACACAAAAATTATTTTGTGTAGCGCCCTCTGCAACAGAACTCAACTATCCCTATAACCTGATTAGTGGTCCATACAGGGCAGGTAATTAAAAAAGATACAAATCATTATATCTTTAAAGAAACGACATGGTAGTAATATAGATTAGATAGCCACGTACATGTCATGTGATTAATGTTATAAAATATTGAAAACAAGCAATTATTAAGTTCTTCTTTATTTTCATTAAAATGTTTAACAGTGATAAGTAATAATTTGAGTGAACAATAAAGCAACAATATTTGAAATTATAAGTTTGCAGAAAGGAAGTTTTTTGCTTTATATACAAGCATAGCCTTGCTATCTCTGCAGTCAGATGAAATAAAAACAATATATGGAACCATATTTCTGTAGCTATATAATATATACTATACTATTTTGTTCTCCTTCAAATCAACAACAGGACCTTGTATTTTCCATGACTCTTCCTATCTTCCGGAACTGCATCAAGGTTATCGAGTTCAGTTAGAGTTTGTTAATTTATTATTCTCGTTTTAGTCAATCGTTCGCTTGTCACAGTATGCAGCCAATTTTAAATGGGAAGTCCATCCTGATATTAATTGTATTATTTCTCTAGTTTTTTCCTGCCAATCATCAGGGTGGATTTCTCCTTTAGTATTGGCTGCTTGTAAGGTAATCCCATAGTATGAAATTCAATTCGATTCAAATGTTATTGTCCAATTATTGGAAATGTGTTTTTGTTTGCATGTCAATACAACATTACAGACTATAAACATTGGTAAGATACAGATGGATGCAGAATAATACAATTGATTTGGACATGGATAACATGAAATTCAATTCATAATTCAGACTTAGTAATTAGATTAAATTCACAATTCAGATTAAATCCAATACAAAAACGACCAAACCATACTGATACATTTTTATCTTAGATAATCATGTTTAAGTGGTATTTAATCACAGTCACAGAACATAACACGTAAACAGTACACATAACATGGTTTTATAAATTTCTCTTTTTAGTGAAACTTTTTGTCCTTTGAAGTGATATACGGTATCTTAGATGATTTAATGAGAAGTCTATTTCATAATTTTAGTAATTGCAACATAATAAACACAAAAACAAACATTGAGTGAAGTATAGATGTATTTTTCTGAAATGAGATTTTATAATAATAATTCTCATGGCAAAAATAGTAAATACCCTAAAATAATCATTGATTTGCAAATGGACATATCAACTATGCATTTTGTTTTATACCAATAATTTTCACTGCAGATACATGTATAGTGCATTTGGAATAGACTCAGAAATGCTGACATTTTCTTGAATTGTAAATTGAACAGAGTATATTAATGCTGGTAAGAAGTGCCACATTTATAGATGGTGGCACATTGGATATATGTAGGTTATGATGGAACCGGTCTGAATTGTGAGACTATCCTTGAAATTGGCAAATAAACTGTCCACCTAGCTCAGTGTATAATGTCAACTGCTGTAAGTGTATATCCTACCAGTGTGTTTCTGTGTGTACATGTACACATCAAGTAAAGCCCAGGTGTTTTTCTCCACTTTCATCCCCCAATGCGACCAGGCAGTGCTCCTGGTTGTAGTTGTATTGGTGAGATGTGAGAGGGATGAGATGAGGGAGATGCCAGCCTGCTTGCTCGAACGAGGAGAGGGATTGGAGACATGCTCATCAACCAGTGTACTTTCAACATACCTAATCGGAAATCCAAGGAGTAATGTATTGCTAAACATGCAGGGAGATGTATTATTGCGGTTGCTTGCTTGAGAGTCTCCTGATATGGCATCTTGAAAGTTGATGTGGGCTGCTATTTGAGCCATGGTTCTAGCTGGTAGCCAGTACCATTGATGAAGTTGAGGCAGGTGCATGGAATTTCTAAATCAGAGGAGTAATATATTGCTCATCATGCAGGGAGACGTAAAATCTTGAGTGCTTGCATGAGGGTTCCTGATGTGGCATCTGAAAGATGATGCGAGGCTGCTATTGCATGGAGCCATGTTTCTGGTAACTAGTACGTGCCATTGATGAAGTTGAGGCAGGAGCAGGGAATTCCCAGGCTCATGTGTTTATCCGTGTGGAATGAAGGCCTCTCTAGACTCTAGCTAGCTCTTGTTGGGAGATGGCCGGTGGTGATATTTTCAAGGAGGAATCATCATCATATTACAAGATAATGTTAAAGGTTGTCCTGAAGAAGTGGATTAAGTTCTTGATGATTGTTCAGTCGGTTACTTGAAGTCAAAGAGTGTGATTGATAAGATGAGAGGAAGGATATACTTCATTTCTAGAGGATGCTCAATTGCTTCTTCTCAAACTAGAGTTTAATCAAGGTTTAGATTATAATGATTCTGGAATTTATACTTGATAAAGGTTGTACAGTACGTTGTACTTTATGCTCCAGTATTTGGTGGAAATAAGACCATCTTGAGCCTGGTGCCTGAAAGATATAGCCCAGTACATGTAGAGGCTGTTTAATGTTTCTAAAGAAAGGATGTAAATTCAGTTTGGATTTTGTTACTTATTTACCGAGTACGTATGTAGTGCCACTAGAGCTTAGAATTGTGAGAATTTTTTACAAAAGCTTATTTAGAGCTTGTGATATGTGTAGACATCTGACATACATTACATCATCAGGGAATAATTTTCCTCAAATTTTTTGATTAGCAATTTCAGCCGATGGATAAATATTTCAAATGAAATTCTGTACATTTCTATGGAAGAAAACTGCTACACAAAAGATATTTTGTATAGCAGTCATGCAAAAATGCATAGCAAATTGCGATGCGATACCAGGAAAATTATTCCCTGATCATGTATTTACATTAATTTCGAAATACTTGAAATTTATGTGCAAACTAATACCAGGTTACGATATACATCACTCGATACCCTTCTTACAAAAGGCCTCTGGGAACCGATCTTTCGATACATGATGCTATTTGCACTGACAGTATGTGTTTCCATGTTCTGGAAGTTGGACATTTGGAAACGGCTTATACATGTATGCAGAAATGTTGCACCTCCAGTAAGCTATTAAAGTAAGCTGCCTGCCATGTTTTTGAAAAAAGAGTCTATACATGTACATGTAGCATGAATATAGCCTACTGTATGGTACACATCGACATGTACATGTATACCATTATTTTGTAGTAGAACACAATAAGTTTGCAAACATGAATTAACGAGGAAAAGAATATCCATTCAATATGGTTTAGATATTGCCTTCAGACTGCAGTGAAAAAAATACACGGGGCTTGGGGCGAAATTGCCCCCAAAATGCTAAAAAGAGCCCCCGAAAGTCAATAAAGAGCCCCCCAAATTTGCATGGAGTTCAATGTAAAACAAATTAAAGAGTGTTATTTTCATGCAAGCAAGCTTGAAAAGTAGCCCCCAAAAATCGTTAAGTATTTTTCCCCTGCTTCAGAGGTTTAGATGGCAATACTTCAACCTAAATTCGCAAAAAAGCAGAAATATATGCCCAAATGTTCGATGTTGAAGTGCATTCGCGATATCTATCCAGGCTGGATAGATATGATAATTTACCAAATATATCAATTACCGGTAGTAGGCGGTTTCCTGGCAAAATTTGTATCATCACGTATTAGTCAAAACATATTCTTTCACATGATTGGTAATAAGAGCTTCCATTTCATTTTTGAGAGGGGGGGGGGGGGGGGGCGTGTCAAAAACTGGTCTATACTTTTAAGCATATAGGCCTGTAGTATGAAAATGACTAGCGTGGAAACACTAGGCTTCTTTCTTTCTTTTTGTTCAAATGATACATATTTGGTCAGTTTGATAATTTATCATTATTCATGAAATAACAAAAGAATTGATTTGTTTTTCTCTTTACCGCTATAATTTAACGATCCAATCTTGCATTAGCAGTGCATCAGTTTATAAGAAGATATCAAAACTTATTCACCTTTTTGGAATTCTTAATAATTAATAATTTCTAAAATTATCGAAAAGGAAGTGCAATCAGTTTGAATAACCAGAATAAATTTGTTAAGAAATATATTTCATATCCACCATATGTATGAATGGATAGAATACCTGGAATTATAATCAGTAATATTGGCAATATTGCTCATGAAAGGCATGAAATGTTACACAGCAAAGTGATAAAACAAGGGCCTGTATTAAAGGCTGTATCTCTTAACTGTTCTAATTTCCTCAATTTGCTGCAGATCAGATAAATGTAATATGCAATAAGAACTAATATCTGAAAAAAATGTACCGGTATTCAGATGCTCAACTATATTGCATTTTGCGCTTCATTATATTAATACATCCAGGGTTATTCCATTTAAGTTTACTGTAGCCAACTAGACATCGTAGACTATGCAGTAGACATCAGTGTCCCAATTTACTGTGGAGCCTGAGTGCTTTTCACCCAGATCAATTAGCAAATTTATACCAAATTGACCCAGTCTATTGTCTGGTGTTTGCACAATAATCCCTTTGCCTGCTTACACTATTAAACCCCATTTTATGGATTCTGTAATCAACTTTAATTGGGTAAAGTCACTAAAGCATATAATCAAGGCACACGTTGGACCTCCATTCATTTCATCAGAGGTTTTTTTGTGTTCAAAGTGAGGACTTTATAGAAAAATAAATTTTCATTTGCGAGTCTTCTAATTTTTCTGTTAATGTAATTTTTCTTTGACAGTGATAAGAAATAATACATTCAATTTTTAAAAGGCCTTTGTGTGTGCTTAGATTAAGGAAAGCAGTCACTCAAGTGAAGTCTGGGCACATTTTAGAATTAGACCTCCATTAATTTCATCAGAGGTTTTTCTTTGTAAGCGATGACTTTATAGAAAGACAACAAAATAATTTTCATTTGCGAGTCTACATGTAATTTCTCTGTAAATGATAAGGAATGAATTAAATGTAATTTATTTGACAGTGAATTAGAATTAATACAGTCAATTTTAAAAGGCCTTGGTGTGCTCTTAGATTTTAGGAAAGCTTTGTGTGCATTCTATTGTAGAATTTTGTGTAGGTTTCATCATTCCATCCTCAGAAGATGAATATGAAAATGTTATAGACATTTGAACTAAATTGGTAATTGCTGAAGCAAAAATTATATATTGTGAGAGATGTTTAAATACAGGAGAAAAAAAAAACAAGTATTAAACAATGTAGTTGAAAGAAACAGGAAGAATAGATGAGCGAAAGAGAGAGAAAGAGAGAGAGAGGGGGGTGGAGGGAAGGGGGAGGAAAGGAGGGAGTGAGTGAGAAAGAGGGAGAGAAAAAAGGAGGGGGGAGAATGCATAAAAGAAGGAGAGATTGAGAGAGAGAGGAAAATAAATAGCAAACTGATTTCTACCTGGATGAATAGCAAGAAATATCAAATTGAAAAGTGATACATAGTAAAATACAACTGCCCATTGATGTCTCAGCTTTCTCCTGTACTATTGCCCAGTGTGGAGGCCTAGAGGGAGGGAATGTGAGAGATGGAGAGAAAGGTGTGGGGGGAGGGGAGAATGCATAAAAGAAGGAGAGATCGAGAGAGAGGAAAATAAATGGCGAATTTATTTCTACCTGGATGAATAGCAAAAAATATCAAATTGAAAAGTGATACATTGTAAAATACAACTGCCCATTGATGTCTCATCTTACATACCATTGCCCAGTTATTCAAACCTTTTCTTATGATAATGAATGAAGAAATATGAAACTGCCATTTGTCTCTTTTAACGGAAGCTATGGCTATTTCTGCTCCATTAATTTCTGCACAGGAAATGAAATAATGGACTCAAGATATTTGATTCCCGTCAAAAAAACATACAAAGAAAAATCCAAATACATTTTCTTTCCTATGTTGATACTTGATAGGTAGAGAGAAGCAGAAGGGTGTACACTGTAGTGTATGTAAACTTGTAAAGGTATTGAGTTAATGCCCTTCTGGTTCCAAACAGACGCTATCATCCTGCTTTAAAGATCTGGTATTATTTTGGGAAAGGATTACGAAGGCACAACAATTTTGTACAAGAAAAATTTGATACTGAATTTATAATGTTATACACATCTGATTAGAGTACTTGTTGCATACATGTTCGCAATACTGTTTACAAAAAAAAACAATTAAATGCTAGAGTGTACACTGTACTGCACACTGTACATACATGTGTATTCAACTTTTCCCCCGTTTTTGTCCATCTCATGTTGACTCTCTTTGTTTCTCTCTCTGAGAGATATTGTTGAAGTGATTTTCCGCTAAAGTTGTACTTATAAAAAACTTATTATTATCCGGCTTTGGTATATTGATGTGATTGGATGGTAATTACCATGGTTACATCATCCACTTGAGAAAGGTTGTTTTTGTTGCTTTCCAGAGATTCTCAAATTCTATTGGCTCTTCCTATATGAACAAAGCCTTTTTATCCCTACTGCCTATTTCACGCCTCCTCTGTCTTTGCTAACGAGCAAGGTCATTAGCTTTGCATCAAAGCCCGTCAACAGACCAAGATGACTTTTCAATTCCATAGTCATGGGCAACGTATGGAATACAACGTTCCTTGCGTCAATACACCTACTTGAATGGAACAGTCTCTGCCTTCGTCTCAACTAATCAATACATGATATTTCTGGCTGTTATTTTTCCAGATGTTGTTTTCTCAGATCGCTTTAATTACTCTGTCAAATTTGTCGGGTGGGGGAGGAAGGTTTTGTCAATGTTTCGATCGTTTTTCATTTGACGGAGGGAGAAAAGGCGTATTTGCGTTGGTGGGCCAGTAATTGGAATCGGCCCATTTCGATCACACCTCACAGCATTTCAAAATAGCAAGCTGCAGCAGGATTCTACTATTGTTTGAGGCTTGAATACAGAGTATCCTTCCCCCTGCCAGACGATTGATTAGCATTTTTTTTTATTCCTTCAGGCTAGTAATATTTTGGAGCTTGCATATGGTAAGACGCGATGCTCAAGTAATTCCAGATGAAGGAGTCCTTGCAGGCAGCCCTCGCATGGAGTTGCATCGGTGAAGCTTGATCAGATGTTGAGTAAAATCTGTGCAATGTGATTCTAACTGTGCATCGGACACAAGTGCAATTTGTCAATTCTTGCCTTATGCTACCTCAAAATTAACAATCGCTCATCATGAGTCATCATTTACCTACTGTATACCATGAAGTAATGTGGACAAATCGTGCCACGATGGATGCCTAGATGCGTCAATCAAAAAAGCTGGTTTGGGTTCCTAAAGGACCCAGAATGTCCCGGAATCAAGCCACGATGCTGTGGCTGGATTTATACGCTGACGAAGGAACCCGATTTAAGCTCAGCGCCTGCTCCAAGAAAAAGATTGGGGAGACTGGAAAGACCTGCGGATTAATGATCGTCGGGTAATCACGCTTTGATGTTTATTATCGACAAGACCATTTTTTGTAATGTAATCAAATGTTATGCTTAAATATTTGTTACATGTATGCGCCATGTTACAAGTTATTTAATTCACCCGTTATGGATAATTGTATTTCAGTAGTCAGAATGCGACTTGCATACCATAATTGTTGCTAGGTAGGACAAACATTATGGCTTGCCCTACTGAACAACACCTAATGTATGCAATTAGTATTCTGACTATCAAAATACATTATTCATGACGGGTAAATGAAATAATTTGTTTATATTTGATTACGTTACGCAAAACGGCCTGTTAGGATTTAAGTGCATGCTCATATACATGTATGCATTTAATACTTGATTTGAGAATTTTATAAATTGATAATGTATGAAAACAATTAAAATGTCATATTTCCCCTCTCAGTTGTTTTTGGTGTAGTTATTAGGATATTGAGAAAACAACTGAATATTCAACCCATGGACCTACAGCTTTGTGTCTTATCCAAGGGACCATATAGGGGCATTTAAAAGTGTAGAAGTGTCGTAGTCGAGTGGTTTTAGCACTTGACTTGAAATTTGAAGGTCGTGGTTCGCTCCCCGATACGGCACTATAATGTCCTTTGGCAAGGCATTAATCTTCATTTGCCACACTCGACCCAGGTGAGGTAAATGGGGTACCTGGCAGGATCCATGTCTGTCTGGAGAGTGGAAATGCCTTCCCAAGCAGTTGAGGGTTCAAAGCCCTGCACCAATTTCTTTTGGCAAGACGTTTACCCACATTTGCCACTCTCTACATTGATGTAAAGGTTACCAGGCATTTGCTGGGGTAATAATAATTGCAGGGCCATCAGATAGAACAGCACTGATGCTGATTAGGTGTCCCTGGCCTGGGTAAACAAAAGTATTATTGTTATTATTATTATAATTATTTTATCAAGATAAATATGTATTTCATAAGTTTTGTCCTTTTTCATCCTGTCTAAGGACAACCACTAATAATGTTATGAATGTTGCATAAATCAATATGCCATCTAATGTACCAGACTATACATTTTTTATTGAGTCGGAAATGAAAAGAGAAAGTGGAGGCGGCGCACACTTTTGATTCAGCGGCTACTAATTAATTGGAGACCTACTATCACCGTATAATGTTTTGAATTACCATGGAAACCAAACATCAACATCATTTGTACATTTCTGGTAGATTTACACTGGCATTTCCTTTGATCCTGTACCCGTTGTAAATTACAGGGGAATAAAAAATAGGGTTGGCAAACAAATGGTAGAAGGGGAAAAAACGAGATGGGGCCTCTCTTTCCCTTTATCCTTAGTTACATTATTAGAGAATAACTGGATAGCAACATAACACCATTTTTAGTGTTCAATATTCTGTTGAGTATCATACGCATAGTACTTCACTCTCTCTCCCCTCCCTCTCCCTCTCTCTCCCCCTCTCTCTCCCCCCTCCCTCTCTCTCTTTCCCCCTCTCTCTTTCTCTTTCTCTCTCTCTCTCTCTCTCTCTCTGGGATCTCTCTTGCAGATCTATTTAACCCTTCATTCAGACTACCAACATTTGTAGTATAGCTGTACAAACCTTGTCTAGCTATACGACAAGTCATTACTTTGTTCCTAGTCTGAACTTCATAATAAAGAAACGTCATATGAAGAAACATTGCAAAACAAAACTCGTGTTTGAGCATCCTTTGAAATATTATTTGGAACAAAAATTAAAAAAAGAAACAGGGTCCCGCTTCAATGTGAACGTTGTATCATACAAAAAGTCGTATAGTGGGTGGGGCTTACCAGCAGCAGGCACTGATGATTGGCTAGCTGTCATGTCGACTGACCTTGTCAAAATTAGTTTGTTTACACGGTTCTTTATACGATGCTGTTTTGTAAACTAGTCTGTACGCTCCTTTTGCCATACGACGTTTCTTTATACAACGTTTCTTTATACAACGTTTTTTATACAATGCTTTTTATACAACGTTTCTTTATATGACGTTTCTTTATATGACGTTTCTTTATATGACGTTTCTTTATACAACGTTTCTTTATACAACGTTTTTTATACAATGCTTTTTATACGTTTCTTTATATGACGTTTCTTTATATGACGTTTCTTTATATGATGTTTCTTTATACAACGTTTCTTTATACAACGTTTCTTTATACAACGTTTTTTATACAATGCTTTTTATACAATGTTTCTTTATACGACGTTTCTTTATATGACGTTTCTTTATATGACGTTTCTTAATCGTATAAATCTCCTGTCTTCTGAAAAAGCTGTTACTCTCTTTGCTTTGGCTGCTATGCTAGATATAGATTGAAAAGAATCCATAGTCATATGAGCATAACAAGAGAAAATGGGCTATTCAGATATTCCACAGATGAGTTGTCATGCTCAATGTCAATAATCTATTAATAGTTTCTGTTTTATTATTTTTTGGGGCCTATTCTCTATCTGAAATAATTCATACCACATTTGTCCTTTCTCCTTTGTATGCTTATTTTGTCTGTTTGTTCGAACACGGAATCTCTGGTGAGGAGCTAAGCTTTTAGAACATGCGTATATACATGTTTATACATGTATATGTTTATACATGTATATATACATGTTTATACATGTTATTAGCAATGAAAAAAGGGAAAGGGAGTCGCTCAATATATCAATAAACTCAAAATATTTATTTTTAATAGCTAAGCAACATTTGGCAACTGGCCAAATATCACATTTACATGTATTTTAGCCCTGATTTTCTATTTTTGTTTAGACATTTCAATACAAGTAGCTTTAATACAGGTTGTAAGTGGATCTGTTTCCATTTTTATGGTAAACATTATATGAAGGCTGTTTAAATTCAAGTGAGATTGATATACATGTATTCTTAGCATTGAAAAGGCAGAAAAAGAGTTAAATACATCTACATACATGTAGTTGACCATAATTATGTAAAGTGTAATTACATGTATCTTGTCTTTTCACCCATTTCTTGAAAAAAGGCTGTATGTATTGATTAATGAAATTAATTAATTGGTATCATCTATCTATAGTAAAGTTGCTGTAACTTGTTGATGATCCAATCACTTCATAATTTCCTTTTAAGTGTACTTTTCATTTTATTGTCTTATCCATATTTGTAAGATATATTTTATTGTATTCTATGACTTTGCATGTTTTCATGAAAAAGGTGAATAGATTCGATGCCATTCTATTCAATTCATTGAAAATATGTATTCTTCTTAATTCATTTTCTTTTTTTTAAATTGAGTGATTAATTATCGATTAGTTAACCAATCATAGTATTCTTGTAGAGGTGTTGGGGTCTAGTGGATAAGTCACCAACTGCAGATCACAAGGTACGGAGTTCAAGTCCTGCCGAGGCACTTAAGTCCTTTGGCAAGACGTTAATCTACATTTGCCACTCTCCACTCAGGTGTAAAGGGGAACCTGATATGCTTGAGCCTCTAGTTACTTTGGCAGCTCGGCTATTACCAGGGTAATATGCGTAAAGCGCCATGAACGTCAGAGCCTGGTGGATACCGGCGCAATATACATGTATGTAAATATCCATATTATTTTTTTCCTCTTCTTTCTTGCTTCCATCATGCAGGAGAGGCATCTCATCTCGCAATGACAGCCACACCACTATCCCCCTCCCTGAGAGACCGGAAGACGTTCTCCCGTTCCCTTTCATCCAGACCGTCAGCCGTGCCTTGGACTTCTATCTGACGTCATCCAGCGGTCCGGAGTCTGCGTCAACGGCGGAGGAGGAACCGCAGAACGTGCTCGTCTCGTCGTTCAACAATGGCTGGACTACTTCAGGCAACTCGACAGAGAGAAGCAGTCTCTTTTCATGGGGAGATGATGTATGTATATACTTTTTTTTCTTTTTTTGTATGCACAAGTGCATCTTTAGCATTTGATTTCAAGTGGATTTGGCGCCAATATTATTATCATCATCATCATCATCATCAAGCCTTTTATTAAGTCAAAGCAGACCGGGGGCCAAATATCTGAAAAAGCGGCTCCCGGTCCTTAAATTTTTTAGAGGACCGGGAGCCGTTTTCCAGGACCAGGAGCCGTTTCCAAAATTGATGAAAATATGTATTCCTTTAAATTATTTGTTAACCGTTACCTTTTATTTATACATACGGTAGTTTAATTTCTAGTTTAAATGTTGAGCACTCTAATATTAAATCACTCATACCTTGGATAAATCTGTCATTTGTAGTTGTTGTTGTTGTTCATGTTTAATACTATTTTTATGCTGTTAAATGCAAAAATTGATAATGTTAGAAAGGGGGGAATTAAATTATTTTTACAATTTTTTTCATGCAGAGCTGCCAACCTGTCACTTTCAAAAAACATATTATTCAGCTTAATAGAAAAAGCATATTTTAGGTGAAAAAACAGATTTTGCCTGTTTTACGTTTTTGTTATTTTCCCTATAAAATGCTATTGCATTTATGTTTCTTTGAATAAAAACGCATTCAATCATTGAGAGCGGCCGACCTGTCACTTAAAAAAAAAATAACAAAAAAAATATTTAAAAAAAAAAAAAAAATTAGAAAATTAAAAACAAAATATTTGTTAAATATATTTACCTATTTTATCAGAAAAATCCATTATTTAAAACATCACAGAATTTTAGTCAATGAGTACGAAGGTCGCTGAATTGCGGCGCAACACACGATGATGTTCTATGCCGAAGGTGCGGCACACATTGGTGCTTAATTGCGGTCGAATCAAGGCAAGTCTGGAGTTGCAATAAACTTTGTACATAACGTCAATGCATCAGCAGGTCCGGTGTTCGTTTTTCATTTGACTTTTTGAAGATACCATCACATTCGAAGGGCATGCGATAGGCGAAAAAACTGGTAACAAAATCGCTGATTTCTTGATTTTTAGGGCTTTTTTGGTGAAGTTGTTTCTTAAAACTGGGCCAAACCCCCGTGAGCTTTGGAAATATGGCTCCGATTCCGCATTTTTGACAGCAAAATTTGGCTTTTGGGATGGATTTTTGGAAGTTACATCGGGACTTTCTTGTACTGACACTGTGTGTGTAGTGCAGTGCACTGATTATGTCATTTGTGTGTGTATGCATGGCCTGGGGAAATGCTCTCGTCTTTGAGTGGTGTACATCCCCTGTATTGTGTGAAATGTACATGAGTGCGCGCTACAGGAATCGCCAACACAAAGCAATAGCGAAACTATGCATATGCTCGTTCTCACAGCCAGCCGCTAACCACGTTCGCACAGTCAAACTTTTAGACGGAGTGAGAGTGTTGTTCGCGTACTCTCGATCTCAGCTAGCGGTCTGCACGCCGCTGCTAGCCCCCATAGCGGTGGCGCTAGGAGTAGGATATAACGGCCGCTCGTATTCGTGCTGCAATTGTTTCTGGGCGATTTTAATTAGGATTCTCATTATAAAATGATTTGTTAGGGTTCATTCAGTCCACGTTTTACTCGTATCAAGTAAGTTTTTGTCACATTTGTGAACATTAAGTGCTAGACATGTGGAAGTTTATGAAACAGAGAATATTAATTCTCCCAGACCGGGCGCCAGAAATAAAAAATGACCGGCGCCCGGTATTCATTTTTCCCGTCTTACCGGGCGCCAAAAGTCAGGGACCGGGGGGTAAAAATCGCCCGGCGCCCGGTTAATAAAAGGCTTGATCATCATCATCATCATCATCATCATCATCATCATCATCATTATTTTCTCTTATCACCATAATCATTATCATCCTCATCCTCATCATCCTCATCCTCATTCTCCTCATCATCCTCATTCTCCTCATCCTCATCCTCATCATCCTCATCCTCCTCATCATTATCATCCTCATCCTCATCATCATCATCATCATCATCCTCATCCTCATCATCCTCATCCTCATCATCCTCATTCTCATCCTCATCCTCATCCTCATTCTCGTCCTCATCATCCTCATCCTCATCCTCATTCTCATTCTCATCATCATCATCATCATCATCATCAACATCATCATCCTCATTCTCATCCTCATCATCCTCATCCTCATCCTCATTCTCATTCTCATCATCATCATCATCATCATCATCATCAACATCATCATCCTCATTCTCGTCCGAATCATCCTCATCCTCATCCTCATCATCCTCATTCTCATCCTCATCCTCATTCTCGTCCTCATCATCCTCATCATTATCATCATCATTATCATCAACACCACCACCACTACCACCTTCATCATCATTATCATCCTGATCCTCCTCCTCCTCATCGTAATCCTTATCCTCATCCTCATTTTCGTCCTCATCATCCTCATCCTCATCATCCTCATCATCATTATCATCCTCATCCTCATCCTCATCCTCCTCATCATCCTCATTCTAATCCTACTCATCCACATCCTCATCCTCATCCTCATCCTCCTCCTCCTCCTCCTCCTCCTCCTTGATCCTCCTCCTCCTCCTCCTCATCCTCCTCCTCCTCCTCCTCCTTGATCCTCCTCCTCCTCCTCATCCTCCTCCTCCTCCTCCTCCTCCTCCTCATCCTCCTCATCCTCATCATCCTCATCCTCCTCCTCCTCCTCCTCTTCCTCCTCCTCCTCCTCCTCTTCCTCCTCCTCCTCCTCCTCCTCCTCCTCCTCCTCCTCCTCCTCATCCTCATCCTCATCCTCATCATCCTCATCCTCATCCTCATCATCATGCTGTCAAATAATTCATTCTTACCAAAAAGTACATGTATGTGAGCAATGCTCTTTCCATCTCATTGCTTTGCCAATTTTGAAGGTAACGTGCATGATTGCATATTTGCAGATGCTTTATTTCTCATGTGTGTCCATCTCATTTTTTAACCAGCATAATTTCAGAAACGTGAATGGTATAATACACTTTACGTCATCATTATTTAAAAAAATGATGCGGTTTTGCCGCGTCATATCTGAACAAGGATTTAGCCTTGTACAGCTTGTGCTGCTGTACTATGCATTTTTCATTCCAAAGAAATAATATTACTACCGTTATATGCATGTTATTGTTATCTGAATGATTTTTTAGAGCCAAAAGTTCCATTGACTTTACGCATTGTATATGTTTTCACTGACAGCAATGAAAGGGGATCTCTTTGGAGAGATTCAGTGACATATTACCGTCAGGAATAATCTTTTTTCTTTTTTCCATTGTAGAGAAAATATCTTACATGTAGGTACCCATTTTCTATACCTAGGCGAAGAAAGGCAAAATCAGACAAAATGCTTTAAACGGGCCTGAGAGGAATATGAAATGAATATTGGATTTAAAGGAAGAAAAATATTTAAAAATGGTGACTCGTTTCAGAAATTCTAATTCTGTCAACTAAATATACCTTCCGATTTCAGGCCATTGAAATGCTAAATTGTTTTAATAAAAGCTGATACCCTGTAGCTGCTATTCGTAAAGCTATACATGTTCACTATTATTTAAATTCCAGTGAATAAATCGTTACGCAGTGCCTGGGCGTCATCTTGGTAGTGTTTGTATGATCTTGTTTTTTGTTTATTTGACAGGAGTTTGACAAGATCTCGGCAAAGCGTGTACAGCGCATGTTTGATGAGATTGACAGAATGCTCTACGAAGGGCAGAAAATCACGCTGTCAAGCTCACAGCTCCACAACGAATGTAAAGTGTGGAAGACTCGCTTCCCACATCTCAGGTACACACATCAATTCTTTGTCTCTGTCTCTTGCTCTCTCTCTCTCTCTCTCTCTGTGTCTCTCTGTCTCTCTCTGTCTCTATGTCTCTCTGTCTCGCTCTCTCTCAGTCTCTGTCTCTCTCAGTCCCTCTCAGTCTTTCCCTCTTCTCCCTCTCACTCTCTCTCTTGCTCTTTCTGTCTCTTGCTGTCTCTCTCGCTCTCTCCATCTATGTCTTTCTCAGTCTCTCCCTCTTCTCTCACCCTCTCTCTCACCCTGTCCCTCTCCCCTCTCTCTCTCACCGTCTCCCTCTTTCCTCTCTTTTTCACCCTCTCCCTCTCTCTCTCTATTTCAACCCTTCTCTCTCTCTCTCTCTCTCTCTTTGTGTGTCAATCTCTCTGTCTCTCTGTCGATCGCTGCGTCTCTCTCTCTCTTTAATGGATTCTACACACTGTTTGGAACCATAGGTAAAGTGAAAAGTGTCTAGAGCAGAAGCTCAAGAAAATTTCAAGAAAGAAAAAGATCTTGAAATGCAAAATGATGTATACATACATTTCACACTGTATTTCTCCCAAGTTTTTCAAAGCAATATTTTCAGCCATGTTAAAAACAGGTCTTCTGTAATTCAAAATAGATTAATTACTTATGAAGTTAGAAATTACAGAACAATGTTTTTGCTTCGTTAAAGGGATCCGGTAACCTTGTCTCAGATTCTGAAACAAAATTCTGGATTTAGCTCATGATGCAATGATAATTATAAACCTTTAGGTCAGTCAGGAACCCCATGACTTTTACAAGCCGATCGCCTGTCTGATTATCAAGATATTTATGATTGGAATTACACATTTTGAAAACCGTTTGCCGGTTTTCAGAACACTACAGTCTATTGGGGAAAACGAGTATGGTAAAACCGGTCACTCAAAGATTTTTACTTTTTTGAGGCACTTCTTGATCATTTTGAAGCGCAATTTTTTGTAGGGCTTCAATATTACACCATTTCACAGACACTGATAACACGTAGGGCCGTGTACCTCAGATTTAACATTGTTAAACGATCCCTTTAAAGCAATGTAAACAGGCATGTTGTAGATTTTTTCACAAATGAATGAAATGGAAAATAATTGATATAATTTTTTAATGAAGAGTATTTCATGACCAAGTTACTGTTTTCTATTATTAGAGGAAGTACTATTAATTCAGAAGTGATAGGGATAGATATTGTCTGTGACTGGAAACAAAAACCTTTTAAAATACAGTAAATAATGATAATAATATCATACTATTCTTATCACAAATGTGTCCCCATCTGCTTTTATGGAAGAAAAGGAAAGAAAAAGAAAAAAAAGAATAGAGAAAGAAAAGAGTGAGGTATGTTCAGCATACTTCTGTAATAAGTCTTGTAAGTAAAGTGATGACAATTCCTGAATCTTTGGTCCGTAGAATCCTTGGAAGTCAACTCGTAGCGCCAAGTGATGAAGGCTTTCAGCTATACCCTCAAGAGGAGCCCTCATCACCGACCACCGGTGTCTTACTCGACATCGCCGACCATGAAGTACCTGGTAGATCAACTCAAAATAGACATGGGTAAGAGTTTCTTCTCGTAATGAAAACATGCTTGATTGATTATGTCATGAATTCATTGCGTTTTGTACAGTACATGCTCCTGGGAGAATTTGTCAAGATGGGTTTCCTACACCAGCCAAATCTTGAACTGTTTCCAACTGGTGAGGTTTTCTTTGAAGTGACTCGGTAACATTGTTGATGCAAAAACAGCGTAATTTTTTTATGAAATGTTACTTATTATATTCCTTCTACTGTACTGGCCCTCTAACATGCAAAAGAATCCTGGACAAAATTCTCAATCCACAAAGATATTTATGGTTTTCTTTGAAGGCGTCACTGTTCGACACCCTCTAACAGTAAATTCTCCTAGCCATTTTTGAATTTGTCCAATGGTTTTTCCATGAAAATAAGACATAAGACAGGCTTTAAAAAATCTTTCAACACTGAAATGTCTGGAGTGGTATATAGAGCCAATTTATTGCTTTGTGACAATTTACATTCACCTAAAATGGAATTAAATTGTTATAATATACACTGTAGTTGGGAGAATTAGGAAATTGATCAGATCGGTGTTTCCCAATTTTTATCATTAATGATGGTCTTGTTTTCACTCAAACTTTCAGATTTTCTTTAATTGTACATCTAGCATTAAAGTCACTACCTTAGCATCATTTTCTCTCATCTGAACAATGTTACCAAGTCCCTTTAATACTGAATACCATTAGAGATTGATAAATGATATATAGATGCATATTTGAAGCCTAAAATGAAAGGTACACATGTACATTAAATCAAGGTAAACAATAAATGAAATTGATATTGAAATATATGATAGATATTTCGACCATGATTTAATCAATTGCTCCATGGCCTTGTTATTTCATGAATGAACAGAACAAACAACAGCTACCCATTGCGGAAGCTTAAAATGAATACCATTAGTGAATAGTGGAAAAAAAGCAATTAAGCACTTATTTTAAGCATTACATCAAGGGTACATTTCGGTAAACAATAAAGGAAATCGATGTTGAAATAGACGGTAATTATTTCAACCTAGATGCAGAACAGTTCACTTGCAAGGTAACTCATAGTCATTGTAGTCGATTCCATTGATACAGTATGTGGGCAACTGGAAGTGATGTGTGAAGGTGAACGAGTGATCAAAATAAAACAAGGCCGATTCAATTGATTGATCCCTTGAATTATGACAGGCATTCCTCATTTACCGTGAACTTCGATTTGCACAAATTGATAGAAAGAAATTTATACAAACAAAACAAGACACATTTGTCTGGTTACCAGGTGAAATATTTGTAAATGGTCACTTAAATCAAGTTTTATTGTGTGGAAATGCAAGTTATTTAAGCTCTCTGTTTCTAAAAAACAGACTAAATACCCCCCCCCCCCCCAAAAAAAAAAAAAAAAAAAAAAAAAAATACAAAAATACAAAAATACAAAAATACAAAATACAAAAAAAAAAAAAAATAATAATAATATCCTATTTCAATATTGTTTGGAAATTGATGACTAGAAATAAAATATTGAAGTTGTTACCTGCCTAACAGTTCTACACACTTAAAAGAATAATGTAGATCTATGCATTTTTTTTTCTTCCCCCTTCTTATATCTCTATGTATCTCATTCTAATTCTATCCCTCTGCGCCTCAGAAAAGTTTATTAGATCGATGGCGCATAATAAATGCTGTATTATTATTATTATTATTACCATGGACAGACAGTCAAAGGGAGTCTCTTGCAATGAGGTTCCACTGTATAGTACCGACTGTAAGATGAATTAAAGTCAGTAAATGTGTTCAATTTTGAAATAATCCTCTGTTTCTCCTGTCTTAATACAGCCTGAAGTTATCAGGTCATCACATACGCCCCATCCCAAGTGTGGACACATTCTCCTACCCTGAGATGACGGTCGTGGATCATGTGAACACACTAGAAGAAGAGATCATTGAATCTGATGGAACGGTAGAAGAATTCTTTGCATACGATAAAGCAAGACAAGCGTAAGTGGAGTTCTTATTCATAGTTTGGAAGTGTATATTCCCCCCCCCCCACCCCTCATCCACCCTATTATTCTTGCATTTATTCTTTAGGTGATGCTTGCTGAATGCGAATGTGTCATTCAAACTTCATTTTGATCCATCAAAACATCCAGGTATTTCTGGGAAACGGGGCCCCCCCAAAAAAAACAAACAAAAAAAACACCACTAAAGCAAACACCACAAATGTCAAAGTTCAAGATTGTGAGAGATTGAGACAAACGCATGTGTGCTCACCAGATCTAAATTCAGGTGTGTATAAAAAATAAGAGCTTTAAATGTCTATGATATACCTTCTATATGAAATGGTGAAGTAAATCCAGACATTCGTCTAAACTCACGTCTCTTAGTAGAAAATACTGTAGGTTGTTAACCATTTGTGTTTTTATTCCTCAAAAATCTTTCCATGTACTACTAGTTTTGCAATTTCGTCTGTTTAAAAAGCATTGCTGTAGGCCAAATAAAATTGTCTTGCAGTTACAATAAAGAACCTTACTTTGCCATATTTACGACGTCGTCTGCTCCCCCAAGGAAGCTGCCATTTTGTCGAAATTTCCCTTCAAAACTTCCGGGTTGTGACGTTGTTCCTGGTGTAGCTCGCTGTGTGCGCGTTATATGCAATACAATGCAATACAATGATCTGCAGTGATTACAGTTTACAGGAAAATGTACGTACGCGATATCAGTCGAATCCATGCAATACGTCACAGAACGGGCCTTGCGCAAACACACTGGCGGCGTTCTGGAAATTCTCAGAGCCGCCAAAGAACAAGGATTCTGAAGTTACCCTTTTCATCAAATGTATGATGTTTTATATTTTTCAGATAATTTTTTTAATGGCCTACAAACTGAATTTAACATGTACTTTGAGGTTGATTCCCTTTAAGACTTGGAATTATACTATGGTGTGCGATTTATGCCCTTAAAAGTTCTTGAACCAGATATATAATTAGAGGGAAAAAACCCTTAGAAATTATGATCTTTACAATATATTTTTCCTTCAATAATGAACTATCAAAAAGTGTAAATTCTTAAAGGTAATACAAAGTTTTGGGAAATTTTGAAAATTGGGTGGGTAGTGATTCTTTACAATTTTGATATATTTGGATGCCCCTGTGGATGTATTATAAGCACTAGAAAATTTAGCCCCTAAAACACTTTTGTTTTCAAGTAAAATTGAATATAAAAATTTACCGGTGCTCCCGGTAAATTTTGATAAATTTCAAATGGCGCCTACGGCCGTACGATGGTAGCTGCGACCATGAAATTCTCAGAATATGCAGTTATGATATATAATTTCCAAATGGGAATAGCCAATCGGTCGATTTCAGCCAAGAAACATTGTTTTATAGCTTAATTAATATCTTGACCTTGAGAGGGAGCTATACAACATAAAGAGTTTATTATCTACAATTTCATAACTTTAGACTCGATTTCAACCGCGACAACGATCAATGAATATTGTAGGATCGCATATGTTTCCAATATGTTCATTTGAACCAAATTCATGACCCCATACCAAAACTTTGTATTACCTTTAAGATTTGTGACCACGATTTGTACATCCCTTGATAATCCAATGCCAGGAATGGTTAGAGGAACTACTGGCATGAATGGCCAGCCATACTTCAAGTCCAACTTAAGTTGATCTTAGTCTTCGTGAAACACCCCCACAAGGGAAGTAGTTGTGATGCCCTTCTGGTTCCAAACAGACAATCTGGGACCTGTTTCACAAAGCCTTTCTTCAATGACAAATGACAAAAATCAGTGACATTTCTGCTGATAACCAATCAGAAGCAAGGATTTCAGTAGCTTATAACAAAATATGTCATTTGTCACTGATGACAAGTTTTGTGAAACACCACCCCCCCCCCCCCCCGATCTTCATTCTCCTGTGAAGATTGCAGAAGTAACATCTCTTTCAATTGAATGTATTTTTCAATTGATTTTTTTCGAGTAAATTGTATCTTGCTTTTTCTACTTCCAGAGATGATGATAATCATGAGAGGAAACTGGATCATACGGCGCCAAGAAGAGAAGGCTTTCCCCCACTCACACCCAGTGCGTGCATACAGAACACGGTGCTTAGTCAAACCTTTGATGTCCTATGGGCTGAAGTAGTCACATGGATGAGGTTACTTATCAAGATACATCAAGAAGGTAATAATAATGATAGCGCTTAATACATCTATGATGTCTCCAAGCGTTTTACAGATATACTACTACCCTGATCATTGGATTCAATACTTTCCCGCACGCACTGTGTGCACAATCTCCACTCCCACAATCTCCACTCCCTGAGGAGCATTCCAGCCAGGCGTTACTTGAAACTCAAAATCTGTTTGACCAACAATGACGGCCGCATCCTACCGGGTACCCATTTTAACACCTGGGTTGAGAGCAGCAAGTGCAGGTTAATATCTTGTCAAAGAATAGTAGTGCCGTGTCGTGATTCGAACCCTCAACCTTCGCATCTCCAGTCAAACTTTGAGCAAGACTGGGTCAATATCTTACCATTTTGATGATGCCAAACTTCACAGTATACACCAATGATTAAATGTTACATGATCAACCTTTCCCAATAGCTTCCACTCACCTTCTTTCTCAATGCAATCGCATGACCGGAACTCGACTTTATCTTTAAAAATGAAAATGTATGGGTTTAATTCCTCAGTCACTCCTTTGCGTATTTGGCTTGCGTATTGCTGCATATTTTTTGCAAGCCATTTTAACATTTATTATGAATTCTTGATATCAAGAAATGATTTTTTGTTGTAAAGCAATGGTAATTCTTGATATCAAGAAATAGGAATAAATGTTAAAACAAATGTTAAAACGCAAAGGTGTGACTGAGGCATAAGGAATGCGTTTTCTAATTTAATGCAAGGAATATTTGCCATGGAACGGCATTGATGAGACGATGATAACACTGAAATGACATTCCAGCTAAGCCTTGCAGAAATTGTATCACAAGTGTTTCACCAGACCAAAGGCTATATATCAACGTGGACCAATCCTTTATATTCTTGTAATTTCTAGATAAAGAGAAGAACCTAATGAGCCGACCAGCCGTGGAGCCTGATCATCCAGATACCAATCTGACACCTACCATGGCACCTACCTACGTCATACCACTCAGCCCCAGCCCTCTGGGGGTGACGACAGGAAGATTCATGGACCCGCCTAGCAAACTGGCTCCTATAGGATCTGTAAGTGTATGAACCTATTTTTGGGGGACAGGATTCACTTGTCCTTCAAAGGTTCTATGTCCCATTTGCAGGCCCCAAAAAACGAAAAAGTTAAATTCCTACTGCATTTGAAAGATAATACTAATTTAGAACTTCCCTAAAAAAAAGGGGGCTTGAAAACGTCTTTAAGTGGGAAAATAATGAATTTTAGTTGTCAAAGAAGAAAAAAAGCCAGTCAGTCACTCAATAGTGTCTGATAGTGAAGTCTAGCAAGTTAATGGGTTTCCTTGCATGATTTGAATATTAGGCCACTGCTAACGTTTAAATTTCACAGATAGGACATACATGACATATTCATAACTCCTGCAAAGCTCTACAGAATTTGATGTTTGCTGCAAAAGGGACATAGTATCTTTAATTATTGACAACAATGCTATTTTTCTTTTATCGCTACATGGTTAAAAACAAATGTTATGTCTCTGATAATAATGTACATGGGAGGGAATGTTTTTTGAAAAGTTAAACATTTGCAAATTTTGATTAAAAAAACAATGATTTTGAATTTCCCAATGTGTTGCTTATTAAAGGATTTTAAATCTTATTTTCCTTTTTAAAATTCCTGACATCGAATGCAAGATATTTATTAAAAAAAAATGGATGCAGTATGTCAAGAACACTTCCCCTTTTCTGCTTATGCATCTTGCATATTTTTTGATGCTCTGAATCAAAAGTTATTGGGACAAACTATAAAATGTGGAATGATTGTCACAAAAGGGTTAATATGAAATATAAATATTTTACCCAGTATTAAGCTTATTTAAAATACTAAGACAGCTCAAGCTGATTAGTTTTGAGGCTAGGATTAGCAGGCATATTGTCATATGCAGTCATTATAAGCTGCACTCAATTATGAAGTGCGTTTAATACAAGTTGATCACACATTATTTTGGATAGACTATGTGACATCACAATACTTTTCTGCAAGGAATTTTGCCTTATAGACAGCTGTAACAGTGAAATGCTTAGACATATGTTTAGAAGCTCACTGACCTCTCAAATTTTTGTATTAACCCTTTTAGTTCCGTGTGGGACCATCTACGTCCTTCAACTGGCAGGCACCAAAGTCCAAATCGCTGACCGGCGTGATGACCATCTCGTCAAAGGCACTTCATATTCGACAGGGAGAGAAAGACAGGGTACCTTCTGCTATGACGTAAGTACAAGAGATTCACAAAATCGATTCCCTGTAATAATACTAGTCATAATACTCCCTGTATGGTAACTGACAGGTGGTTATTTGATCAATTCAGCTCTCAATTAACATAAGAAAAAGGGGATCATGGGGGACCAGTGGGTACCGCTTAGGTATTGTTGGCTTTATAGAGGGCGCAAGTAGATACAAGTAGTGCAGTCCCGCTCTAATACATTGTTTTTAAGCGCTTCACATTTGTAATTATTACTATCCCGGTCATTAGATTCAATTTCTAATCCGCACATGATGGTACACATGCTCCGCTCCACTGGGGAGTATACTAGCAAGCACCATGTATATACAATATCGTAGACACACAGTCATCACAGGTTGTTCATGTGTATAATGCAGTTTGCCGTTGTCACAAAATTACGCCCCTTGATGATATCCAAATTATTTTCAATGTCTCCTTTGTTTAATGTTACAGAGGAAAAAAAACACAGAAGCTTAGTATTGCTAGTACTATCCTGTTATCATCTAAATTCAAAGAAATTGGACCAAAGTTTTTTGAGGGCTTACGAATATACATGACCTTAAAGGCAGTGTAGCATAACAAGACTGTGTGTCTTTCCCGCGGCCTGACTCGGGGGCCAATCGGGTATAATACGACTACGTCCATGCAACATACGCGAAACGGAAGCGTGAGGAGAACTTCAGTCTGTTTCGCGAACGCTAGCGCGCGCTGACCATGTAGAGTACCGTTAATCAAGTCCATTCGTTTATGTGCAGTCGTCCAAAAGAAGTTGTATATGGCTTTAATAAGTATTTGCCATGCTACACCCCCTTTAAAACTTGTGCAATCATCTTTTGCAGTGAGGAATCTCCTGCGCTGCTCCCAGCCACCAAGGGAATCAGCAGCAGACCTACCAGTACGAGAATATCTGACGTTCCCGGCCATCGTCTACCATCGGCTAGGGTTGGTAGGAGGAGTCTTCGACCCATCGAGAGGGCTAAGACACCCAGCGTACCGGGCATGGATGCTCTTATTACGGGCAAGAGAATGTGAGTTGATTGTGCATTCGAACCTGTCTATAGCGACCGCCCAAGGGAAACACAAAAAGTGGTCTTTGTAGACAGGTTCCTTCAATACATGTTTCAATGAGAATCCATTTTCGAGGGAAACAAAAAATAAGGTCTTTGTAGACAGGTGGTCTCTAAAGCCGGCTTGACTCACCATTTCATTGCTTTTTCTGGGGCAGTATTCTGATATTCTTTTATGTTGGGGTAAAAATGATTGTCATAACAAACTCGAAACGCGTGGAACTATAGCTTACCTATGGTGTTGTATACGCAAATGCCTCTTATAACTTGAGGGAACGCAGCCAGCTTTGGGCAGACTTTAACAAATGATTTGTCCCAGTTTTAATTTGTTACGACAGTTAACATCGTTTTGCTAAAGTAAAAGATACCACCCCTGGTGACTCCATAGTTCTCTCAAGTTTCTTTGATTAGCAAGAAGATTGATCTCAGAAATTAAAACAGAGAAACCTTTAGAGTATATTAGAGACACGGAACAGAGACTGTTTTAAAAAATCAGAGAAACAATATTGAAGTTGTGAGTTCGTTTTTGAATTGTCGCAAAGATCACAAAATGTAGCGAGCAATAATAAACTAAATGCAACTCGGATATAAAGCTATAATGTCAAGTTGCACTGCACACTTTTTGCTCTATTAATTTTGAATGTTATAGATCCCTTCTATTTTCCAAAGAAATTTGTCTGTTATGTTTGTTTTTATACTTGTAATAGGGCTGGACACTGTAATTCAGGCACCCAAAAATGTCCCAAAATTACAGGGGTACCTTTCTGGAGCTCCTAATATCTCATTCAGGAACCTTTGTAAACAAAAAAAGACAAAATTGTTGTTGAGCCTCTTTTTTAAAACAGATTGATGAACAGTACAACATCAGGAAATGACTTTTTGCCACTCTCCACCCAGGTGTAAATGGGTACCCAGAGCTGCCAACCAGTACGATTTTATCATATTTTGTACGATTTTTCCTCAAAAAATACAATTTTCAAAAAAAAAAAAGTATCCTACAAGCATCTCACATCGGCAATTTGGGGATGTTCATTGGTTCATCGAACACATCAGTCATGACAAAATCATGCATATTCAACCATTGCATTGGTCCATTACAAAATTTCTTCCTGTATGTAGGAACTTATGCAAATTGGAACCCCCCCCCCCCCCCATTTTTGCAGTGAGAAAGTACTTATCAATCAAAAATAGGATTTTTATTTTTAATTTGAAAATAAGATTTTTTTGTGGAAAATAATAGGATTTTTGTTTAGTTTAGGTTAGCAGCTTTGGGTACCTTATATGCTTGAGCGCTAGTTACTTTGGCAGCTCGGCTACAACCAGGGTAATATGTGTAAAGCGCCATGAGCGTCACAGTCTGACGGATACCGGCGCTATATGAATTTCCATATTATTAAAACAAATTTCACGTTAGCGGACTTAACTTGATATAGGCATTTCACAGATGTATGGTGAATTAGAAATTAGTATTGAATGTGCTTGTGTTTCCTGTTCCAGGATGACTGCTAATGACAGGTTGAGTTCTCCGCCCCATCCCATGGCTGTTTCACCTCCTCGTCAGTTCAGTCGGAACACCATGCTACCTCCTATTGAGTCTGCTCAAGAGAATGGCCTCTACAGGGAACACCAAAGACCTCCTGTAAGTATGAGCTCAAATTACATAATAATAATAATATTCCGCTTTTATATAGCGCTAATAACTATATCTACCATGTCTCTAAGCGCTTTACAGATATACTATTACCCCGTCAGGAAAACGTTTTTTTGAAATTTCTAATTCCAATCATAAATATCGTGATAATCCGACAGGTGATCGGCTTGTAAAAGTCATGGGATTCCTGACTGACCTAAAGGTTTATAATTATCATTGCAGCAAGAGCTAAATCCAGGATTTTGTTTCAGAATCTGAGGCAAAGATACCCTATCCGTTTAATGTGCACAGAAAGTAACTCTCTAATACCCGCATGGCCTCCATTATCGCTGTTGTTCTTGTTATTTGTTCTTCCTTTACTTTCCCGTAGACGTCATCACAGGGAAGTGAGATTTTTAAGCCACATGTTTGTGTAGTCCCATATACATCTTTCTGTGTACAGTGCTTGTAACTTTATCAAGACTGGACCACATTTTTTATCATTTTGATGATTCCAGAATCTACTTATATGCTAGATGATCAACCTTTTCTGATCCTTTCCACAACGTTTCTTTCACAATGCAATCGCATGACCAGAACTCAACTTTATCTTTAATGCTGTTGCTCTTGTTATTTGTTCTTCCTTTTCTTCACCGTAGACGTCATCCGGGAAGTGGGATCTCCCAAGGCATCGGATATCTAGTGCCGTCATCGATGGTGGAGGGCAGAGGCCGAATAAGAATCTACAGCCATTCCCTTACAATGATTCCAGGCCGAACACTACACATTCTTTCAGAGACAGGGTAGGTTGGTCTTTAAAGGGACTTGGTAACATTGTTCAGATGGGAGATAGTGGTGCTAAGGTAGTGACTTCAATGCTAGATGTACAATTAAAGATAATCTGAAAATTTGAGTGAAAATATACCATTATTCATGGTACAAATTGGGAATTAAAACTGATCTGATCGATTCCTTAAAGGTATTACAAAGTTTTGGGAATATTTCATCAGGATTGGATCATGAAATTTAAAATTTGCATTACTATTGTGAAACATAGTGTTAGAACACCCAACTCTAAAAAAATTGGGCTCTAAAAAGCTTTTGATTTGGAGTAATTAAAATTTTAAAAAATAAAAAAATTTACCGGTACTCCCGGTAAATTTGGTATAGCTCCCTCTCAGTTCGAAAATTTACATGTCATCTGAACAGCATAACACATATATAGCACTATTGTCAAAGTGTAATAATTAACATGTTTTGACACCAAATCATATTACCAGACTTCAACAATATATATAATCATGAAGATAATTATTTTAAAGTCGAGTTGCCTTAGTGTAAGATTTTTATACTGTCTCCCAAATTTGAAGAAAAAAAACACTTGTCTGTAGACTGTAATCGCAATATATAATTTTATAATCGATCGGACCGCCGCCATCCTTACTGTACTTACGTACGTTAGTCTATGTATTTTCTGTGCGGGCCGGAATATTCTGTGTTGTTCTCTTCAACTCATTTTTCCATTTCCCTCTCTTAATCGTTTCTGTGTTTTCAACTTTGAAATGCATTTGTTATTGCTCGACTTTTATAATATTGTTGTTCGCCAGCTCTGTGAACGAACGCACATATTGCCTGTATTTTGGTCAAGTCAAGTGGTCGTGATGAACTGCAATGATCTGCGTGTGTATTAGGCCTGCGTATAGTACATGTTATGTGTGTAGGCTAGGCCTACGTGTATTGCGTTGTGCCGGATTGGCCTGAAGAATTTCCGAGCACATTTTTTTTTAGGGATAATCTCAAAATACTCCCCAAAGTCGTTGTACAGGGACAGTTTGGGTAATCATTTATAGACAGAACATAACATTATTTATTTTGCATTTCTTTATTAAAAGTAAAGAAGACACGTTTAATCTTACAAACGAAGATAAATCAATAATAAGGTTGACTAGACGTTTTCCCGAACATTCGATCATGTGTATACTGCACATGCTTATTTTGAGATCATCCCTTAGTAACTTTACGGGTACGCTGTTTATTCAGCCAAATGACCTCTGGTAGAGGTCATAGAGGTCAGTAATTGCTACACGTGTTATGGGCTAATCTCTCTCCGTATAATTGAATTATATCCTTCGCCTCATGACCATGCACCAACTACTGTAGTAGGTGCATACTTCTTGATGTAACATTGCATTGACTAGGTCCATGTTATAACGCTCTCTCTTGATATTCTCTCTCTCACTCTCTCTCTCTCTCTCTGCCGCTTCTATATCCCTCTCATCTCCCCCTCTCTCTCTCTTTTGTATCCCTCTCTATCCCTTCTTTCCTTTCTCTTTATCTCTCTCTTCTCTCTCGCTATCTTTATTTCTCCCATTTTCTTTCCCTCTATCTTTATTTCTCTACCCCATACCATTCTACCCTTTCTCTATTTATTTCTCTTCTGATGTATATTGTATATTTATCTGTCTCTCTCTCTCCCTCTCATCGCATCACCTCGTTCATCCCCTTCTGTATCATATATCTATATCCATATCACTTGTTAGTCTGTCTCTCTGTCGGTCTGTGACCGTCTGTCTGATGATTGTCTCTCTTTCTTTATCATACACACATCTCTCTCTCTCACTTTCACCATAGTAGGTCCATGATATCACCCCTTCCACTTTCGCTCCAACTTTCTCTCTCTCTAGAAGTTCTCATTCGCGTGATATAGGACCATATTATTTTTGTTTAGGGTTATGTATCTCTCTTTAAAAAAAAAGGGTGAATTTTCACTCTATTTTCACTTTCTTGGGAGTGACGTCCGTGATCACTTGTTTAGGAGTGAAAATCGATTGATTTTAGAGTGCTCTCTAAGAAGAAAAGAGTGAATGTTCACTCTATTTTCACTACATTTTCACTCTCCAGAGGAGTGACGTCCGTGATCACTCGATTTTTTTTAGAGAGTATAGATGAGGATGATATAAATATATGACAAAGATAATAATAATCACAATAACGAGAGAAGTTCTCATTCACGTGATAGGACAGAAGTTTTTGGTTGGAGTTTATGACAAGAATAATCACAAAGACGATAAGAGTTCTCATTTGCGTGCTAGGACCATATTTCTTTTGTCGCGGTTATGTAAATGAGGGTGATATAAATATATTACAAAGATAATAATTATCACAAATGCGAGAGAACTTCTCATTCACGTGATAGGACAGTAGTTTTTGGTTGGAGTTTATGAAAAGGATAATAATAATCAAAAAGATGATAGAAGTTCTCATTCGCGTAATAGGACCATATTTCTTTTGTCGGGGTTATTCAAATGAGGGTGATATAAATATATGACAAAGATAATAATTATCACAAATGCGAGAGAACTTATTATTCACGTGATAGGACAGTAGTTTTTGGGTGGAGTTTATGACAAGAATAATAATAATCACAAATACGATAGAAACTCTCATTCACGTGATAGGAGAGTAGTTTTTAATTGGAGTTTATGACAAGGATAATAATAATCACAAAGACGATAGAAGTTCTCATTCGTGTGATATATAGGACCATATTTCTTTTGTCGGGGTTATTTAAATGAGGGTGATATCAATATATGACAAGAATAATAATAATCACAAAAACGATAGAAGTCCTCATTCGCGTGATGGGACCATATTTCTTTTGTCGGGGTTATTCAAAATAATGAGGGTGATATAAATATATGACAAAGATAATAACTATCACTAATGCGAGAGAACTTCTCATTCACGTGATAGGACAGTAGTTTTTGGTTGGAGTTTATGACAAGAATAATAATAATCACGAAGACGATAGAAGTTCTCAATCGCGTGATATATACCGTGTGTCTCAAAAAAAACGTAACACTTTTGAAATGGTTGCCAAATTGAGCATATATAATTTTATGAAAAAATGTTGATATGTATGGAAAGCTAAAGGACCAACCTTTCATATGATATGAAAAAATTGAAAAAAAAATCATGCTTCGATGAACAGTGTTCACTTAAGTTAGAGGTATGAAAATGGGCCTGCGCAGGATTTTTCCTTCCAATTTTGGACAGGTAAGTTACTTTTAGCATACAAAATAAGTTTGATATGAGATATTCATGATCGATGGATTAAGAGTTAAAAGGATGTTTTGAATACCAGTCCTTTCTCTCTGTCATTTATCAATCCCCAAACACCACCCCTGCCACACACACACACACACACACACACCAACTTCCACTCCCATCTTATTGTATCATTGATCTGGTAGATGTGAACAGGATGAAGGAAGAATGGGAAAATGTTAAATTGAAATACCGTATTCAAAATCATAATTGACATTATGCAACCCACTCTCCTCCCCCCCACAACCTTTTCCCATCCCATCACCTACCCCTTGCCTTTTCTTTATCAGTTTTCTTCCGTAAGTTTGGTGGATCATCAATCACATTTTATTCAGGTTTTATGAATGACCCAAACATGTAATAGCTAAGTACATCATTCATTATGCATTGAAAATACCAGAATTCGAGGTATTCAAAATATCCTTTTGATTCAAAATATCCTTTTGATCCATCGATCATGAATATCTCATATCGACCTTATTTTGTATGCTAAAAGTAACTTACCTGTCCAAAATTGGAAGGAAAAATCCTGCGCAGGCCCATTTTCATACCTCTAACTTAAGTGAACACTGTTCATCGAAGCATGATTTTTTTTTCAATTTTTTCATATCATATGAAAGGTTGGTCCTTTAGCTTTCCATACATATCAACATTTTTTCATAAAATTATATATGCTCAATTTGGCAACCATTTCAAAAGTGTTACGTTTTTTTTGAGACACACGGTATAGGACCATATTTCTTTTGTCGGGGTTATGTAAATGAGGGTGATATAAATATATGACAACCATAATAATAATCACAAAGACGATAGAAGTCCTCTTCCGCGTGATAGGACCATATTTCTTTTATCTCGGGGTTATGTAAATGAGGGTGATATAAATATATGACAATAATAATAATAATCACGAAGACGATAGAAGTTCTCATTCGCGTGATAGGACCATATTTCTTTTGTCGGGGTTATGTAAATGAGGGTGATATAAATATATGACAACCATAATAATAATCACAAAGACGATAGAAGTCCTCTTCCGCGTGATAGGACCATATTTCTTTTATCTCGGGGTTATGTAAATGAGGGTGATATAAATAATATATGACAAAAATAATCATTATCATAAAAACGAGAGAAGTTCGCATTCACGTGATAGGACAGTAGTTTTTGGTTGGAGTTTATGACAAGAATAATAATAATCACAAAGACGATAGAAGTTCTCAATCGCGTGATATATATATGACCATATTTCTTTTGTCGGGGTTATGTAAATGAGGGTGATATAAATATATGACAACCATAATAATAATCACAAAGACGATAGAAGTCCTCTTTCGCGTGATAGGACCATATTTCTTTTTTCTCGGGGTTATGTAAATGAGGGTTATATAAATATATGACAAAGATAATAATTATCACAAATGCGAGAGAACTTCTCATTCACGTGATAGGACAGTAGTTTTTGGTTGGAGTTTATGACAAGAATAGTAATAATCACGAAGACGATAGAAGTTCTCATTCGCGTGATAGGACCATATTTCTTTTGTCGGGGTTATGTAAATGAGGGTAATATAAATATGTGACAAGAATAATAATAATCACAAAAACGATCGAAGTCCTCATTCGCGTGATGGGACCATATTTCTTTTGTCGGGGTTATTCAAAATAATGAGGGTGATTATGACAAAGATAATAATTATCACAAATGCGAGAGAACTTATTATTCACGTGATAGGACAGTAGTTTTTGGGTGGAGTTTATGACAAGAATAATAATAATCACAAAATCGATAGAAGTCCTCATTCGCGTGATAGGACAATATTTCTTTTGTCGGGGTTATTCAAAATAATGAGGGTGATATAAATATATGACAAAGATAATAATTATAACAAATGCGAGAGAACTTCTCGTTCACGTGATAGGACAGTAGTTTTTGGTAGGAGTTTATGACAAGAATAATAATAATCACAAAGACGATAGAAGTTCTCAATCGCGTGATATAGGACCATATTTCTTTTGTCGGGGTTATGTAAATGAGGGTGATATAAATATAATGACAACCATAATAATAATCACAAAGACGATAGAAGTCCTCTTTCGCGTGATAGGACCATATTTCTTTTTTCTCGGGGTTATGTAAATGAGGGTGATATAAATATATGACAAAGATAATAATTATCACATAATTATGCGAAAGAACTTCTCATTCACGTGATAGGACAGTAGTTTTGTGTTGGATTTTATGACAAGGATAATAATAATCATAAAAATGATAGAAGTTCTCATTCGCGTAATAGGACCATATTTTTTGGTTGTGGTTCATGTAAATGAGTATGATAATACAGTATGTTTGGCAAGGATAATAATAATCGTAAAAACGATAGAAGTTCTCATTCACGCGATAGGACCACTGTTGGGGTGTATGTAAATGAGGATGATATAAATGTATATGACAAAAATAATAATAATCACAAAGACGATAGAAGTTTTCATTCACGTGATAGGACCATAGTTTTTTGATGGGGTTATAATGTAGATGAGGATGAAAGAAAATAATAATCATAAAAACAAGTCAAACATTCAGTGCGGAGGTTAGCACAGGCGAAGAGAGGGTGCAAGAGGAAGGGAAAGAGGGAACAAGAGAGAGAGAGAGAGAGTGACAGAGAGACCCTGGATCTATATTTCGGAGATATAGAGAGGGTCCATGTGGTGAAAATGATTATTTTCGAAACTTCCAAGGGTATGATGAACATTACAACGAACTTATGTAGGAAAGAGAGAGAGAGAGAGAGAGAGGGGGACAGAGAGAGAGAGAGAGAGAGCGGTATCTGGATAGACATATTTATTGTATTTCTTTCATGTTTATCTGAACGATTATGTGGTCATTCATTTTCAAATTGCTTTCTTTCTGATATTCTTTTCTGAATGCATTTCACGGACATAATAATTGGAAAAAATGATAAGACTTCATGTATCCCGTAGGCCTACTTGAATTGTTTGTTATAAATGTATATCAAAAAGACTGATCAGTCGAAGCTGAGACTAGATTGAGACGGTTGCGGAGGAGGGTGTACGGGTACGTCAAACCATAGGTTTACATTGTGGTCAAACTCACTCTGCAAGGAGATTATAACTCCCTTGATTTGTGCGATACAATCCTGAACGGTACTTGCTCTCACACAAACGCACACAGATGCTGGTACCATGGAGCTATAAAAGAGACCATGGACCGAAGCCATGCGAATACAGTCGCCTTCCCGGTGTGGAGCGGGGTCAGCGCGGTGTCGAAATTGCTGTTGTCTTTTGTCCATGCGGCTTGCGCAGAGCGGGGCGAATGTGACACAGTTTCAATATCGATTATACCATGAACCATTTACAACAGTAGATGGCGCTAGTATACAACAACATGAGCCGGTTTAAATACAGGCAGCTTGGAACTAATAATTGATTTATTAATTACTGTTTAATTCACTAAAAAAAAAAAAAAGTATTTCAGCGGTGGAGATTGGTTAAAGATATTCTTATAGCATCTTGTTATAACATCAAAGAGTTTCAGATGAATTAAATATTTTTACCAACACTTTGTAATACCTTTAATTCTTCCAACTATATTATTACAATTTAATTACCTTTTAGGTGAATGTAAATTGTCTCAAAGCAATTAAATGGCTCTACATTCCATTCCAGACATTTAAGTGTTGACAGATTTTTTACAGCCTGTTTTATGTCTTTTTTTCATGGAAAAACGGTTGGGAAAATTCAAAAATGGTTGGGAGAATTTACTGTTAATCACTGTTAGAGGGTGACATACATTGACGCCTTCAACGAAAACCATAGATATCTTTGTGGTTTGAGAATTTTGTTCAGGATTTTTCGCTTGTCAGTGGGTTAGTACAGTAAAGGGAATATATTAAGTAACATTTTATACCAAAATTATTCAATTTTTTCATCAACCTTCAACAATGTTACAGAGTCACTTTAATAGAAAGCACTGTCATTTGCCTCTTCCTCGTCTTTTGCCATGTCCTCCCCTTCCCCCTTTTTCTTTTAAATCTCTCCTACCTTTGATTGTTTGATTGATACGTTTTTATTTCAAATTCAATAAAAAACACAAAAAACAGGTTATAAACATGTACAATGTACATATAAAATCAACTTAAATATGTGAAACAAAGTAATAACATTTCAATACAAATAGTTGGAAAATAAAATAGGGTGTATCAGTAAAAGCCTATGTCGCTTGACAAGTTGATACACCTTTTACAAAGAGTGAAAATAAATTTCAGGTAGCTGTCGGTTACATACTAAATGTGTTTATTCCTCTCATTCAATATTTATCAGGTAAATTCTCTGATGGAAAGTGGGATATTGTTCTATGTTTGGAGACAGCTTTTTGGTAGATGAGAGTCTGGATTTGGGAATAATTAGTACACGTATAGGTTATGAGCTGGTTTATAATATATGGAGAGTGTCATTAAGATATTTAGGTACCGTATAATTCAGAACTTTGAAGACATACAAGCAGGTCTTCAGAAGAAACATGTTGTTTTAGAGATAACCAGTAGAGTTACTTATTCGAGAGAAGTATGAGTCCAAGATCCAAGAATGTTAATCCAGCGGTTAGATTCCGGACAGTTTCAAGTTTCAGTATGATTCCCAGTGCCATTGACTAGGAAAGTTTGGCCAACCCTGTTCTAGTAGGACACAATATGGCGACTACTGCTTTGCTGGGCAAGCACAGAACAAAAGAATATACACCATGTTGTGACCCAGTGAAACCAAATTGGCCAAACTCTGTGTATAGACAGAGATGCCAACCAGTACGATTTAATCATATTTAGTACAATAATAAGAGTGGAATACGGTGATATCACCTCTTAAAATACGATTTTTCAACCCCCCCCCCCAAAAAAAAAAAAAAATGATTTAAAAAAAAAAAAAATTGTTGTTATTTTTGTTATTTTTTTTAAAATATTTTTTTTTATACCCCCAAAGACCACGGAATCGCATAGAAACATGTACAAGTAAACCCCTGCAAACCCAACAAAAACTTTGCTTTACAATTTTCTTTTAAAATTTTAATGAAAGAGCAAACATTTTAATTGACCGTACGTACCAGTATCACATTTTGCTGAAATTTTACTTGCCCAGGGCCAACCGGCCATTGGTAGTGTCGAGTTTTCGTGAAAATCTGATTTTTTAAGACACTCAGTCTGTTTTTTTGTGACAAGAGGTTGGCATCTCTGAGATAACCAGTAGAGTTACTTATTCGAGGGAGAAGTAGAGTCCAAGATCCAAGAATATTATTCTAGCGGTTAGATTCTGGACAGTTTGAAGTTTCAGTATGATACCCCGTGCCATTGATTAGGAAAGTTTGGCCAACCCGGTTCGAGTTGGACACAATATGGCGACTACTGCTTTGCTGGGCAAGCACAAAACAAAAGAATATACACCATACTGTGACCCAGTGAAACCAAGTTGGCCAAACTCTGTGAATAGATGGCTCTGATGATACCTTGTTCAAGTTCAAGTTCAAATGAGGTTTTATCCATGACTTGTCAAAAAGTCCAAAGACTAAAAATGCAAGTTTACATCAAACATACAATCATAAAAAAAGCATTCAAAAACATATTTACATATATATAAAGATAACATAGCAAATGAAAACAAATATATAACAATGAATACATTTTTAAATGAAAACATTAAAGTAGTAACAACAACCCCAAAAAAAAAAAAAAAAAAAAAAAAAATAATAATACCTATGTCACTCCGCCATCTCTGTCTATCTTTGTCCACAGTCTTCTGACATGATGCTAGCTAGACGATCCTCCACGCCTCAGAGCAACCTCAACATCTTCAAAGCCGCTTCAGGAACCATGCAAGGTATAGTGTCTCTCTTACGCTTCAGTCACACCTTTGCGTATGTGGCTTGCGTATTGTTTTAACATCTATTCGTTTTTCTTGATATCAAGAATTATGAATTCTTGATATCAAGAAAAGATTTTCTGTTGTAAAGCAATGAGAATTCTTGTTATCAAGAATTCAATTTCTTGATATCAAGAATTAATTTCCTGATATCAAGAATTCACAATACACAATATAACAGAAGCAAAATAAAGGGGGGAAAAAAGTTATGATCCCAATTATAAAACGGGGTAACCTTTACCTTTTGATAAGAAAGGGGTCGTAGTCAGCTGTGAGTCAGGCACAATTATATACGACTAAACTGAGTGCTGCTAGTGATACTTCCCCCATATGTTTCTGACAGAATTATGTAAATTATCAAATGTGAACAAAAAGATATTGCCCCCAGAACGGGAATGAGACCACTTGAAGTACCAAGTAGGACCTGGTGAAACGTTGCAGAGCAGTAAAAAGATCAATTTACACTAATTGATTCATAATTCGCTATTGATATATATAAAGTAAACATTTTCTATCTACAGATGGCCCTAGAATTTTCAAACTGTATGACCAAGGGGGGTGTTTCACATAGGCTAAGATGGACTTTAAGTTAGTCTTAACTATGGCAGGCCATTCATGCCACTTATCGCTCTCACCATTGGTCTCTCAATTATGATCTTTAGATAATATTTTTTCTTTCATTAATTGATTATCAAGAAATGTTAATTCTGTAAATTTGTGACCATGGTTTGTACGTCCCTTGAGAGACCAATGCCAGTAAAAAGTGAGAGAAAACAGTGGCATAAACAGCCTGCCATAGTTAAGTCCAACTTAAAGTCGTTCTTAGTCTTTGTGAAACACCCCCCCCCCCCCCCCACAGTTAGTAAGATTAATAAGTAGAGTCCTTACAAGAAACCTTATCACAATCACAATCAGATCATCTCTATCATCTTTTCTCTCTTCCTAGGGGTACCTGGACAGCTGAATGACCTTGGGGTCATCACAGGGCGTGGCATCAACCCCGGCGGACTCTCCCAGCTGGAGGGTAACATCGGTAACAGTCAGTACGGGTCCCAGCAGCAGAGCTACCTCAAGACGTTATAGCGATGGCTCCCTGTGCGGCTGACTTAAGAGGCGCACACAAACACACAAACTATTGAACTTTTTTTTCATATTATGAAACAATTCGCCAAAGAGCCATGCTGCGCAACCAGTGTTTTTCTGTGTCGGTGTTTGATAAGAACTGAACGCTGTATGAGTCAACCCTCGGCTGTGAAAGATGATGTTTTGAGACATGTCACAAAGAGCAAAGCTGCGCAACCAGTGTTTCTTCTCTTGCGGTGTTAGATAAGAACTGGATGCTGTACGAGTCAATCCCCGACTGTGAAAGATGTCGTTTTGAGACATGTCACAAAGAGCCATGCTGCGCAACCAGTGTTTCTTCTTGTGTCGGTGTTAGATAAGAACTGGACGCTGTACGATTAAATCCCCGGCTGTGAAAGATGTCGTTTTGAGACATGTCACAAAGAGCCATGCTGTGCAACCAGTGTTTCTTCTTGTGTCGCTGTTTGATAAGAACTGGACACTGTATGAGTCGATCCCCGGCTGTGAAAGATGATGTTTTGAGACGTGTCACAGATCAAGTGCTATGAGTACCTGGCTGTGGAAAAGACATCATCATGTTTAGCTTTACTTCAAATATCAAGAAATTGGAAAAAACCAGAGAGGCTCAATTGGACCAGGTCCTGTAGACCAGGGGGGTGTTTCACAAAGATCCTAAAGTCGAACTTAACTCTAAGTTGGACTTAAAAATTAAAAC
Organism: Strongylocentrotus droebachiensis; assembly: GCA_035222895.1. Taxonomy (NCBI): domain Eukaryota; kingdom Metazoa; phylum Echinodermata; class Echinoidea; order Camarodonta; family Strongylocentrotidae; genus Strongylocentrotus; species Strongylocentrotus droebachiensis. The sequence continues at coordinate 36,751 of JAVYIG010001397.1, read as the reverse complement.
ATATTAAAAAGCGAAAAATCAAGTATTTTACACTCTTTATAAATTCCACATCAAGAACATGAAATCTCCTTGATAATAGAAAATACATGTACATGTATGTATGATTTTAATCAACATTTTATGCCTTTTAAAATTACAAAATATTTTCAAACATGCTAACGGCTTTCCATGATTGTTAAGTCCATGTTAGAGATAAGTTCAACTTAGGATCTTTGTGAAACACCCCCTGGTCCTGTAGATGAGTCATATGGACTTGGTTTGTGGACCTGGTGGACAGTTGGTACTTAAAGCTGATTGAAATGTATTTGCTGAGTCACTTCACCATACCGTTGAACTGTCGCTGCAATGTCAACTGTTTCCTTATTCTAAAACTGTAGTGTTAAAACAGAGATGCCAAATTACTGCTCTGTTGTGTTTCTGATATCTTTTTTTTAATGACGCTTTCTTTACAATGTGCGTTGAAAACTTGAACGATTTGTGTCTCTTTTTGCAGGCCTTTGCTATGAAGATGATAGCAACAAGGGCATTTACAAACATAAGGAGAGAATATATCATCATGTTTTCCCCTCAAATAAACAAACTGGAACTGTTTTTCATGGAGTTGAATAATGTTATTATTTTCCCCATGATCATGGAAAAACCTGGAAAGTCTTGGAAAATGCAAAAGTATAGGAAATCATGGAAATTGTGAGAGGAGGCTGAGGTCATCACAAACATGAAATAAGATATATCACTGGGCTGTATTCGTAGCCGCTTGAATGCCGCAACCCATATAAATATGGTACTTATCTGGTCATGAAAGTCATGGAATTTGTTTCTCAAATTTCTGTGGGAACCCTGATAAAATTCTAATTTAATAATTTGGGGTTATTCATGGTAATGATTTTGGTTTGCATTGACATACATATGTTAAGGTATTTCAATCAAATACATATTGCCTAGCATTTGCAGAAGCTTGCAAAAGGATACACAATACAAACCCTGATAAAATTCCAATTTAATTTTGGGGTGTTAGTCATGGTACTGATTTTGGTTTGCATTGACACACATACCGTATGTTAAGGTATTTCAATCAAAAACATATTGCTTGGCATTTGCAGAAGCTTGCAAAAGGATACACAATTTTTAGGCAGTCTGAATTTCACTTTCAAAACATATACCTGTATCTTGCTTAAGGGTTGCAAGTAATCATTTGAGACTCTTTCAGATATGACTTGGCAAACTATTGCAAAAGAAAATGCTGTTTTTTGTTAAAATAACCTGTGAACAAAGGACCACTTTGCACAACACAGGTCCTGCATGTATTCATTTAGCTCTGTGTTACATGTATGAGATACAGAAATGTGATGTGTATTACACTTTTATTTAAAAAACGGCTGCAGTTTTGCAGCGACATATCAAAATGAGGCCTTACATTTTGAACAGCTAGAAACGCATTAGGTCTCACTCCGAATTACTGTTATATTTACGGTGGTTTGAAAAAGTAAACGTGATGGCACAATTTGGACAATGGTCAGACACTTTAGTTTCCAGTCATTATTGTTGGCGAGTTTATAAGTCGTGTTTGGGAAATCACACGGGCAGCTGCTACAAGTCTAGTTGTATCATGCTTACCAGAGAAAGGTCAACAAACTATTCAGGGAGGAGGCTATTACATGGCTGAAATTATGAATACTACTATGCTACATGTATTTTCTTTTAGTTTATTTTCAATTGACTCTAACAAAAAACAAAAAAATAGCTGACTTTTTAGGTTATTACCCACTCCTGTCTCAACTATGTCTTATCAATCCTTGTATGATATGATTTTATATATTTCTGATTTGACATGTGGTTGATCTGTTTGTTTTGATATCATATAATTTTGTTGGTGGTTGGTCTTGCTGGGGTATGCTTTTCCCTCTCCTATCTCCGTTGGAAAGCGATTTCTTTTAATTGAATCGGACTACCCTCCACTGTTTTATCAATTGTAATAAATAAAACATGAATTAATAAATAAATAAATCTCTAAAGTGGAATGTGCCAAGATTCAAATCAGTAGTCCTAGCTTTGTGGGTAGCTGGAGTGTTCCATAATGAACATATAGGGAGTGGAGCACGGGATAAGAGTCATCTTTAAAGATATTTCAAAGGTGTAGAAATTAACATTAATTGGAAATTGGAAAACAAAAGGTTCTTTTTTTTTCTTTTGCAATTTGGAAATAAGGTATGTCATTATGCATGGCTTAAAAAAGTGCTTTTCATTTTCTTCATTCATTTGCCAAATTCTACACTTTTACTCCACTCATAGAGTTCATTTCTTCTCTAAACAAAGGAAATTGGGACAACGTTGTGAAAGTTTTGGGCAAAATCAATACGTTTTGTTCTTCTGCAACACACATCCAATGTTGCTTATCTTTAACATTTTCATCAAATTAAAAAAAAAAAATTCTGACACCATGCTTAAACTAAACAATATAGAATTACAATTTACATTCATTTACAAAGAGTAGATTCTAGGTAATACACTCGGCCTAATTTACGTTTTTCTGATAAATACGTCAGGCATATATTTCTTTGTATATATACATATTTCTTTGTATATATATTTTTGGAAGGAGGAGATAATGGACGGATAAATCTTGCCTTGTATGTGAAATCATTTTCATTATCATCTTTCCTGTTTGTTGTTGTCTGTAGGTTCGGGGGTGTCTCAGGCATTTCGTAGAAGAGACCTGTAATAAACAAAATTGCATAAAATATCCTTGGTTTGTTTCCTATTTCCTTTGGCGAGGCATTACCGGTAATCTACATTTGCCACACTCGACCCAGGTGAGGTAAATGGGTACCTGTCTGGAATTTATTCCTTGAAATGCGAGAGCGCTGTAATGGCAGCTAGGTTAAAGCCGGGGTAATAATAAATGCGCCGGTAGACAACGCTATAGAAATTCCTATAATTATTATTATTATTTCCATTATGTATTCCTTATTCAGTTCCTTATGGTTTCAATTTTGTGGCTGGGATTGAACCCACAACCTTCTGCATTTCCAGTTGTATCCCTGTCCCAATGTTTGGCAGGGGTTTTCTGGCCAATGAGAATGCCTCGGGCTCTTTTTCCAGTGGCGAAGTGTTATTTACAGATGACCTTTTGACCCATTTTCAGTGAATTTTACGAGGTGTTTTTTGCTCAGTCCACCAGGGCAGCGTCTCACGAAACCGTCATAAGTTCAAGTTCACCGACATCCCATTAAAAATGTGGGTTGAACTTAAAACATTCATTTCAATGGGATGTCGTTGGACCTGTTCTTATGACGGTTTCGTCAGTCGCTGCTCTGCTTCTTACGTTAAGTGATTATTTACAATAACCCCCTGACTGTATTGAGTGAATTTAACAAGAGGTGTGTCATATAAAATGTGTCATCAATTGGAGAACTCAAAACAAATTTACACCTCCCCCGGGTCCCTGTCACTTAAAATGTGTCATCAATTGGAGAACTCAAAACAAATTTACACCTCCCCCCCCCCGGGTCCCTGTCACTTAAAATGTGTCATCAATTGGAGAACTCAAAACAAATTTACACCTCCCCCGGGTCCCTGTCACTTAAAATGTGTCATCAATTGGAGAACTCGAAACAAATTTACACCTCCCCCGGGTCCCTGTCACTTAAAATGTGTCATCAATTGGAGAACTCGAAACAAATTTACACCTCCCCCGGGTCCCTGTCACTTAAAATGTGTCATCAATTGGAGAACTCGAAACAAATTTACACCTCCCCCGGGTCCCTGTCACTTAAAATGTGTCATCAATTGGAGAACTCAAAACAAATTTACACCTCCCCCGGGTCCCTGTCACTTAAAATGTGTCATCAATTGGAGAACTCTAAACAAATTTACACCTCCCCTGGGTCCCTGTCACTTAAAATGTGTCGTCAATTGGAGAACTCTAAACAAATTTACACCTCCCCCGGGTCCCTGTCACTTAAAATGTGTCATCAATTGGAGAACTCATAACAAATTTACACCTCCCCCGGGTCCCTGTCACTTAAAATCGTCCCTATTTTCACGAAGTGACGGTAGTGAATGAAAATCACATACACTTTGCGTGCAGATTTTCCTCACTACCGTCACTTCGTGAAAATAGGAACGAAATGTGTCATCAATTGGAGAACTCGAAACAAATTTACACCTCCCCCAGGTCCCTGTCACTTCTCACTGAAATGAGTAGATGCTCTATTCCTGGATATTTCTCCCTGCTTTTCAACCAAATACTAACAATAAAAGATCTATACTTTTCCTTGGGAATGACTGCTAAATCACCTGATGATGCGGCTTTTCATGTTGCATTATAAGACAGCTTACACTATGAACATGACTGACAAAGAAAGCGGACAAAATATACAGTTCCTCAGGTAGACAAAGGAACATTCCTTCACTGCTATTATGTAAAAATGTGTAGAACAGTTGTCACATGCATATTCACTTTTTACATAATAGCAGTGAAGGGATGTTCCATTGTCTACCTGAGGAACTGTATATTTTGTCCGCTTTCTTTGTCCGTCATATTCCTAGTGTTGGGCTCACTAATGTCCTGCAATTATGTTGGGAATGATATTGTAGAACTTTAGATGGGATAGGCGTCAATGCAAGACTATTCCATATTTCACGAGAGAGGGTGTGCCTCCTCTCCTATGTAATTTGTATGCTCCATGTTTGTATATGTATCTATATCACCTATTTATTTCACCATTCATCTTGTGTAAATTGTTCCATGTTTTACCTGAAATTCCAGATACAGTTCAGTTTGATTTTTGAAATTTCATTTTGTGCATGTGTGTGTGTGTGTGTATGTATGTATGTTCATTGAGTCTGCAGCTACTCAGGGATATTTGGATGTGAATACTTTTTTTTTCTGCTTTTGCTGTACGAGATAGAGACAAGACTTAAAGAAATATGTCCTCCATGTTAAAAAAATCTTATGCCTTCAAGCCATTTACTTGTAAAATGTTGTAAGGGATTGAAGCTTACATATATAATTAGGGGCTCTATCTTTATGGTGTTATGACATACATTTTGATATTACCTCTCTCATTCTCCATACCATTTTTATATCTGTCTCCTTCCTTCCCCCCCACCCCCCTCTCCGTCTCAATTTTTGCTCCTTCAAGCGCCCTCTCTCTCTCTCGCTTCCTTCTTCATGCCTTCCCCCTCTAACGCCTCAGTCACACCTTTTCGTATTTGGCTTGCGTATTGCTGCATATTTATGGCAAGCTGTTTTAACATTCATTCCTATTTCTTGATATCTAGAATTGAATTCTTGATATCAAGAAATCGACTTTTTGATATCAAGAATCTGATTCTTTATATCAAGAATTACCATTGCTTTACAACAGAAAGTCATTTCTTGATATCAAGAAATAGGAATAAATGTTAAAACAGCTTGCCATAAATACGCAGCAATAGGCAAGCCAAATATGCAAAGGTGTGACCTGAGGCATAACACTAAACAAGTCTTGACCTCTCATCAGTGTATCATTCTATCCTTCCAGATAAATTACAATGTAGGTTTTTTTAGGTTGCTAAATGCTAGTTACCGATAAAGGTTTTAAGTGTTTGTTGTACTAGAATTGTATTCCTAGATCAGCAAATTGAAATCATTTCATCAGATTTCTAGACAATTGCCAACCATTCATATTCTTCAATAATAATGATAATCAGCACCAATATTGCCATGTTAGGCTCAATATTGTGCTGTTATATCAATTTTAGGCGAATATCTGTGAATTTATTCTTGATGTACTTTTAGTAGGCATTCTCCCCTGACTGTATAACAGTTGTGATCATTTGCGAAGATTGGGCATTTTTATTTCAAAAAATCTAATTAGACCACAGATTTACAGGAAATATTAGACCACAGATTTACAGGAAATATTAGACCACAGATTTACAGGAAATATTAGACCACAGGTTTACATGAAATATTAGACCACAGGTTTACAGGAAATATTAGACCACAGATTTACAGGACATATTAGACCCCAGATTTACAGGAAATATTAGACCACAGATTTACAGGAAATATTAGACCACAGGTTTACAGGAAATATTAGACCACAGATTTACAGGACATATTAGACCACAGGTTTACAGGAAATATTAGACCACAGGTTTACAGGAAATATTAGACCACAGGTTTACAGGAAATATTAGACCACAGGTTTACAGGAAACATTAGACCACAGGTTTACAGGAAATATTAGACCACAGGTTTACAGGACATAGACCACAGGTTTACAGGAAATATTAGACCACATATTTACAGGAAATATGAAGACTGAAACAGGTTAAATGAGACTTCAGATGTAAATCACAGAAGACGGGTCTTGTGGACCTTCCGAAAACTAGGCCAAAGGCTTATTAAGCAAAAGTTCTTGTGACTTCAATTCTCTGTAGATCTAATATTTCTTTTACATTTTTTTTCCAAGTCCAAATCCTCTTTGGTGTTTTCACTAAACTTCTACATTTTAAATTTTAAAGGATCCAGTTGAACATGTATTCTTTTCCATTGGTGTTATATAACGTTGGCAAAAATGAGTTCTAACCAACCAATACCAAACACTTCATAGCTTGAACATAATTTCAAGCAACCTGAAATATGTCTGTAATGTGATGTTTTGGTAAAAGTTTATTATAATTTTCATGTCTACTCATTGAAAAGCATTGAGTGAAATAAGTAATTTAATAATAATGTTTTGACATGATAATGACAGTTTGCCGTTATACATTGTTTAATTGTTATAAATCATGATGTGATATATATATATGTATTCAGATAAATATTAACCTTGTTTCAAAGGTTGTAAATAAAATAGTAAGAACTACATGACTATTGTATAACAGAAATTATACATGTATGAAGGGATAAGGAAATGTGTAGATTAAAATAAATCATATGACTTTGGTAAAAAGAAAATTGTATTAATATTTCATTCTTGTGTGACTACTCTTATGTGAATGGTGTTAACATGGATCATGGATCACATGATTCTCTGAATAAAAATAGTGTGCTTTTAATGCAAGCAAGATCCTTGATATTGCCCTAAATAAGCTTTTAATGAAAGAGCCTCATTATATAATATCAGGGTTCTGTACAAAAAAACTTGGATTAAAAGAGTTTCGATATATATATATATATATATACACTCGTTGATCTCCAGAATGATGCAGACACTTTTATCAATCCCTTTTTTTGGATAAGACAATGGCATGATGAGCGAAAGTATTGAGAACAATATTCAGTGAGAAACAAATAAATAAACAAACAAACAAAACAGAACCCCAAAGTATTTGTTCCTCTATTCACCCTAACCTTTACAACATGTTATACAGTGCGTCCCAGAAAAAACGAAACCGAGAAGTATCGATGTTCTTTCATAACTTAATCACAACTATATGAATGATACATATTTGGAAAGCTTAGAGTCTCCTCTTTGATGTGATGCTACTCAGATGATGCATATTTCACGCACGAGTGATTAAAAGCAATTTGAAGGAAGGAAACCAAAAAGACATTTGGCGGGCGGTATCTGAATTTCGAAGACAAATTCACATTTCTAGAAAGTTAGTTCTGTTTGTTTAAAGTAGTGCTTGCATTTCCATAATTTTATTAAACGAATTCGTTTTCACTGGGTGCCTGCCGTACCAAAAAGCAGATTTGACAAAAGACTTAACTCCGTTTCGTTGACAATCGGCCGTAGACGAGAGTCTTCATTATTTAAATTGACACAGAGGAGAAGATTAAGAGAGGAGGGTATAAACGTGAAATGGGAAAGAGAAAGAAAGAAAGAGAGGAGATTGAATAAACGAATGAACAAATTACGTATATAACCTCAAATTATTTGTTACATCATATGTTTTATTCCTCGAAACAGAAGTAATACAATAACAAGAAATGTAATACAAATTACATCATACAAAAGTTAAAGCAGTAAAAAAATCAAAACTAAGTTCGTACATTTTTGTCTTCATCCAAAACAAAATATAAAATGATATCGACCCTCCGCGAATATCCTTAATCCTACTTATCGAAACAAACATGCTTTTCATCGCAATGAACATTGGGTTCGTGAAGGCTAATCGAATTCCCAAGGCTGTAATCAACCTCCCTTATAACAAAATGTCTTAACATTACAACCATAAGTCGTGAAATGCCATGGTTGTAGCAATTATTGTCGCCGACAAAAATGTCGGAGCGTCGACCTGGGAACACGACGCACAGCGAGTGGAAATTTCGACGGCAACGTCGTTTTATCATTATGTATTATCAAAAACAAATCGCAACCTATCACACGGGAAGAAAAACCAAACTACCAACTTGAAAGAAACCTGTCAGAAATATTTTTCTCTCTGCAATAGCTGTTTAATTAATACATCAGTATTAGAAGTCCCCTACCCGCACGCTTTCCAATTCTTCATACCCCAGTATAACAAAATCATTTATTTTGGACGAGAGAGACAAAAAAACAAACATAATGTGGCCTTTTTTCTAAGGATGGAAGCGTCGAGCAAGGATCGAATCTATGATCTCTCGTATGAGAGACACGAGCCTTTACCAACATGTCACAATTTGTTATAGTTTTGTAAGCGTGGGTGTATATGTGTGTGTGTATGTGTATGTTTGTGTGCGCGTGCGTGACGATATGTTCGTGCCTGTTGCCTTTTCCCGTTGCCTCATAAATATTTCGAAGACCGTGTGATGACAACGGCGGATCTAAATAAAACTATTGAACAAAAAAGAAAAAAAAGTGTTGCCTATCCTATTGCATCATCAATATTTTGAAGACTGTTCTTAATGAAATGATTTCTACTGCAGAACGGCTCATGATAACGGCAGATTTAAGTACCCTTACTCCAAGACATATATACAAATATAAAGGCTATTATGATTTATATTTGAGGTTAGTTCCGAGATTAAAATAGGGTAAAAGCAATTAAAGATAAACTTGAGTTCTGGTAAAAAAAGAAAATGAATTTTCACAGAATCTAACGAAACTTATACTGAATGTTCAAGATTACAAATAAATGTCATGTGCCAAACAATTCTGGAAGAAAATGTATACTGGCTGAGTAATGAGCATAGAAAGATAAGGAAATCAGGGTAGTACTAGCCCCGACACCATGTGTGTTGTCCCATATACACCTTTCTGTGTAAGTGATTGTTACTTTACCAAGACTCTGCCAAATTTATGATGATTTTGATGACTCCAGAACCTTGCATTACACACCATTACTTACATGCTATATTTACCAAGACTCTGCCAAATTTATGATGATTTTGATGACTCCAGAACCTTGCATTACACACCATTACTTACATGCTATATGATCAACTTTTCTGATCCATTCCACACCTTTTCTTTCACAATGCAATCGCATTACCAGAACTCAAGTTTATCTTTAAGTGTAGTGTTTTAATTAACTTTACCTTATTGCCTCATAAATAAACCCCTCAAAAAGTTTGGAAACTCAAGTATGTATCGATTTTATACTCTCTTTTCATGGCACAATCATCGACATGGTTAGTACCATTAGGACGTGGGTTTATTCCTTAACAAAAACATGATACCCCGTTTGTCAATGACTAAATATTTTTTTCTTTTTGAGGCCGCCATCCTAGTCAAGCTTCGCTTATCTCCTGCACTTTTTTTCAACTGATAGTTTGGATAATACTTTAAATTCATAATAATATGTTATATAAATATTAAGTTTCGTTATTATATGTACATATGTTAACAAAAAAACAAAAAAATTGACATGAAGTTATCATTGTATGTATATTTTGTATTATACCTTACGTTTATATGTTCTTTGATATTTGTTATTATAATTGGAAAAATGCAGAAATAAAATCAAAATCAAAATCAAAATAAAATATATCTATTCCTGACTTTAATTGCCAATTGTATTGCTTAATATATTCTTGTTGTTGTTTGTTTGTCGACAATAGATTTTTATCAGCGTCTGGATTGCACAAATGCTCCTATCACTAAATGGTGAGTTTTATGCATTTACAATATGACATTTAATGTTTTGATGTTAGGGTTGTGTTAAAGGAAATAAAAATACCAAAGATTTGTTCCTTTTTTTGGCAAAATCGCAGCACCTTTGGATAGGTGAAATTGGTATGAACGATTATACGGTCAAATGTCTGAGGTATTCTGAAATACCCCCCCCCCTAAAAAACAACAACCATGTTACCTGCATGATTTTAAACTTCTACCTGATAATTTCCTACAAGGTGATGAAAACGTAAAGATAACTAATTGTTCCCTTTTGTAATAGCATCGAGAATTTATTGAATTCTAGTTTTCAACACAGCAGTACAAATTGATTGACCTAAAAATAAAACGATTGTACTCACATAAAACGAATGCTGTGATTATAATGGTCGTGTGTGTATGTAGCTAACTCATGATCATTGTCTTTTTTCTGGTGTTTCTTATCTAGGGATACATGGTCATTGTACTGAATCGAATCCATGTCCTTCTTCATTACACCATGATGGTGCGGCTGTCAAGGGTGTGGTCTTCGACAGATCATCAACAATGACAGCAGAGGATCCTAAGATAGCTATGTGCAAAACACCAAATGAGGGTAAACATATTTTAAAGTCAGGATCACCCTAATACTCACAATGGCAATATTCCGTATTGTGTAACACACAACGTATTTGCCTCTATGATAATAAAACAAATTAGCATTAATTAAAATGATAATAATAACTTATCTCGAATCCTCATTAGTATTATACTGTTCTTCGGGAGGGCACTGCAATAATATCATTACCCCAGCTTCAGCCGACCTACCATTAAAGGGATCCGGTAACTTTGTCATAGATCCTTTAGAAATAATCCTTGATTTAGCTCATGCTGCAATGATAATTATAAACCTTTAGGTCAGTCAGGAACTCCATGACTTTTACAAGCCGATCGCCTGTCTGATTATCAAGATATTAATGATTGGAATTACAAATTGTGAAAACCGTTCGCCGAACGGTTTTCATAACACTACAGTCTATTGGGGAAAACGAGTATGGTAAAACCGGTCTCAGATTTAACATTGTTAAACGATCCCTTTAAAAGGTACTCAACCATTAAAGGAAATTTCTTCCTACTGTGTATCAATTTACCTCACCTGGGTGGTGTGTTGAAATATGAATTAATATCTTGCCACAAGACTATCGGTCTCCAAAGTATAAATCAATACAAATCACCGTGACCTAGATATTTGAAAACTTAGTTAAAGTTAGATAAATCACAAATTTAAATTGGAACGTCATTTTGGTAACATCTGCGCATTTTTATAGAGACATCTGCATAAACTCAATAAAAAGATCTCAGCCGAGAAACGGCCGATCGTCTCGGCAATTTTCACGCATTTCAAGTAAAGTGTATTGAATATTATGGTAAACTATGGTAATTAATTTAGCTCATTTGCATATTTCTGGTAATTTATTTGTTTGTTTGTTTGTTTGCTTTTATTTCTGCGTTCAAAATAATACAATACATAATATAAAATGTGTTTACAAAGATAATATACAAAACAATTCATAAGGTAAACAATATAGTCATGATACATAATAAATACAAAATAAGGAAGTGAGCTTAAACTTTTTTTTAATAGATATATATCCATATATACGCACACATACATACATATACATATATATATATACATATACATAGCACATGCATCATACATAGGCATACACATATACATCTATACATACTCTCACATATAATATAATATAATATAATATAATATAACACATATAATATAATATATAATCCAATCAATGAACGCAGGAGACCGCCATCGTGAGCGGTAAGGCTTGAAATTGATGGCGGCCTCATAAAAAGATTCGTAACTGAAATCGATATTTACTGATCAAGTGGGTGCATTGCCGGTGCAGGTGCTGGTGCTGTATGTAGCAGTTGAGTAAAATGAGGATATTGAATGACGAATGTAAATATTTATGTGAATATATTAATTTGGAGTATGGGATTCATAAGATTGAATGATAGTTTTTTTTAGAGTGGCTTTCTTTTCCTCATTTTTTAGCCCGTTTTGGTTAGAGTGGCCCTTTAAACCCTGTTTATCTCTCTGTTTCGCCCTCCCCTCATTAACTGCCTGGCAACCCCCCCCCCCCCATTCTCCCCCCCCCCCTCTCTCTCTTTCTCTCTCCCTCCATCTTTCAATTTCCTCACCAGGCTCGCTATTTATAAACACACTCTCTCTTCACCTTCTGCCTCCGACCCCTCCCCCAGGGTCGGATGAAAATGCGAGGGACATTTTTATTCCGCTGGAATCACGGCGATACCAACAGAGTACACATTTTCTACAATATGTACTTGTATTTATTTATTTATTTATTTATTCAAGGTTTATTTAAAATAGAGGGTAGGTACATTCAGTTAAACAAAAATGCTTTCCAAGTACGCCCTCTAGAACGACATAACAAGTATGTGATACACACAAATATGAGGAATATATATTTTTTTTAAATATATAACATTCATCAAAACTAAACATTGACATATTTGACATAATATAGAGTACAAACATATATAACATAAGACAAATAATTATACTGGAAGAGGGAAATAAGAACGGAGATTCTACTATGATAAATGCTTTGCCAATTGGCATCCGCGCTTAAATATTTGAATTGATTTGGTTTATTAAATAGGATGCTTGCTTTATATGAGAATGATCTTTTTAAAATTCAGTTTTGGGGTATGGGATGTCTAGTAGAGAATTTAATGAATAGCGGGTACAGTGGTTGACGGAGCGATAATTTATAAGTGATTTTTAAATAAGTTGGGGCCATGATATTTATAATTTTAAAAGCTAATAAACAGTAGTGATATTTTAATCTTTGTTCGACCGATTGCCAATTTAAAGTCGTAAGAAGCGTTCATTGTGGTGTGTCGTAATCCTTATTTAAAATCAATCTCGCAAATATATTTTGTAACTTTTGCAGTTTCGATAAATTTGTCTTTGAGCAGTTTCCCAAAGTATTACAACAATAGTCGATATGTGGTAAATGTAATGCAAAACAGAGGTTTACTAGAGTTGTATGAGGTATTATGCGTTTTATACGACGAATACATCCAATAGAACGAGATATCTTTATGTTCAGACCACGTAAGTTGTAAATCAAGTATAACTCCTAGGTATTTCATTGATTCGACATACTTTAAATGTTTACCATTTAATTTAATTGAGCGACGATTGTTCTCCAACTTTCTTTTTGATCCAAAGGACATCACCATAGTTTTCTGTGGGTGTATATAAATCTTATTTATATCAAACCACTTACATATTAAATCAGAGTCATTCTGTAAATTTTCTTGAACTTCAGAAAAAACATTAGAATTATTAAAAGTGACAGTATCGTCAGCATAAAGTGAAATTTTGGAATTACTATGCAATTTTAAATTATTGATATCATTAATGTACAAACAAAAAATCAAGGGGCCCAGAATTGACCCTTGTGGCCCCCCGGATTTAACAGTTAAATACTCGCTACAATGATTATCTATATAGTAACACAATGTTGTCTACCAATTAAGTAAGATTTAAACCATTCATACACCTTGTTACTCATGCCATAAAAAATTAGTTTATCAAGAATTATTTTATGTGGAATAACGTCAAACGCTTTCCTAAGATCGTAAAATATTGTTCCAGTAATCTGACCTTCATATTATCAAGAAGGTAATCAGTAATTTCTGTGAGACATGTGGTTGTGGAATGAAGCGGTCTATTGAGACTGACGTTCTAATAATAGATTATTTTGGTTAAGGTAAGAATACAACTGTTTTATGAACGGCTTTCTCTAGAATTTTTGACAAAGAAGGCAGTATTGAAATGGGCCTGAAGTTAGCCACACTAAACGTTCCTCCTTTGTGTATCGGAGTAATTTTTGCAATCTTGAAATCAAATGGAAATCGTGAAGTTTTTAATGATTGGTTAAATAATATAGTCAGTGGTTTTGCAATGATATCTGCAGATAATTTAAGTAACTTGGGATGTAGACCATCCATTCCTATAGCCTTTTTACAATCAATATTGCGTAGTTCATTTTTTAACAAATTCTGATTTGATTTCTTGAAGTTCGAAAGAAAAATTGGTTTGAGATAACGTTTGTAAACAATTAAAATTATCATGTACAATGCTAGAACATGTACCAGTTTGTAGATTTGAACTCACATTATTAACATTTTCATTCAATAAACTTGACACCTTTACTTTGTTAGTTATTATTTCATCATCAATTAAGATTGTGTTGCTTACCTCCTTTTGCCTTGAAGGCAAGAGTTTTTTCAAAACTTTCCAAATTTTGCTCAAATCATTTCCGCTTTCTGAGAACTCATTTTGGTAATACGCTCTTTCAAGGTTTTTGTTTAAGTTATTTGCTTTGTTTCTATTAAACTTTAACTTTTCCCAGCCACAATCAAACTTTGTCTTTTTATAAATTTTCTTATAGTAATCACGGTCACGTGCCAAAATAATATATTCATCTGTAATCCAAGGCACCCCATTTCATTTTCTTCTGACAGAAATAAAAGGTGCATATTAAGCACTTCATATTGTGAACACATATTTGATATTAGACCACATTTTATCAACTTGATTAAACTCAGCCCAATTTTGATTTCTCAAGTCCTCTTGAAATTCCCTTTCGTTAAAGTTCCGAAAAGATCTAAATTTACATATTTTCGAACGAAGCATTGGATTTTTGCCTGTTACGACTAAAAATATTAAACAGTGATCACTAAAACCAATGGGCATTACACCGGACCTCAAGTTAGCAATATAATTCGAGGTAAGTATTAAATCAATGAGTGTACTACTATGAGGTGTAACTCGTGTAGGCTCATTGATTAACTGCTTAAGCTGACAAATACGACAAACATCCTTAACATTTTAGACAATGTATTTTCATTTCTCATATTACAGTTGAAATCACCCAGCACAACAATATTATTTGACAATGACATTACTTTCTCAATATTCCTTTCAAGGACGGTAAAAATGTACCTGGGCAGGAAGGTTTCCTTTATAAAATACCAACAAAAATCGAACTACTACTTGTTCTTTTGATTTCTAGCCACATGAGTTCAAGCTCCTTTGTTTCAAGATCTGTTCTTCTTGCGTAATTAAATTGCTCGTTAATGTAACATCCTACACACCACCGCCAGTGGCATCCCTGTCATTTTTTTCAATTTTGTAACCTTCGATAGAAATCATATGATTCTAAAATGTCGAAGGGGTTGACATAAGAAATTGTTTTACATCTGTAACTTTATTTCTTAAACTTCTGATGTTAAGGTGTGCTAATTTAATGCCCTTTTCATTTGGAAAATCACAAAGTATATTGTATCTTTTATCTTCATTCGAAGTAGAATCTTGTATAATATTCGCAAGATGAGAATATCCAAGATGAGTTTCTACGGGAAAGATATCTTCTTGTTCCCAAAAGGGAAAAAAAGTTTCAGAGTACATACAGTACATTGCCAATTTTCAAAAGATTCATTCGTATCATCGTATTTGCATTTAGGAATTCCTTCACATACTATATTTTGAAGGATTTATTCAAGGGGAGGGGTACTCACATATTAGGACAAACGGGGTTGTGCCGATCTATTGGGTCACTTTTTGACAAAAATCCCTAAACATCGGTTCCATTTTTAACAAAAATACCATTCAAAATTGGTCTGTTTTTTCAAAATTACCCCAATTTTCGAAAATTTCGGGTGTTTGCCATGGAAAACACCCGGAAAAACACCCTAAAATTGTGAAAGATGGGCCTTCTTTCAAGAAAATTCCCCCAAATGACCCTTAAAAATTGGTGGGGGTTTCGAGGCTTGAGCGGCAAACCCCCGTCCAAACCAAATCTGAAACGCTGCACTTTTGGGTCCTCCAGAGCCTGAAAGTGTGTGCAGTCTTTAGTCATTATTTGCTATAAATTTTGTGTGTGCACTTTTTCAAAATTTCTTGGGGAGGGGGACCGATCCCCCCTCCTTGAAAAAATGAGAGGGGACGTGTCCCCCATCCCGTGCCCCCGGGATCGCAGTCCCTGTCCCCTCTTACTTTATCTCCTTCTCTCTTTCTTTTCTTTCTTTCGCTCTTTCTTTATTTCCCTCTCTCTTTTATTTTTTTCTTTCTTCCTCTTTCTTTTTTTCTCTCTTTCTCTCTTTTTTTCTTTCTCTCTTTCTTTCTTTCTCTCTTTTCTTTTTGTCTCTCTTTCTCTTTCTCTGTCTCTCTCTCGCTTTTTCTCCATACACTATCTTTCTAACATACGACATGGTCACAAACAGAACGAAAGACATTCCAAAGTACATAGGACGGTACTAGCTGCCCACCATCCCAAATAACAATGATTCTCAATTTTAGCTGTTTTATGTGTACGAAGGATGCGAGTTTACCCTCGTCGTGCCCTAGAAGTTGATGTGGAATTTTCCTGGCGTAGTCATTCCCTTAGTAATTGTTTTGTTTATATGAAATAATTTCCAATTTATCAAAGAATCTGATTTCCATGTAGCTTAAACAAGTGAGAGTAAATTAAATAGGAGGTATTCACTGTTCCTTTTTCCCCATTCAAATTATGGAAAAAATTGTTTTTATTTAAACTATTTCAGAAGTAAATAGTCTCAGATTTTTAAAATTCATGAAAGATTATGGGAAGGCACATGCACTTCGAAATAAACATTACAAAAAGGTCAAGACTGGTATAAAAACAAACAGACAAAGCAACTGATAAATATACATAATGAAGGAGTGACTTTACAAAGTCACAACCAAGTCGCCAAATTGTAAAGTGATTTTGACAGTAGTTTTCCATGGTTTTTAATGTCATTACAAAAATCATATGCATTAGCTTTTTTATCGATTGTTCCATATTCCTCAAACATTTTTGATATGTTAGTTTGATGTTTTTGCTTTATTCACAGCAAATTATTCTTGGACTAAACCTTTTTTTTTTTGGACCGAGGGACCAAATATAACTCCCATACCATGGTCTGTATCTGCATTCCTTTGCTCAAAAACCTGTTCACAGAGAAACTACGTCGTGATTTATAGCTGTACAAATTCATTCCGCCAAGTTACGTTACCGCATAACCGTTAAATGTATTGTGCTGCTATGAGGCTCACGGGAAAAAAAATTGCTTAGAAAGTCGGATAAAGGTTATTTGTAAATTGGTAAACATGGTCACGATTTTAGCAAACACTCCTGCTTTTCTGAAAAGAATTGTACAGCATGACTAGTGTCGGGACATTTCGCACTGCAAACATCCCATATACAACATGCGCTGGGCAGATAAGTTCGAGAATCAAGATTATACTGGTTGTGAATGTGAAATATGACCTAACGCTAGCTAGAAACGTATCTAGGCAACTCGGTGAAAGGTCATTTGGGGTGAGCAAGGCAAATGCACAGCCATAATTTTTGTCTGAGAAAATGATATTGGTACACGATCGCAAAACTTTGAGAAAAATATCAACTTGAGCCGCTCTCCAAAGCCTAGTGCTTCACAAGCTAAAACGACGAACGCGACAGTTCAAGTTCAAGTTCAAGTTTAATGTTCCACATTTTACAGAAAAAAAAAAAAAATGATACATTACAATATTATTGTAGTATAAATGAGCACATTTCAATGATTCTCAATTCCTATAATAGATAAAGTAGAATGCGAAGAACCTATGAGAAAGCAGGGCTTGGATAATTTAGGTTCCTGTTGCATATTTCGCAATATGAACACGATTTCAATGCTCGATACAATTATAGGGTCATGTACAAATTATGGTTGTGTATGTGCCTTGCTCACCTCAAATGACCTTTTACCAAGTTGCCTATATTACATGTAGTCTGCTCGTGAGTTGCCGATTTTAACGATTGTTGTTGTCTTAGAGATCAACCAGAAATAAACGACTTCCTTTGTACAGCGCTCATCACGATGTTAGGGGGGGGGGGGGGAGGGGGGGGGGGCGGAAATAAATTTGTCAGATAAATATAAAATTAAACGATGACAATATTTGACATTATTTTCAAATGGGGATTGAAACAAGAGTTCATATATATTGATACGATTAAACAAATCTAGTTAAATATCCTGAGTCGCTTTTAGCCGTTATAGACTTACAAAAGAAAAAAGCTATAATGTATATAGGTTAATCAAAGCTTAGGCCCCTTTTACACCGGGCCTTACGTAGAGTTGCGTAGTGTTGCGTGCTAACAACGCCGTACCTACGTTGTCCAACGTCGAGCGTACGTTGCCCTACGCTGGCTTAAATAACTATACGCTGAGAGACGCAAAGGGTACGCGAGATGGACGCAAACAAATAAACATGTTTAATTCTTTTCGTGTACTTTCGGAGTAGACACTAGACGCAGAAGTACGCATTTTTTTGCAAGTCTACACATAACTACGCAACACTATATGCTACTGTACGCCATGCCTACGCAATGGTATGCTACCCTACGCCAGTCCGACGATGCAGTTAAGGGCCGTATAGAGGTGTCCTACCCAGCAAACACAGAACGTTTTCAGAACGTTTTCAAAACGTTTTTTTTAGGTCCTGTACGTCTTCGTCCTAAATGAACGTTTTAAAAACGTTTATATAACGTTCAAGTTTGGACTTCTCATTTACGTCAAAGTTTAGGTTTTTTAGAACGTTTAAAAAACGTTTTTTGGACGTTACAAAATTAAACGTTTGGTATAGGACGTTTACAGAACGTTTGATATAGGACGTTTACAGAACGTTTGATATAGGACGTTTACAAAACGTTTGTGGACGTTACAAAATTAAACGTTTGGTATAGGACGTTTACAGAACGTTTGATATAGGACGTTTACAGAACGTTTGATATAGGACGTTTACAGAACGTTTGATATAGGACGTTTACAAAACGTTTGTGGACGTTACAAAATAAACGTTTTGTCTTCGTCCATATTAAACGTTTAATAAACGTGTATATAACGTCTAAGTTGGGACCTTACATTCGCTGCGGAGCTAGGTCTTTTGAAGACGTTCAGAAAACGTTTTTTGGACGTTACAAATTAAACGTTCTTGGATAGGTCCTGTAAAACGTTTACAGAACGTTTTATTCAGACGTATTTTGTTGAATTTTTTTTTTATGTCCAAATAAATATTTCTTAAAAAATACCAGCTGGCGAAATAAGGCCACATGCATACGCATGGGGGGGGGGGGGGGTCGAGGTATGTCAAACTGATGCACTCCTGTGGCGTAGCGATGGAGGGGCACGTGCCCCCAATAATTTTGAGGAAAAAATAGAAAACATAAGGTGACATTATTTGAAGAAAAAAGAAATACATAAGGAGTGACCCCTCCCCCTCACATAATGTTTGTGCCCCTCCCCCCCCCCCCAGCCCAATTAGTCCGACCGCGCTACGTCATTTATATGCTCCATTCAACCACGTGTATACAAAGTGCGTACGCACCGTATATAATCGTACCACTGTATAGTATCGTATCCGGCGCGGCCAGTGCGGCGCGCTCGCTCCAGAGCTTGCCGCGTGTTTTAAACTGACTGACGAGTTGACTGCTTGATGACGTGACTTCGAGATTTCAAATAATCTGTTAGACTGCGACACCGAGGTAAGCGTTTTTTTAACATTCTGATATCTGTAAGGAATTTAAGCTTTGTTTGATTGATTTTGAAGCATGTAAAATGAAATAAAATATTGATTATTTGCATTAAAACTAAAAGTACGGCAGACTCTATGTCGCATGTGCAGGCCGTTGAAATGTTCATTGCATTGACTGGTACAGTGGTATGGTAATTGGGTAGGCTAGGGTATGTGCACACATAACACCCGGAAGCTCCGATGCCGAACGGCGTCGGAGCTTCTTGGAGTTAGTGCATACATAGCTGCATTACTATCCTGGCTGTGTGTATTAAAAGCTGTGCTATTGATACTTAACATTTCAAACACCATAGTACAAAACTCTTTCACTAAAAATCTGTACTTTAGTGACAATTGATGACACCTAAATAGCAGTAATAAAATACAATTTGTTCAACTTACCGATGTTATTTTGTTAGAAAGAACAATTAAGAAATTCAAATTGTTTGTCTACTGTCAAAATTTGCTTACAGCCGCATCGGCATGATAAGTGCATTTGTGTATTATGTGTGTATTGACTATTCCTTTTGAGCAAATGCTGCCTATTAACACGTAGTGCAGTGCTAGAGGTCAATACGCATAATAGCGTGGACTCTTTGCTGGAGTGGGTATGTGCGCATGGCTCGTTACATTACATGGTAATTGGATGATTAAAACAGTTGAGTTGTTAACTTTGCTGTCTGGAAAAATCATGGAAAGTTCCCATCGGGATTTAAAATGCTATTTCGTGAAGAAAATAAGTCCTTCGACTACCACAGCTCATTTCTTGACTTATTTACTCTTCCCTCAATAGCATTTAAAATCCCACGGGAGTGGAACATTCCATGCTTTTCCCTCCACCACCATTTAGCAACTTTATATTATCCCACCCCCTATTACAACAGGTTTGTTTTTTAGGCAATTGAAATAGCTCCCAAACCACCTTTTTTGTATGGATATTGTTTTTTTAGAAATATCGAGACCTAGATCTATATCTTGTTCTCAATTTCGTCTCTTTAAAAAAAATCTGTTTAGTTCAGATGACACATTATTTAAAGAAATTGATTTCCAATAACGTAGATTAACTTAAGGATTGATTTGTTTTATTTTTACATACAGGCAACTATGTGAAAGCGCAAAAACATCGCCAGGAAGGCAGAGGACACGTCAAACCTGGTATCGGAAGATGATGCCGTGTAGAAGCGAAAGAGACGTCTTCCCCAGAGAAAAGCAAATCTTCTAGTGATTCCGGAAGTGACGCTGGTAAGTATTTGTCTCTTGATGGTTAGTAGTGCTTGGCTCGGCCAGAGACGTATAATTTACATCTTATTTCTCGTTTTCTTCAAAATCCAACAGATGATGAAAACCTAAGATAATTTATTTGGGATAGCTTAAGCTAGACATGCTTTGTGTCCTAGCCATGCAAAATGATGATTAATAGATGTGGCACCATTACGGCAAAACTGGAAATTAATTTGTAATCTAGGCATAAATTTCGGACAAGAAGTTTACATTACCCAAAAGTTTGTTCAGTTTATGAGAATTCTTGTCATGTCTTGATATCCCTTTTAACATCTGCAATGTGTCTCTGTTTTTCAGATCTTGAATCAAGAAAACAACATGTACGCGGAGGAACGACTAAGGCTGTGGCAGCAGAGATACCAATGCCGAAACTGAATGTGAAGTCCAAGTCCACATCGCATTTTTCAGTTCCAACCCACAACTCCAGCAAGGGCTCGGGCTTCGGAAAGTAAGTTTTTTTTCAGATAGCATTTCACAAACGAAAGTTTCTGAGGTTTTTTTTATCATCAGAACATATACTATAGAGCGTATAAACTAACAAAACAACATTTGCCATTTGTACTAAGTTGCTACACTAAAATACTGTTGGATTGGATAAGAGAGGCAGATTATCTCGGCGTACATGTAATTTATTTCATCAACAAGGCATGGGTATAGTTTTCTTACAGAAGAGTCGCTTTTAAATCCTTACAGTATGTATACTTTGTTGGAAGCGCTGCAAAGGTGTCGTCTTTGAAGCTGGGTGATATATTCCTGAAGTGACTAAATTGGACAGCTATCAAACATATCTCGCCAAAATATCCTATTAATTTGCTGTCAAACTTTTTAATGACTTGAACTGTTATTATAATGTATTTTATGTGTCTGTTTTTTTCTTCTCAGGCAATTTTCAAGTGCAGGTACTGTGTAGTGTGTACGCTGCAGAGGCTGTAGGAAGGGCAGCAGCAGCTGACGCAGTTGGTACAAAAACTGCTTTTGTCCAAATCGGGAGCGGCCGTTGATGTGGAAGACCTGAGGGAGCCGTTTACCGAACCAGTGAACACCACATTTTCATTCAAGGTAGATTAAGATACCTTCATTCAGGGGCAATGCAAACAATCCTAAAACTCATACTTAAACCAAATTTTGACCATTTCAGCTAATAATGGAGAAACTTTATCAGCGACATAACAGTTTTGTTGGTGTATCTTTTTGGATTGAATTGCCAACATCTTGTTGAGAATGCAAGACAAAGTTGTATAGGTCTGTAAATGTACACCTTTTTGTAAGGATGCTGAAACCAATGTGTGTGCTGCCAAACTCTCTTATAACCTTGTCTTCTATATTCATAGACCCTGAAATTTGAGTATTCATATTTGCCTGTTAATAATTCATATCAACTCATTTCTATCAGTTTATTGCAAATAGCTTTTGTAGATTGTTCATGTGTTTTGTGTTGATTTTATATTTGAAGTAAGATGCAAGGCTTCTGGGAAATCTTGACCTGCCCACTAAATCTTTGGTCGATCAAAAGGACAATTTTTTACTCGGATTTAAAGGGGAAATCTACCCTAGAAATTTCACTGCTTCAATCAAAGGAGACAAATTTGAACAAAGTTAAAAATAAGAAATGGGCAAACTCGGTAAGGAAAACAAAGTAAGGAAACTACTCTTTTTTTACATTTTCTAGTAAATTACTCTCGGCTATTCAAATTGACAATGCTGATGACATCTTAAGTAGCTCTAAATTCACTTTGTACACAAAATTTTACATTTTCTAACCCCCATAGTCAAAGCATGTTGTGTAGAAAGCTATTCGTCATTAGTAATCTGAACATACTCTGATTAAAAGCTGTGGAAATGTGTAACTTTAAGGAAAATTTAGAAAATATGAAATTTTGAGTACAAAGTTGATGGATAGCTACTCACAGTTGGTGTCATCAGTGTTGCCAATTTGTAGAGCTGAAACGAGTGTAGTTTCCTTGTTTTGTTTGGACGTACTTTCACTTGAAATGTGACTTCTTAAAATAGTCACATTTTTATCACTTGTAGAAGTTGATGAGAAAGTAAATACATGTACTCTTTTGAATAGTTATATTTTGCACAGGATGATGAAGCTAATCCTGGGTGGAGGCACATAGCTAAATCGGCTATTCACATGTATTTAATGATAATTTGTGACATTTTGTTAAAAGGTTCTGGTGAATTTATTCACATTGAATTTGATATAGTACACAACAAATTTATAGTAATCCACTATTTGGTTTTACCAAAGATCAAGACTTATTATAGAAAGATTTCTTAATCATTTGCTGGAGCATCTTTTTGGCATGAATTGCCAGGTTCTGTAAATAACTCAAATTGCTTTTATAAAGTGTGTTACCAAAGTTGCTATCTATTGTGTGCTGCAAAATTATTGACACTATTCATTTTATCTTTGCCTTGTATATTCATAGAGACATAGACCCGTGAATTATATGAGTATTCATATTTGCCAGTTAATGAGGCATATCTTCAACTCATCTATCATTTTCTTATGTTTTATTTGTAGATTGTTCATGTGTTATGTATCTATAGTTTTAAAGGGATAGTTTAGTATTGGTCAAACTTAACTTTAAAACCAAAACCTGCACCATCACGGTGCAAAGTAATAATTACAAACGGCCAAGTAAAGCCCCTGTTAGTATTCAAAATGACCCGTTAATTTTAGTTTCTGCATTTAATGTTTGTTAAAATAATAATTAAATATCTATATCAATTGCTTTTTAAAGAACTATTCAGATTTGTTTTCTTCAAAGTAGTCTTCAAGCATTTTGAATATTTTGAATAAAAATATATTTATGGATATTTCAGCCGTTTGTGAACCGATATTGATCAAATAACAATTTATTCTGAATATTAGAATTGTATGTTCTTTCGGGGGCACTTCGGGAAATACCAATACTCTTTTTCAAATATACATGATGTACTGTATTGCCAAGCCTTTGTACATATTTTGTAAATATGTTTGATAATAAATTCATAAAATCAATCAAATACATGTGTGACCTAGCGTTTATTAAAAATTCACTGTATATTGGACGTTCTTAAAAGGTTTTCTGAACGTTCCTAAAACGTTTCCAGGACGTTCTAGACGTTCTTAAAAGGCTTACTGAACGTTGTAAAAACGTTTCCAGGACGTTCTAGACGTTCTTAAAAGGCTTACTGAACGTTGTAAAAACGTTTCCAGGACGTTCTAGACGTTCTTAAAAGGTTTTCTGAACGTTCTCAAAACGTTTCCAGGACGTTCTTAAAAGGTTTTCTAAACGTTTTCAAAACGTTTCCAGTACATTTGGACGTTTAGAAAACGTTTTATAAACGTTCCAAACGTGTTTTAAAAGGTTTTCTAGACGTTCTTAAAACGTTTGTAGTGCATTTAAACGTTTTAAAAACGTTTTAAGAACGTTCCAAACGTTTTTTAAAGGTTTTCTGCACGTTCTAACAACGTCCACAATATATTTAGAACGTTTTCAAAAGGTTTTTGGACTTTTCGAATGTCTGAAAGGTTTTTAAAGGTTTTTTTTTTGTTCTTTTAACGTTTAAAAAACGTTTTTAAAACGTCCAATAAAACGTTTTAAATACGTCGAAAACCTACCACATTTTGACGTCCAAAAAACGTTTTCACAAAACGTCCAAAAAACCAACTTGGAACGTTTTTAGAACGTTCAGAAAACGTCCAATTGTTAGTTGGGTAGATCCCTTACGTTAGGCCTAAGGAAACCAACGCAACCCTACGCCTAAAGCCCCTTTTCACACCGGATCTGCGTAGAGTTGCGTAGTGTTGCGTACCGACTACGCCGAAGTTAGGCTGCGTATTCATGAAAAAAATGATGCTTCGGCGTAGTCCCTGCGTAGGTTATGCGTAGGCTGGCGTACGGTGGCGTATGGTTACGTACCCTTTGTGTAGGCACCGCGTACCAACGGCGTATGCGATTGGCGTAGGATTGCTTACGGTTGCGTACGGTTGCTTACTTTGTGCGAAAGCGCCGTGTAAACATGTAATAGACGCTCGTAGGACACGCTAGTGTCGCCATTTACGCTTTAATTATAAACTAGTGTTCTGCCCCTCAATCCACTGCTGCCTGCTGTCCAGAATACATCACTGTTGTTGGAATTACAGTTGATTTCAATCAACAACAAAAAATTACAAACATAAAAACAGGACCACAAACGTACACACAAGCAAATAAACCCACACAAATACATACAGATTTTCACAAAACATAATTACATTTCGCATGAGGCATCAGTTTTTGAATCTTATCTATTTTTTATTTTCTTTCAGCAGCCTGAGATGTCAAAATCACAAATTGAATAAACCATTTATACAAAACAAAACATGTCAGTAAGAAATACCTTGTAATATTAAGAATACAAAATAAAGTCAAAGAAAGTTTTTTTTCTTGGTGAAAGAATAAATGTGAGAATGCACACATATAAACAAAAATAGAATTTTCCTTCAAAATAATTATAAATACCTGCCAAGTGTACATCCAGGTATATACAAAGGAAATACTGTAATGCCCGCTACATTTCTATCAAATTTTTCAGAGTTAAACATTCAAGTATTACAAAACATTGATGCTGATTTCAAAACCTAAATACTAAAAGGGCAAGATTATTTGTAAACAGAAAGATAAATGTCGATCAAAGAAAATTTGACCTAGATGTGGAAGAAATTAACATGACTGGTATTCTTGTAAATATACAACTTTAATGCAATAATGTACAGTTTTGTATAATAAAAAGTGTATCAATCGCACACTCCAGCCGACATTATGGATTACAAAAACTTTTGCATGTTGTTACACAACTATGACTTTATCATGAGGTAATAAAAACTTAAATAAAATCCGTTAAAAAAATTGTGACATTTGAAAGACGTTTACATGTTATTAGGCATGAACATAACTACCGTATACATTTATCATGAAGTTATAATTTCAGTAATAATGACTGTCGGAAAAAAAATCTGACATTTAAACTTCTGCTAACACTGTGACATTTAAACCGTGAAGTTTAAATGAAAATAACTAACACAAATTACATTACTTTAATCGAATCACGAGGTAATGATTACCATAATTATACAATCAGCATAAACACTGACGATAAACTCTTGCTGACACTCTGGGATTTAAAGTGTGTAATTTAACAAGATTTTGACATTTTATTACACATGGACATAATCACAAGGTACATGTTATTATGAATTAAAAATCACAGCAACAATAACAGTCGTTCATCACCCTGAAACACTGATTAAAAAGTTCTTATGATTCACAGTTCAAATCAACCTATATAAACGTTCACCATCAGCATCGTCTTGTGTGCTGTGGTCGGACTGGCGCAAGGAGCGTAATATAGCGTAAGCATGGCATAGTGTTGCGTAGAATTGCGTACTTTCTGCGTACCTTCTGCGTATAAGTCTACACCGAAAGTACGCGAAAAAAAATCAAACATGTTTAATTTTTTGCGTCCATCTCGAGTACCCATTTTCGTCCCTCCACGTACAGTTACGTAGGCCGGCGTAGGTTTAAGTACGACCGGCGAAGTCGGTACGCAACACTACGCAACTATACGCAACTCTACGCAAGGCCCGGTGTGAAAGGGAATTGAATTATCGCAACTACTACATGTACTCGAACAGTCAACCTTCTGTGTAGACATTGTACACAGTGTTAAAAACACGTCGCGGCTTACCACTTCAGATATGAATTAGCCATATCATAGCGATGAAAATATCTATACTTTCAATTACAAAGAGATCAGAGATATTCATAAACAAATGTAACAATATATAAGTAAATTTATTATCTGTCTTCGGTTGAATGTTAACTTTTCTGTTGGCAGCGTGATTACAAATCATGAGCAAGGCCAGATCAATGTGTGAAACAATTATCATTATTTAAAATCAAGATATTCTAAGTAATTTTTTCCCAAAATCGATAACAATATTGATAATCACAACACTGCACAATGATCAATTGAATACTGTCAATATTGGTCCTTTAACCAAGTAAAGTGTTATGGAAATATATTTCAGAGAATATATAGATATATAATAATAATAATAATAATAATAATAATAATGATAATAATAATAATGGTGGCTTCTTATATAGCGCACATGTCCGTCACGTTGTGACGCTCCTGGCGCTGCCCTGATTATTCCCCTGGCTTTAGCAAGGCAGCCACTGCGGCGCTCTTGTATTTCAAGGAATTAATTCCTGCCAGGTACCCATTTACATCACCTGGGTTGAGTGTGGCAAATGTAGATCGATGTCAGTCTTTTAAAAGCATGTAGTCCTGTGATAGTAAATGTATACTGCATATAGGCCTACATGTACTACAACATACTTAAATAACTCCTTTTGATACAATGTGCTCTACACCGCAGATTCCCAATTATCCGATCCTTCCTGTATATCTCCAGGAATTTGATGATAACCTGAACCGGTCGTGGCCTCCGAGGTGTCTTCAGGGATATCATCAAGGCCAGTCTGTGTTGCAGCTACGTCCGGAATGGCTTCGGCTATATCATGCTGATTGCCGCCTTTGAATCGTTTACACTTGGTGACCAACGCCATTGCTATGGCCGACAACCAATAGAAAGAACCACTCACGTAAAACGGAACTGCATAAGAACCTGTGGCATCAGACAATTGCCCTGTAATTGTAAGAGAAAATGGGGCAAGAACATAATCGTACTATACTTCGCTAAGAGGATGCTTAACTATTTTTGCACTACACTCTCAATTGATTTGTTTCCTTGTGGGTGTATTCTTTACCTTCTTTGGGCTCAAAAAGAAAATATTTGTTCCAGTAATGTTAATATGGATCCATCCTTTACACTTAAGCTATGGTCACATCTCAGAGCGGCGACCGACCGATTAGTAGCCTGCTCGGTCGCCGCTGGAATTTAGGCATCGCCCAACGATTTTTGGAGAAGTCGAGCAGGCTGTACAACACCAGCGATGCCTGGGCGGTGCCCTGTCGATTTCCCGTCGGTCGCTGGTTATTTTGGTAAAAGCTGGTTGAAATCGGGGAGCTTCTCCGGGAGGCGTCCCGGCAGTGACCGACTGATGACCCTCCGATTACCAAGGGGTCTCCCACCGGCCACCGGCTGATTTTAAAGAAATTGTCCGGCGGCCAGCCGGTGATCGGCGGGGCTCCAAAAAACGCTCGGTGCCCGGGCACCGACCTAATCGAGCGTTCGCCGTCGAGCGAATTCAAAAATCGAAGCCGCTTGGTCAAAGGCTGCCGACCGATTTTGGACTCGCCGCCCAGTGACCGACTGATCTCCAAACGGCGACCGGGCGGCGACTGCTTGGCAGCCTTTGACCTATCGGCTTCGATTTTTGACCTAAATCGCTCGACGGCGAACGCTCAATTTGGTCGGTGGCCGGGCGGTGAACGCGCTTACTTTGGGCGGCGAGTGAAAGTGAGCAGGCGCTGCCTGAATTTTAACTCCCCGCTAAAACTTCAGCAGCGACCGAGCGATGCCCTAAAAACAAGCGGTGCCCGAGCGAAATTGGCTCAAAACTCGCCGCCCGGCCGCCCAGCAGGCTACTTTTAAGTGTTGTGACCATAGCCTAAAGCAGGCTAGTTTTCATTAAAAAAACTGTGAAATTGGCAATCATGTTACTAATTGGAACACGAAGTCACTGGTTAGTGCTGATTTCTGGTTGATTCCGTTAAGATAAGTCCCCAAGTGGGCTGTAGGACACTTGCTTCTACGACAAGTACTCCGTGTCAAGATCCTTTATACAAACCAAATTCCTATCTTCAATCCTGGACCCAACCCTCTACCTAACCCTAAGCCTGACCCTGACCCTGACCCTTTACCCTTGATGAAATAAAGCCATGAACAATTATTGTCGCTGGAGTAAATGTCGGACCAACTCACCTGGGGAGTGTTTCAGAAATACTAAGATCGACTTTAGTTGGACTTAACTATGGCAGGCTGTTCATACCACTTGTTCCTCTAACCATTCCTGGCATTGGTTTCTCAAGGGACGTACGAATCGTGGTCACATACCTAGAGAATTTACATTTTTTGATAGTTCATTATTGAAGAAAGAAATATTATCTCGGTATCATAATAGAGAGACCGATGGTGACAACAACCAGTGGCATGAAATGCCTACCATACTGAAGTCTAACTTGAAGTCGATCTTAGTCTTTGTGAAACACACCCCAGGAGCACGATACGTACCCATTAACTGTGTGCCAAGAATATTTCCTAATCCTCCTACTGTCATAAGCAGTCCTATGGCACTGGAAACAATGCTAATCGCAACGTACTTTCTACAGACTAGCATCGTCATGGGTATCATGATTCCGGCACCGATACCGTAGACGACTATCAACACAAACTGTCCCGCAGTCGAGGTGACCAGAGGGTTGAACAATGGTTGGATCCCCGCTATGAACAGCGATAGAATGTACAGGTTGGTGGTGCTGATCAATTTAAAATCAAGAAGAAACCCGTGGAAAACTCTCGCAAGAAGACTGGTGATCCCGTATACCGACATCACTAGACTGGCCGTGGTCTTTGAGAGACCAAGGTCCCCGACCAGCTTCGGTGCTGTATAGATTAGCACAGATATGTGGCTGCCGAAAGATAGGATTGACACCAGACATAAGGTAGTGAAATATGGATTCTTCACCAGATGAGAGATGGCAAAGGTCTCGTCGATATTTCGTAAGATCCTTTTGCACAATGACTCGGCCCTTGACAAGTCATTGGCATCCGAGACATGATGACTGGCTGTTAACGGCTTTGATCTGTATGCAGTCATGATCGTCTGCTCCATGTTGGTCCGTCGTAAGATAACTCCAAGGGCAATAAAATTGCATTGATAGCAGACTGAATCATCAGTGCACCTTTCCATCCATACTCCGAGCATAGTGTCTCTAGCAAGGGTGACATCACAAAGAAACCAGCTCCCACACCGGCATATGTTATCCCATTAGCAAATCCAAGCCGTTTCTTGAAATAAAAACGTATCACGATTGCACTGGGAAAGTATGCGGCGCCGTAAAACACACCTAAATGAAAGATCAAAGAACAAAGATCAAATTATGAAGGGTTATTGTCTTTATCTCAGACGTGATATACAATAAAGAGAGAAGAATTCATTCAAATTTAGACGTTCAGTGAACATATTTTTTAACTGACCCCCAAAACGACAATTTTTCTCTCAAAATTAACTTCTCTTTAGCGAGAAATAAGGATTCTCAAAAAAAATTCGCTCCTGAATAGACCTATACAAAATTGATTCATTTCTCGGGACCTTAATTGCTTCTCGTTGTTTTGGGAAGTTTGTTTGATGATCATGGCTTAACTCGCCTTCTCCTCTTACTGAGACTGTGGCATCTCGTTTACTTGTCTCTTCGTCCCGCGACCAATAGCGATATTCCAATACCACCCCCAAATAGCGGTTTGTCGCTATAGGCGTTCGCATTGTCCCTACGCTCCACCGTGTAGGTGAAAATAAAGGAGCGTTATCAAGCCGCTTTCTTTTGACCCCATGCTCCAAGCCGCCAAGAAGTTAGGCGTTAATCTGCAACTGTTGACAAGGTGGTGAGATAAAAGAGCGCATGAAAATTCAGGATTTAAAATTCCTACATCAAAAAGAGTATCCCAGCAACTGTTTGCTGTCCCTCTCAATGATTACCCCTCAATTGTTGAATGTGTGACGAGTAGAATAATCATCCTTTTTTTCAACTGCAAAAATACGAAAAACACACGAAAACACGCATTAGCAAACTTAAAGTTATCGAATATTGTAACTTATGGATTAAATAATGGGACAATAAAACATGCACAAATTAGTGCATTATCCTAAAATATTGAGTTTTTGTGACATATTGCTCCGGTTGTCTCATTTACCTCCTGGACGGATCATCGCCCATTCCCATTCAATATACGTTACGTACAAAGGCTGTATTGTCTGACCGTTCATGAATATTCGTGTTTTTGCTTACCTCGGCAAAATGTTTGCTTTTACTAAATGGACAAATGACGGTGGGGGGGGGGGGGGGGGGGGATGAAATAGACATAATGAGCCAAGCAGAAGTGATCTTTGATAATTCATGCTTCTTACCCTTCGTGTGCTTGACCTATAACCTTAAAATCGCTTGGCAAACTGAGTACAAAGTTCGACTTGTTTCTCATGTGTATTATAGGCAATGACGAGCTTGCAACCTATTTTGATCAAATAACGGTGGGTGAACTTTCAAAAGTCAATTGGGCATGAGGGTTCCAATGAAGGAGCTAGTGATAACGTACATCGGGGTGGATGTGCTTTTCGTTTAAACAAAAAATGAATTTTTAACGATTTTTGGGGGTAAAATTCCATAGGCTAACATGTATGGCTGCTGACTCTGACGATAGGGGGCGTTGTGAAATGAGACTAAACGGAGATATATGGGATCTAATTTTTCTTATACCAACTCTGGCACACAAATTATAGGAAGAGCGGAGTACTCAATTAAAAAAATTGTTTGATGCACTATTCCCAATACATTATAAAGTTTATAATTTACACTGAAATTTTTCCGGTAATTTAATATGTTGTAATAAATGTGAAACCGGTGCCTGGCCTCCGAAATTCCCCGCAGTGGAAGCGAAGCTCGGAGCATGGAACTTCAAAGCCAAGTGGAATGTTATACATCCCATTGTTACGCTTTAGAACTCACGGATGCGTTTGAATAAATTACAAGAGTTTGTAATTTGTAGATTATTTACCTGCGAGTGTGCTATAAATATGGAGATGCCAGAGTTGTGTTGAGAATGAAGCTAAGAAAGTCGAAATCATACCAATAACACCACCAAATATCATCACAAGACGGCATCCAAAGCGTTGACATAACGCCCCTACGAGGAAACCTGGGTGAGAAACAGAATTGTGTATTCATAGCACAAAATGCGATAATGGCAATTCATCTGTGGGAAACAGTATATGATTGTGATGCTGTCTTGTAAATAATTCTCTACCAGCCATTCCGCTATTTGATTCTTACATCTTACGAGGTAAGACCAAGGTTCTATCTCTTAATTCCCACATCCTTCAGGTCTTACGATCTATTGGGTCTGTATCCAATTCTTCTGATCAAAACTAAACCTAATTCTAACCCTAAATTTAACCCCTAACCTAAATCCTAACATTCAAACACACTAAACCTTAACATAAAGGGTCATATTTAGTGTTGGTTTAGCCACAGACTACGAATACACTGTTCAACAGAGTCTCAGACATCTTTGATTCTAATCGGCCATGTCCGTGTATTTAGCTAGTACAAGCAGCACCAACATAATGCTTGTCCTACATAGCAACAATTAATGGATGCAATTCGCATTCTGACTATTGCAATACAGTTATTCATAACGGATGAATGCACTAATTTGTATTATGGCACTTACAAATCATCATCTTTCCTAATTCCCGAATAATGTGAATCAACTAATAGCACCAGCGCTCAAAATACACGGCGGCGGTAGGGGATTCGCCCCCGTGAGCTACATAATCGCCCCGCCAGGTTGCTCAAGGGGCGATTGCAAAATTAAAAATCGCCCCCGTGGAATTATAAAATAAAGATTATTTTTTTCTGTTATAACTTTAACACAATATTGAGTTTCAATTTTCAAACCTTAAACCAATGAAATGGAACTTAGATTAGCGTGCAAGATTTCTCGTTCTATGCCCAAGACCAAAATCCAATTGAATCCCCATTGAATGTCCCCATTGAATCCAATTTGGAGTAAATGGAAAGTGAAACAATGGGTACCCATTGAAACCAATGGGGACCAATTGCCAATTGGTTCCAATGGGGACCAATTGCCAATTGGTTTCAATGGGTACCCATTGTTTCACTTTCCATTACTCCAAATTGCCAATTGGTATTGAATTGGGATTCAATGGGGGCATTCAATGGGGATTCAATTGGTAAATCGATCCAGTTAGAAGAACCAGTAATAAATTATTGATACTTCATAATCGATATTGGCAACTGTCCACCAATTAGGTATATTCCAATCTCATTTGCATTAACTTCATCACAAAGATCATTTGAAGTGAATTCAAGAATTTCATTTACAGTGACATTGGCTCGTACAAATATATATACTAAATATGTATATTGTTTCTTGGTTAGTAATCCTATAATCAATATATAAATCAATATATCTATTGCTAAAACGTGAATGTAATTGTAACATGATCAGACAAAATAATCTATTGGTTAATAATTGCTGAAGGAATAAAGAAATCACAAAATTGATGTGCATTGTCATAATTTGCTTAACAAATCATGATAAATTTATTTTTCTGTGACACGTGTAAAGTGATAATGAATATTCATGAGATGCCTAGATTTGTTGGTTTCAATTGGCCAATTGGTTTCAATGGGACCAATTGAAGTCCAAATTAAGGCCAATTGGTCCAATTGAAACCAATTGGGGACCCAATAAAGTCTAATGGGGCCTAGGCCAATGAGACCAATTGAAACCAATTGGGGACCCATTAAAGTCTAATGGGGCCTAGGCCAATGGGGCCAATGGGGCCAATTTGTCCAATGGGGCCAATCTGGACCAATTGAAAACATCTGAGGTCCCATTGAAACCTGTTAAGACCTATTGAAACCAATTGAAATTTCAGTTGGTGTTCAATTGGTTTCAATTGGATTTTCGTCTTGGGTGAGTAGGCCTAGTATTACCGATTCAGCTCGCAGTGCAGTGCCGCCGTCAGCATTGGTTATAGGCCTACTGCGCCGTTAGTAACGGTACGTGTGCACGCTGCCGCGCCATGTCTGCTGGACCTGGAGGCGATCGCGCAAGGGCCGAAACATTGTCATGGAGAAGTTTTTCGTTGTGAAAGCGTAAACCCGCTGAAATCTGGTGATTTCAAATGACCAGCAAATAATGAACCTCGACCAGTAAATCAATATTAGGGACTTTTAGATTTGCACGTTGAGAACGTGGACTGCAACGTGTGAGGCACTGTCAGTGCTTAAAAGGACGTCACATGTGACTGTCAGTGCCTTAAAAGGACGTAACACGTCCACGCAAATCTAAAAGTCCCTATTGAGAAGAAGAGGAAGACCAAGATGTCGTGGAATGATATGGTAACATGGGCAGATCTACGGGGGGGGGGGGGTTAGGGGGTTTAACCCCCTCCTCCCCCGGCCCCCTTGGGCTGCCAGATCGACCCACACAGTAATAGTAGATGCCAGGAAAAGAATACGGGGGTTCAAAATAGCAACAACAACAAAAATCGCCTCGCCGCTATGCGGCTCGTGGACGATGCTTCGCATGTAAGTAGATGCCAGGAAAACATCACTTACGGGGGTCCAAAATCAGGGGCGGATCCAGCCGGCGGCAAGAGGGGGGGGGGGGGGGGCCCAAATCTTGAGAAAATATTTAGCGGCGAATCAACCAGCCGGTGAATATTAAAGCGGGGGGGGGGGATGCTGGAGAGGAGGACCACTAATCTATTTATTTTTTTCAGGGGGGGGGGGGGAGAGGTGAAGCGCCGTTTTAGCATGACTTTCTTTTTAACTCTTACTTTCACCTATCTCAGGTAACTCTAAATTTTTGGTTGCTGCTTTATGTAGTTGATAATGCATGATTAAAATAAAGAGAGAGAGAGAGAGAGAGAACCACCATCATTTTGCAGTGGTTCGGGGTTTGTGTAATGTACATTTGAAACCATTTCTTAGCGTCTCAACCCTAAAAAAATAGCGAAACTATTTTTGAGGAAAAGCATTATACTGAACTGAATAAAGAATAATAGCTTTAAATTGGCTCATACTAATACTGATACGGGCTAAAGACAATGTGGTATTTGTATAGAGGTATTCCAAAATGACATTCTGATAATCGACATTTTGTTCTGGTATCATGTATATACGCATAATACAACTGATCTTTATGATTTCTTAACATGACATAGCTTCTTCTCCCCCTGCAAACAAAAAAGAAAACAAGGTTATTTAATAAAAGGATCATGCGACAAATAATCATTGTGATTCAAATTGATGCAAGGATTTTTTTGAATAAAGGGGCTTTCACACCGGGCCTTGCGTAGAGTTGCGTACCGACTATGCCGATCGTACGCAACCCTACGTCGATCGTACGCAACCCTACGCAACTGTACGCGGAGGGACGCGAATGGGTACGCGAGATGAACGCAAAAAATTAAACATGTTTAATTTTTTCGCGTATCTTCGGCGTAGACACTTTACGGAGACAGTACGCAATTTGTACGCAAGTCTACGCAACACTACGCAACTGTACGCCAAGCCTACGCAACAATACGCTACCCTACGCCAGTCCGACGAAGCATTAAAAACGTATACAGATTTTTTTTGGTATATACCTGGATGTAAACTTGACAGGTATTGATCATTATTTTGAAGGGAAATGCTGTTTTTGTTTACATGTGTGCGTTCTCACATTTATTCTTTTCATGAAGAAAAAATGTTTCTTTGACTTTATTTTGTATTTTTTGCTTGTAATTCTGTTTGTACTACTACAAGGTATTTCAGAGTGACATGTTTTGTTTTGTAATGGTTTATTCAATTTATGATGTTGACAGGCTGTTGATATAATAAACAGAGATAAGATTCACAAACTAATGCCTCATGCGAAATGCTATTATGCTTTGTGGAAATCTGTATGTATTTGAGTCGGTTTGTTTGCTTGTGTGTACGTTTGTGGTCATGTTTGTATATTTGTAATATAATTTTGTTTAATTGAAATGAGCAAAGAAATAATTTTGTCTCACTCTGTTAGTGAGACTGAGTGAGTGTGTATGTCAGAAGTATTTCTTTTAAATCTAATAAATGACTAACATTTATATCATTACATTGTCACACACACATACGCTTCGGACAAAGGACAACAGCTATCGTCTTCAAACTTTCATGAAACTCCTATGGAATGATATTTTACAAATGATGGAACAAAAGGGATATGGTCAACAAATATCAGACTTCTGTCCACATTTATTCACAAATCAAAATGAGCGCTCTCTTTTATTGGCGTTTTGAGGTATCAAATCACATCACGTGACCTTGCAATGTACATCAAAAGAAAGTTCATTTATTACCCTTTTGAATGATACATAGTAAAATAATGTAGTACATCCACAAAAATGTCTGCATTTTTTGGAAAATAACGGTTGAACAAATTAACATATACTGCAAAATAACCTCAGCAGTTGTTAATACCTACTAAAAAACTGAAAATTTAACGGTCAAAAACGTGTACCAAATGCCACTTTTTACTATTAAAACTTATGGCAGGTTTATAAATGTTATTTTCTTCAGTCACTATTTTACGCAAATTGGCGTTTCAGCCCTATTTCACGCATGCATAAGAGACCCACCGCCCCTTGGAAGTCACAGTTTGTCAGAATGTTATTATTATACTAAGATCAAGTTATGTTCACATGTAATAACATATACAAATCTTTGTACACTGCATAGTTCGTTTATACAATAAATTGAACTGTCTTTTTAACATATTTTTTTAAATATAGGTTTATAAAGCGTTAATGGCTACACTCGCGGCTCCTACGAGCGTCTATTGCATTTTTACATGGCATTTTCGCACACAGTAAGCAACCGTACACAACCGTAAGCAACCCTACGCCAATTGCCTACGCCGTATGTACGCGGTGCCTACGCACAGGGTACGTAACTATACGCCATCGTACGCAAGCCTACGCATAACCTACGCAGGGACTACGCC